>CM040120.1:404526522-405082138 GCA_022559845.1 Amorphophallus konjac
CGTTTAACAGCCATTAGATGAGATTCTTTAGGACATGACTGAAAACGAGCACATAGACATATACTGAATTGAATGTCAGGGCGGCATGCTGTGAGATACAGTAGTAATCCGGTCATACCTCGAAATAGCGTAGGATCTACTGTTTTACCATTTTCATCTTTATCTAACTTCGAGGTTGTGGCCATTGGAGTTGACAAGGGTTTCGCTTCAGCCATCCCGAATTTCTTTAACAACTCTAGTGTGTACTTAACTTGATTGATGAAAATACCCTCGGGTGTTTACTTCACCTGTAATCCAAGAAAGAAATTCAGTTCACCCATTAAGCTCATCTCAAATTCTCCTTGCATGATTTCTACAAATTCTTCACATAAGACATTATTAGTAGCTCCAAAAATAATGTCATCCACATATACTTAACTTCTAATATGTCTTTACCTGATTTTCTCGTGAAGAGTGTTTGGTCAACCTTACCTTTTTTGAAATCATTTTTCACGAGGAATGAAGTGAGCCTTTCATACCATGCCCTTGGTGCTTACTTTAATCCATACAAGGCCTTCTGCAACTTGTACACATGCTTTGGATGCTTTGAATCTTCAAGACCTGGAGGTTGCTCTACAAAAATATCATCCTTGATGTAACCGTTAAGAAATGCAGATTTAACATCCATTTGAAATAGTTTGAAGTTCAATGTGCAAGCATAGGATAGTAAAATCCGGACTGCTTCTAGTCTAGCAACCAGTGCAAAAGACTCATCAAAATCAATACCCATCTCCTGGCTATACCATTTGGCCACAAGCTAGGCATTGTTCCTAACAATCAATCCCGTATCATTTAACTTGTTTCTGAAAACCCAACGGGTTCCAATTGTGGGATGATTCTTAGGATGCGGCACGAGAGTCCACACTTTGTTCCTTTCGAACTGGTGTAGCTCTTCATGCATAGCCTGAATCCAGGGTTCATTTTTAAGAGCTTCATGAATATCCTTGGGCTCTTCTTGTGAAATTAAGGTAATCAAATCCTCTTCTTCTACTTGCCTTAGTGATGATCTAGTTCTTACCCCATCTTGAGGATTACCGATTATGTTTTCAGCTGGGTGATCCTTTAAGAACGTAGAAGAGCTAGGCAAGTCGGGGAATTGCACTTGTTGCTCTTGAAGTGTTTCAATTGGAGGATCTTCATCCTTTTCACTCTTGCTGGGGATCCCTTCAGTTGGTTCATCCTTGGCCTTGGCATCATTGGAACATCTGGTATCTTCATCTGCATCCATAATTTCAATAGATTGATTTCTCAGTTTTAGCTCAGATTCATCAAAAATCACATGAGGACTTTCCTCAACAACCAAAGTCCTCTTATTAAACAATCGATAGGCTCTAGAGTTAAGTGCATAACCTAGGAAAATTTCTTTGTCACTTTTCTCATCAAACTTACCTAGGTTGGACTTACCATTGTTCAGGATGAAACATGGGCATCCAAAAGGTTTAAGATGAGAAATATTTAGTTTCTTACCCTTGTAGAGCTCATAAGGAGTTTTCTTCAAAATGGGCCTTACCATCGCCCTGTTGATGATGTAACACGCTGTACTTACCACCTCAGCCCAAAAATATTTTGGTAGAGAATTTTCACTTAACATGGTCCGCACCATATCTATCAATGTTCTATTTTTTCCTCTCCACTACTCCATTTTGTTGGGGTGTTCTTGGTGATGAGAAGTTGTGCGTGTACCCCTGCTCTTCACAAAAATGGCTGAACTTATGATTTTCAAATTCACCACCATGATCACTTTGGATGGTGGTGATAAGGTAGCCTCTATCATTTTAGATTTTCCTGCAAAACACTTCAAACTCCGCCAAGGCATCACTTTTATTGGCTAAAAATAATACCCATGTAAATCTGGAGTAGTCATCAACAATAACAAATCCAAAAGATTTACCTCCTAGGCTGGATGTCCTAGTAGGGCCAAATAGATCAAGATGCAGCAATTCTAGAGGCCGGGAGGTAGAAACAATGTTCTTATTTTTGAAAGAAATGCATATTTGCTTGTCTTTTGTGCAAGCCTCACAGATTTTATCACTTTCAAATTTTAATTTTGGCAAACCATTCACCAAGTCATGTTAAGACAAATTGGAGATTACTCTAAAATTAGCATGACCTAGTCTTCGATGTCATAGCCATGCATTATCATGATTGTTTGCTACCAAGCACACATCATCACTAGAAACATCATCTAGATCAATAGTATAGACATTGTTATTTCTCTTGCCGATGAATCTGATTTCATTGGAGGTTTTATTTATGACAAGGCAGTTGGTTTCATCAAAAATAATTTTAAAACCCTTGTCACATAATTGACTTATGCTCAGCAGGTTATGATTTAAGCCTTTCACTAAAAGGACATTTTCAATCAAAGTTTCAGAATTCTTACCTATGTTGTCAATTCCAATTATTTTACCATTGTCCTTTCCACCAAAGACAACTGAGCCTCCATCTTTATCTTGCAGCATAGAGAACGCCTTCATGTCCCCTGTCATATGCCTTGAACAGTCACTGTCCAAGTACCATTTGCTCCCCCTGGCTTCAAGACATATCTGTAAAAAATAACATTCTCATGTAATTATTTTTAGTACCCAAACGAATTTAGGTCCATAGGAGTTAGTCCAATTCTGCACATATCTTTTCTTTGTCCAAGCAGCATGATTTCTATGTGAGTTTTGTCTAAACCAACAATGAGCAATGACATGTCCAAAATGACCACAATGAAAGTAATTGACATTTGAAGACCTTCTTGGAAATTAGCGTGGTTTTGGTTGAACATGTATTGGCTTAGAGTATGAACATGACACACAATCATTTTCTTTTTCATGCACATGGGATGTAGTGATCTTATGCTCAAAGGATTTTTTATTTTGGGAATGTATCCCAATCCTTCCTTTTGGAAGTTAACCTTGACTCCCAATAAATTGTCTAAGTTTTGTTTGCCTTTGACAAACCTAGATAGAGTGGACTGAAGTTCAGCCACTTCTTCAACCAACCTCAAGTTTTTCTTTTCAAGTTTTGAATTTGTGAGATTCAGAACCTTTTCTTCATTTTTCAATTTTTTAAAACTTTTTTCAATTTCAAAAAAATTGCACATCACTTCTTCTTGATTTTTCTCACTGGCTAAGATTGTTTGTAACAAACTTTCTTTTTCTTCAGTTAACTCGAACCATTCCTGTTCCAGTTTCTCAAACTTCACATAAATATCCTCATGTGTCAAATCATCAATCTTCTTTTTGAGAGTTTTATTTTCAAATCTGATTTTTCTATATTTTGTATATAACTTTTCATATTCCGACTCCCATTGTTCATTTGAAATAAAATCAGGGTCAGAATTTACCTCAGTTGAATCATCGTCGTGTGCCATGAGGCACAAGCTCTCCACTAGCTCTTGGATCTCCTCATCGGACGGTTCATCCTCTTCGTCGCTCCATGTGGCGACTATTGCTTGGGGCTTCTTGAGTTTGTCCTTCTTGAATTTCCTCTTTAGATCTGGACACTCTCATCTCATATACCCAGACTTCTTGCATTCATAACAAATGACATTATTGGGCTTGCTAGACTCGCCCTTGGTCTGAAAGGCCGGTCTTCCTTTGCCCCTTTCTGAAATTGCCTTGGAAATTTTCCTTCTTTCTCAAAAATCTCTTTACTTGGTGAGTTACTATGGCCAAGTCTTCTTCTTCATTGCTTCCCTCGCTGGATTCTTCTTCTTGAAAATCATCATCAGATTGGTGAGCTTTCAATCCAATCACTTTCTTCTTCTTCGTATCTTCCTCTGCTGTTCTCTTCATGTTTATCTCATAGGTCATGAGTGACCCTATGAGCTCGTCCAAAGTGAGTGTGGATAAATTTTTCGAATCCTCAATTACTATGGCTCTTGTGTGCCATGCCGACAGAAGTGATCTCATAACTTTCCTCACAAGATCGGAGTTTGTGTACTCCTTCCCGAGGCTTTTGAGACCATTTATGATCTCCATTAATCTCGCGAACATTTCTGAGATGGTTTTTTCAAATTTCATTTTGAATAGCTCATAGTCTCTTACAAGTAGATTGGCCTTGGTCTCCTTGACCTCTGAGGTTCCCTCATATATGAGTCGCAACTTATCCCACATCTCCTTCGCTGAACTGCACATGGATACACGAGAAAACTCATTAGGATGTATAGCACATTGCATGATATTCATAGCATTAAAATTTACAGTGCATTTCTTAATTTCCTCGGGTGTCCATTTTTCTTCATCATCCGAGAGTTTATAAGGACCCTTGTCCATAACCCTCCAGACCTCGTACTCCTGAGCCCTTAGAAAAACATGCATTCTATTTTTTCAGTAGGAGTAGTTCGAACCATCAAAGAATGGATGACGGTTTATGGAATGACCCTCAGGCATCATCCCCTTGTTGGCCATTGATATGGATCTGACTCTAGATTGTTAGATCTGAAAGAAATAGAGCCTTGGCTCTGATACCAATTGAAGTCCTGCGATCAATGACACCCAAGAGGGGGGGGGGTGAATTGGGTGTATACAAACTTTTAGAAAATTCTTAGCCAAATTAAACAAGTGTGAAAAATAGCCGAATGAAAATAGAGATCTATATGAGAACACTTAGATCTAATAAAGTCTATCACACTCAACCGATCTTAGGTACGGTGGCGGAGGTGAAAATCCGAAGATTCTACTCACACAAGATGTTATCTTCCTGACAAGCTTTGCCTTGTCGATCCAAACCCACCTTTTGATATACCCGAGATTTGATATGAGAATGATAAATTATGCTAGATCTAACTCAAATAATACAACCAAAATAATCTATGTGTGTGTTGCACAAAATGGGGATAGAAGAAAAGGAACAAACCACACAAAGGACAGTGATTTTTAGGTGGTTCGGATGCAACGACGGTAACCTACATCCACCCCTCACGATCTGTAAGGATTCACACACTATCTTGCAAAGGATTACAAGATCAACACATACACACACACGCACACACACACTTGTGGAGAGTTCGTAACTCCCACGACGGTGCACACGCACTGAATCACAAAGATATGTGAAGACTAGAAGACACACACACACACACACACACGAATCTGCGTAGATCCACACACACACAAGTGTTTGAAAGTACAAGATCACACACTTGAAGCTTGATGAAAAATAAAGGAGAAACACAAAATGAAAAACTCATATTTAAGCTCCCCCTTAATGGATGAAGATGATCTTGGATGAAGCTTCCTCCTCAGCTAGATCTTCACTTGAATGGCCTGCAGATGATCTTCAAAAACTTAGAAATGGATGAAGAAGTTCTTCCCGAAACACCGTTCATGGAACTACAGTGGCAACACTCTTTCTCCCCTTGATAGCCTCTTTGATCTCTCTTGAGTGATTAGGGTTTTTGACCCCAATATGATGTATTTATAGATCTTGGATGGTCAAGGGACAAGCCAAGAACTAGATCCATAAATCATGGCAAGTCTGGTGACTTTGGGATTAAACAAACCTAAAGAAAGGAGCTTCCCACGTTGAAGAACACAAGTCAATAATTGCTGTCTCGAAGCTGGCGGTCGACTGGCAGGAGGGGGCAGTCGACTGGAAATTTATAGATTTTGAACTTTTCAGCGCTGGGAAAACCGGTCGATCGGGATAAGGACGGCAGTCGACCGAACTATAAATTCCTGTAGATTTTTGGACGCTGTTAATTCTGGTCAACCGGCCCATGCTCTGAGGTCGACCGGACTGTAAAAATCCTGCAAAAATAAGTTGTTAGCCTAGCAAGTCATATCCATATGATCGAGGCTTGAGTTGAACTTATGTTGTTATTGATTTCAAGTCCATTTGATCTCTTTATATCAAATCTCACATTCAAGCTATTAGCATTACACAAAGTGGCCTTAAACACGTTCAAAACTTACACATGATTACTTTGACATGTCATGATATGCAAAACTGAGTTCAAAGTTTTGTTATCATCAAAATCACTTGAAAAGACTCAACAAAGTCAACGTCAGTCAAAGAGACCCAACAAAGTTCAACCTTTAGTTGACTCAAGTCATGAGGACTCCGGTCAAAGTCAAAATTAACATAGTCAATAACATGGGGTCAACACAGTCAGAACATGAAGTCAACATATTTTGACCTCAGAGTCAACACATGGAAGCCAGAAGTCTTTTGCCAGCTGAAGAAGTCATGGGAGAAAAATAAAGCCTTAAGGGTGAAAAATGATGCATCTACGGTGTATAATATACACCTAAGGGTGACAAATAGATTAAGGTGACGGATTTCAAGGCAGAGGTAAACAGGCTAAAGGCGATGGCTCTTAAGGGTGACAAATGGATGGTCAAGGCTGACAAATAGCTGGATAATGGTAACAAATGGCTTGCTAACAGTGAAAAATAGGTGGCCAGGCTAAAAACAGAGAAACCGTAGAAGGAGAGTCAACTCAAAATATTGTTGGTGTCGACTCCTGTTACAATGAATCTCACAAGGCTGAAAGAAGAAGCAGTGACGACAGTTGAACTCAAACAAGGTTGACAAATAGATGTATAATGGCGACAAATACATAAGGGTGACAAATAGCTATTAAGGGTGAAAAATGTCTTACAAGGCTGGAAGGTCGAGAAATCAAGAAGCTGAGTCAACTCCCCAAGGCTTTGGAGTCAACTCCAAGCATGAAGAATCTACCAAATCTTCTGCAACGTTTGTACAACTTCTAGAGGATTAAAATATGAACCGCAAACATCCAAAAATACAATTTTTGAGGTCTGGAGAGGATCCCTTGGGAGTCTAGTGTCCTTGTCATCATGAGCTTACCAGATCAGTCCTTTTGGACAGCAGATTTGTCAACCTATCTGTTGACACCCGTTTTTAGCCCGCAAGTTACGTCGTTTCTCTTATTCATCATTTTTGATGTCCCGAATTAACCATTATTTTGGAGCCTTCCTTGGATGGATTTAGAGCCCATTTCATAGTTCCCTAGCCTTTGAACTTTAGAGACCATTATTTCTTAGAGCCCTGAAGCTTATCTTATCAACTTCTGACTTTCCAAGTCGACTTACGGCCCATTTAGGTCAACTTCCATCAAGCATTCGGCCCCTTTCACTGCGCAGTCTTGAATGCGGCCCATTTTCATCCCCATATATTCCTCTATTTATTAAGTGTCATTCACCAAAGTTGTTCATTTTTTAAAGCCATACAATTTCTTCTTCTACGCCATTAGCCAATTCTCCACCGTTTTCAAGTCTCAACATTTTTCTCTGTTCATACCCCATTTTCTCCCTCTTCTGCTCATCTTCTTATCTTGCTCTCTTCATGGAAGTTGTTTACTTTTCCGTTATCTACAATTTCTTCTTCTACAACTTTCGCTAGTTCTGTACCATTTTTGAGATACTCTCGAATTTCTAAAGTCCATGAGCCTGACAGCCACCCTAAGATAACGGTCAACTGTTGACCACTACCTAGAGGTGGCGGTCAAATGTTGACCACCTTATGGAGAAAATAGTCAATAGTTGACCACCATGAACAGTATTTTTTTTAATTTTATTATTTTTAAAATGTCAAATGACGGTCTTCTTAAGACCGCTATTATTAAAAAACGGTCTTAGGAAGATCGTTTCTTCACTTTTTGTGCCAGAAGCCTATCGGTCGCCCCCAGTCGTCTAGCGGTCACCCCATGACCGTTTATATTCAAATGGCGGTCCTCTCCTGACTGTTTTCTTCATGAAGCGGCCGCGCGATAGATCGTTTCTCCAACAGAGAGTCCAGATGACTCTGAATTCCGATTTCTTCGCCGCAGGACTCTCTGGTCGATTTCTACTCGCCGAGGTCTCTTTCTCAGTGCTCTATTTTCCAGAATATTTCACCAAATGGAGTCCCGTTTGTTTCTATCTCTTGCCCTTTATATTATCTCGAGTTTGGTCTATAGAACTCAAATTTTCATGAGCTATATCCACGGGAATCATGGGCGCAATTTCTGGTTTTATACAGTTTCGTGCAACACATTCTTTCAGATTAGGCTTCGGGGCCACCTTCTAGGACGAATATCTTCCAGATCCTTCCACAAAAAAGAGTCCCGTTTGTTCCTAGCTTTTATCCTATCTATTATCTCGAGATTGATCTATAGATCTCAAGATTTGGTAGACTGTATCTCCTGGAATCATGGGAGAAAGTTCGGGAATTCTGCATGCTCTATTTAAACTACCCAGTTTCGCCTGCACGTGGGGTGGCTCTTTCTTGACTCGGGGTGAAGTCATGCCATATTGTCTACTCACAACTTTAACCTCACTTCGAAGAGGGAAGTATTAGCTTTCATTTCATCTCTTTGGGCTCGTTTTCATCACTCCATTCCTTAGTTCTTCTCTCATACTTTTTCAAAATCATCAGAAATTACACTGTTTATGCATGTTTCTACGTTTTTCTCTATTTTGCAGAACACTTTTATCTTTATTCTCACCATCAAATTTCGTGATTTCAAATCCTATGCATGCACAACACTCCCACCTTTTATTTGCACCCGTTTATAGGGGTTAAAAATTCTCCCCCGGTCCGTTCTCTCCCTTTCTTTCATGCTATTTTATCACTTCGGAATAGATATTACACTTCATGTTTCTAATGGGTTTTATCTCTTGTTTGTGGCTTTGTTTGGAGGAGATTGTTGATAGAACATGAGGCCCTTGCTTTCTAGCCGGCTGAAAGGCGAGGAGGTGCACCCACATCGGTTCCCCGCGTCCCTTTTCAAGCGCGATCACACGTGTAGCGGCTTCTCTTTAGGCCACATCTTCTTCCTCATTTTCCAAGGTACACGGCACCGTCTTCATCCTTTCTTCATCCTTTTGGTGTTGTAGAACCTTGGTGGCGATCATGGTCAGGTTCTTCTTCTTCATCGCCCTTTCCTTTTCATGCAATCTCATGTTTACATGTTCATAGCTTGGGGGCAGGGCAGATTAATCTATCTACATCTTATTTTTTGACGATCACGGTGGGACGCCTAGTGCCCATCACGTTATATTTTTAGTCTCCTGCATTTTGGGTAGGTGTTTGTGCATGTTTGGGTTGCATTCTCCTCATTTTTCTACTATTCAGTTCAGTTTCGGGTCTGTCAAGTAGTAGCGGTCTAGCAGTAGACTGCTACTGTGTTAGAAACGGTCATCAGGTGACCTCCTCTTGGTTCAGGCAGGACAGGCACACTGCTCACAGAGGCCCTGTTCATTCATGCATAACTTTGTCTCCTGACATCGGATTGGGCTGTGTTTGCTTGCATTGTATTGTCCTTTGTATTGTCTTTACATCCATATAAAATTTGCATCATTTGTATGTCGTTTGCATATTTAAAACTTGCCTCCATTTTTGAATTTTCTGCATCTGGTCTATAGGCATATTCGGGATAGATTCATAGGTCTGTTTCCTTGGCTGATTTAAATTGCCTCCCAGGGTCTATTTGTGCTGTTTTTGGTTCCATTACGTGGTCTTTTGTATTACCTTTGCGTCCATATATTATTTGCATGCATTGGACTCCATTTGCATAGTCAAATATTACCTTCATTTTTGCATTTTATGCATAAAATTCACTGGTAGGTCCGGGGGCAAACGCAAAGGTACGTTGTTCTTTTATGATTTCTCTTATCTTCTAGTACCTAGTTGTCCCTGTTTCTGGTCTTGCACTATCGTTCTTCATATTGACTTGCATTTTTCATGCATTTTGTTATGTTTGCATAATTTTATTATTATCTTGATTTGCTAGTTTTAGGATAAAAATTACATGCACTCCGGTGCGCATAGGACCATGCATATTGTCATATTGTAGTTGTATTCTCCCTTGATAAGTGATCCTTTCGCTCCCATATTCCTTGGACTCGACTAGGTGATAAAAATGTGGACTCCCCCTTTTACCCTCCCTAACCCTAGATCTAGGGTTAGTTTGTGTCATTTTGCATTTCACATAAAAGGCTTGTAATTCCCATTTTGTTATAATGAATGCAAAGAAAATCAAGGAATTTGTTCCAAAGGCAAGGGCCGCCCCTCTCTCTGTCTCTCCTCTCTTCTTCTTACAGCTGGGAAGGCTGTGTTTTGAGGTGGGAAGCCTCATCTATCTGGTGTGGAGTTCGTCGTTGCCGCCGCCGCCGCCATCGAGCCGCCATTGCACCGCCACCGCCACCGCCACCGTCGGTATTCTACCAATCGGGTGATAGCATGCCATTCTTGGATTTTTAGCTCTCAACCACGAGTTCATTTGGAGCCCAAACTTTCAAAGTGAGTTCCAGGGGTCTTCACCACATCCCAAAAAATTTGGTTGGGCTTCAAGCTTCCATTTTGTAATTTTCCATTTTCATTCTTCCTTTCCACCCAGATCATCCAGCTTTCAGTCCAGATTCACAATAGCTCTGATTTTCCCCTCTTCAGACCTCTTCTTGATTTTTTCTTGAGCTCCCAATTTTATTGGAGGTTCTGTCCAACACCCCCTCCATCCCCGAATTTTCGTGGAATTTCTAAAGGCCTTCACCTAGTTTCTAAAAATCACTCTCAGATCCCACTCAGTTCTGTCTGTCTCTGTCTAGATCCGACCACCCACCAGTATAAAATATCTTTCCCCATCCAAACCTCCACCACATTGGTCATACAAATTATTTTCGTTTTCCTCTCTCTCCCCTCTACAACTTTCATGAGGAGCTCGAAGTCTGAATCAGAGGTCTACCCTGCAGTCAACGCCAACTCTTAGAAAACTTCAATTCTGCCTGGTCAGATCTGAAACTGAGAACGGGCCGGTTCTAAAATCGCCCATTAGAAGCACGACTCCGGTAATTTTTTTTGAGTCCCAGATGGTTGAAGGATTTCAAGTCAGCGTTCCAACGGCACTGGTTTCGTGCCGATCTAACATCGTTGCTGATCGCAGTAGCCGATCTCGCCGGGTCGCACGCCAGAAAATAGAGGTTACAGATCTGTGGATAGCACTTCCAACGAGTGGTGATCGGAGCCGCCCGGCCTCCGACCGGCGTTCCAACCCTGCCGCCATCCAGAGAGGCGCGCCTCCAGGTGTCCCCACCACAGCGGGACCCACCCCGTCAGGTCCGGAGGGCTGAACAACACATGGGCCCCATGAACCCGTAGATCGCGCCATCCGAACAGCACTAAAACGAGGGTTTCGGCGCCGACGGACGATATCAAGATGCTGCCCGTCAACCCAATTCCCGCTACTCCCGGGCCCCACATGTGACCTATTACCTCCCTACGTGGAGTGGGTCAAATCTTTATACCGCAGTGTATTTGTTTAACCGGGAGTACAGGATTGGCCGGGGTTATCTTCCCCACGTCGGGAGCGTGGAGGTAACGATCTCGACTTCTTGGCATTTACTTACTTAGCTAGTATATGGTTGTGTGCCGCTGCTGAGTGCAATAGGAACCTAGCCCGTGAGTCCATGTCACCGCTGTGAGTAAGAGAGTGACCCATCCCGTGGCTCGATCCGAGCACGGAAGTGAGTCGACCACCCTTGACTCTGCCGGTTTCTCAACCGCGCGGATCCGCATTTTCCCTCGCTTGGGACGACGAGTGAGCTTGCGTTTCTGTTAGCGACGTATAGCCCATAGGAACTCTTAGTGTCGGGCCAAAGTGTCTCCATTGTTGTATGTTGCTGGTCGTGTCCGCATTTAGAGTCCGAGGTCCGCATCACTTAGAGTCGGTCCCCGTGTCCGTCCCGCATCAGTTTGGTATCAGAGCGAGTCGAGTCTAGGGTAGTCGTTGCATAAGTCTTGCACGGTCTAAGTCGAGTCTAGGATCATCATTATTTTCAAAACAAAAAAAGTGTTTTAAAATTGCATTTCATCCTAATAATTTGGTATATTAAAAGGTGTTGTCCGAACGTTAGACTACGCCTATCGGGAAGGCCGCACACTTGCGTGAGCGATCTTCAGATCGATTAACTCTCCCACGTACCAGATATTGGCTTAGGTCTAGGTGCATTAGTCGGTGTTTGCATCAGTTTGTGTCTCCTAGTTCGTGTGTCTTTGCATGTCCACCCGTCGAGGTACCCAATACTCGCCACCACCACCTATGGCGGATTCCCGAGCCCGTAGCTCCGTCGAGCCCTCAATGGCCGAGATGTTTCGAGCCCTCATGGATCGTCTCGATACGCATATGGATGGCCTTAGTACGCGTCTAGATGGTGTAGGAATGTGTCTAGAAGGGAGAATGAAAGCCCTCGAGGATCGGGCCGAAGTTTCAGACCAGTCCATCCAGGGTCTTCTAGGGAGGATTGCCGTCCTCGAGAGGGCCCCAGCGGCGGTGCAACCCACGCCGACCAATGGTCAACAGGAGCCGGCTCAGCAACCTGCTGCGCCATGAGCTCAGGCGGTAGATGTTGGGAGGTAACAGGTGCATGTGGTGGATGATTATGCATCTGATAATGAGCAAGGGGGTTATGGTCGTCAGAATCAATGACGGAATCGTGATGACGATGATGACGACCGCGTTCTTTAGGAGCGTGCGTGCGGACCCTCCCCTTTTTAGCGGGACCTTGGACCCGAAGGTCTATTTAGATTGGGAGGCCGGCATGGACCGGTACTTCGAGTGGTTTGAGATGACGGACCACCGGAGAGTTCGATACGCAAAGATGAAGCTGCATGGGCAGGCCCAAACTTATTGGACCAATGTGGAGAGCCTGCTAAATCAGCGACGTCAACCCCAGATCAGCACTTGGGATGACATGAAAATAAAATTGAGGGAGAAGTACCTTCCTGCCTCATACCGCCAACGTCTCATAGACAAATGGCAAAGTCTCTCCCAAGGGAACCGATCCGTGACCGAGTACACCGCCGAGTTTGATCAGTATTATTTGCGGTGTGGAGTTACGGAAGAGAGCACCACGACCATATCACGCTTTCAAAGAGGTCTACGGCCAAACTATCAAATTGAACTTTTTCACCGCAATGTGACCACTTTGGAACAGGCGTATCAGGTTGCTCTCGAATTGGATCAATTCGAGGCCGAGTTCGAGTCTACCCATCGGTTGGGCTCCTTTCCCCTTCGTAGTGTCGAGCCCCTGTTGCTCTTCTGGCACGTACCCGAGGGCCCCCATAGCCCGACCTCAGGAGCCCACTCGCCCCGAGCCGTTCGCTCCTCGGCCTCGCCCTCCACCTCCGAGGGACCTTCCTCATCCCCAACAACTCACGGCACCCATCGCCCGTTCACCGGCACCCGCACCTCTTGCTCGTCCCTTGTTGTCTTCACCTCCTATCCGTCGGGAGGATAAAGGAAAAGGACCTTTGATTGGGGAGCCTAGTGGATCATGGCAGCAATGTTATCGCTGCAATGGGTTTGGCCATTTCGCCAACCAGTCTCCCACTCGCCCATCTCTTGTCATTGGGGACACACAGGCCGAGGACGCCACCCCTACGGATCTCGTGTTAGTCAGCTACGAAGCAGATCCGAAGCTAGCTGACGAGTATTATGAGGCCGAAGGTGATGGCCAGGATGCCCAGCATCTGGACGATACCCACTTGGGGGTCGTCAGGTGTATTCTCACCCAGCCATAGGCCAGTGATGACTGGCGTCGGACCACTATCTTTCATACATTCTGTAGGCTGGGCAAGCAAGTTTGTAAGGTGATCATCGATAGTGGAAGTTGCATCAATGCAATCTCCACGGGCACTGTCTCTAGTCTTGGTCTTACACCCGTGGATCATCCTTGCCCCTATCGAGTATCAAGGGTAGATTCCACCTCCATTCCGATCAGGCTGCGGTGTCTGGTCCCACTGCAATTCCATGCCTACCGTGACGAGATCTGGTGTGATGTCCTATCCATGGAGGTGGGCAGCATTATTCTTGGTAGGTCTTGGTTATTTGATCGGGATGCCACACTTCATGGCCGGTCGAACACCTGTACCTTCGACCATGCTGGCCAATGGATTCTCCTCCAACCCTCTCAGCCCAAGAAGCCTTCAGTTAGGGATCCTACTGGTCCTAGTACTCCGAAGCCTTCCGTCCCCGGGCCCAGTACCCTACCCCCAGCTCGCCTATGACCGTTACATCTGGCCCAGGCGAGCCCTCGACTAGGAGATTGATGATGATTAGCTCCCGGGAAATGAAGGGGGAGGCTAGTAGGGGCTGCCCTGTATTTGCTATTACGGTCCGAGAGGTGGAGCCGAAGTCCGAGGGTGAACTCTCACACGATGTCATTCCTATTCTGCAGGAGTTCGCTGATATTTTTCTCGAGGAGCTTCCCGAGGGACTCCCACCCATGCGGGATATTCAGCATGCTATCGACCTGATCCCGGGCTCCTCATTGCCCAATCTTCCTCATTATCGCATGAGTCCCACGGAACATGCCGAGCTAAAACGGCAGGTCGATGAGTTGATGCAGAGAGGGTCTGTTCGGGATAGTACGAGTCTGTGTGCTGTTCCCGCATTACTCGCCCCAAAGAAAGATGGCACGTGGAGAATATGCATTGATAGTCGTGTCATCAATAAAATCACCGTGAAGTATAGGTTCCCTATTCCCCGCCTAGATGATATGCTAGACATGATGGTCGGTGCCACTATCTTCTCGAAGATCGATCTTAAGAGTGGCTACCACCGGGTGAGGATTAGGCCAGGTGATGAGTGGAAGACCGCATTCAAGACCAAGGATGGTCTATATGAGTGGTTAGTTATGCCCTTTGGGTTGACCAATGCCCCTAATACCTTCATGCGACTCATGACTTAGGTCCTTCGACCATTCATTAGATTCTTTGTGGTTGTGTATTTTGATGATATCCTTATATATAGTCGCACTAAAGGGGACCACTTGGACCATCTAAGGCATGTCTGTCTACTTTTGAGGGGGGAGCAGTTGTTTGCGAACCCACAGAAGTGTGCCTTCATGACACCTCAGCTTACCTTCTTGGGTTTTATTATGTCTAGTACTGGGGTCTCCGCCGATCCGGAGAAGGTCCGGGCCATTGTTGATTGGTCGGAACCCCGTATAGTCCATGATGTCCGCAGCTTCCATGGCCTTGCGATGTTCTATCGTCGTTTCATCCGCGGATTTAGCTCCGTCACTGCCCCGATCACGGACTGTATTAGGAAGGGCACGTTTGTATGGATGAAGGCCGCATCTGCTGCCTTCAAGGACATCAAGGAGCGCATGACCCAGACACCGATCCTTCGATTGCCAGATTTCTCGAAGGTGTTTGAGGTCTCTTGTGATACGTCGGGTGTTGGGATAGGAGGAGTGTTGAGTCAGGAGGCCCACCCGATCGCATATTTCAGTGAGAAACTGAATGACGCGAAACTGCGATACTCCACTTATGATAAGGAATTCCACGCAGTTGTTCAGGCTCTTAGGCATTGGAGGCTGTTGCATCCCCTACTTCGTGTTTGGTTTCAATGATATCAAAACGATTGTGTTTGTGTGTGTATGTGTTTCATTGAGCAACATGTTTTATATCTTGATTTGATGAGTTGAAAGATGGAGTCAATGTTCACTCTTGAAAGCCATGTGAGCCCTTGGTGTTTAAGGAACTAATGTGATATTTATGTTGGTTTGTAGGAACATAAATTCATGGCTCATACTTGGAATCTAAAGGAGTCCATCAATGAAGCTCTTCTTCTTAACGGGAGTTAACTCTGTTCATATTTGAAAGTTATATGAATGATTTGTATTTAAAGATCCCATGCTTTGAATATTTTGATTTGCAGGATAAAAATCCATGATTCATGTTTGGAACTCAAAGGAGTGCATCAATGAAGATCTTATTGAAAAAGGGAGTTGACTCACTCATTGCATTGTGTTGACTCTTCTATATTTCATGCATTTCATCAAATAGCTTTTCAAAGTCTTGGTTGGATATTTTCATGCGTTCTCATCATAAGATTTTTTGGACTTGAAATATCCTCAACCTTATAACTTGGAATTTGATGGATGTGATTTTAATGATGCTTGGTCGTTTCTTGGACTCATGGTAATTTAATTTGGGAAGATTATATCAATGCTCCTCTTGAGATAATGCTTCATGAATGTTAGCTTTTAATCAACAAGAATGCCATTTGAATGACTGTGGTTCCATGATATTATGCATGCTTTGCATGTGACATAACTGTTAACACTTGTGTGATGAAGCACTATGTTGTTGACTTTTGGTTGAGATGCCTTAGGCTTTCATGCATAATCTTCTAAGTTGCTAATGACATGAATGTGGTTCATGCATTTTCTATTTGAAGCTTTTAAGCTTATATTGTGCTTGAAATATTCATACAAGATTTCATGAGATTTGGTTCTATATTGCTCATGTATTGCATGAATGCTTGGTCCTGTGAACTATGCACTAAAAGCTTGATTTATTGACCTGATGTGTGAAAGAATTGCATGAACTTGGCTCTTATGAAGATGACTTCAATTAGGTCTCAATCAATGAGATTGTATTTATTGAACACACCTTTCTATTAGATTGATATCATTCATGAGGTCATCGTGGTTTCAATGTGTGGATGCATTTGTGATATAGTATGGTTCCTCATACCTGTGTGGTTGCACATCGTCTGATCATGTCTTTGGTGTTAAGCTATATATTTACTTCTTGCATGTGTAAATGAATATCCCTCAATTGACGCTATTTGATGTTGAGCATTTGGTAGATACAAGAATGCTAGTTGAATGTTTGAGCTCCCATGTCAATATATTTGATTAAGTGAGAGATTCATGTTCATAATATCAAAACCTTGTCATATGGTGAATGTGTTTTTGATGGTTGAATTGAGAAGTCAAATACATGCTTGAATGTGTTCAATGATGTATTTTTATGTGAACTAGTTCAAAGAGTTAATGCTTGGTTCATGAATTTTTGACTCTCATATAACCTCTTACTTTTTCATATTTTCAGGATGAAAATACATGGTTAATCTTCATGGGATTATGGTAACATCTAATCACTTTTATTCTCTTGAGTTTTTGGAGGTTTGAAGTATTTTTGAAACCCTCATAGGCAGGGGTCGACCCTTACAGCTTCTGGTTGGGACAGAAGCGAAATAAAGGACCCAGGCTGCAAGGGGTGACCCCTTGGGTCGACCCATAGCAGAGGTCGACCCCTGTGCCCAGAATTTTTTTGGCCGCGGATTTTATGCTCTGGCAGCGCGAGGGTTGACCCCAAGGGTCAACCCCTTCCGGTCGAGATTTGCGAAAGTGTTTAAAACATATTCTAAACCCTTCCAAACTTTACCAAAACACCCTACATTGGTTCCTAAATATATTAGGGTGTTTCCAACATGGATTGGGAGGGTTTTATGTGTCTTTTCCCCTCTCTTTGGTGTGCATATATATGAGTTACGAATTTGTGGAGAAGGTAACCCTAATGCTCATTCGTTCATTCTTGTAGGTGAAGAAAAAAGGAAAAACGTGGTGGTGCTCTTGCAAGGTGGTTTTCATCTACTTCTATGGAGATCTGGAGCTCGTGGTAGAAGAATAAAAGAAGCATCTCGAAGAGAGGAACGCGAGGACGCCAAAATCGCCATCATCCGACATCAAACCAAGAAGAGCCGGAGATTCAATTGAAGGGGGAGCCTTGTGCCTTGTGCTTGTTGAATCTTTCTTGTTTTAGTCTTTAGCACATGTTTTGGGCTTAGAGCATTCATTTGTTAGCTTGTTACAAACCTATAAACGATTTTTTGTGTGTGGGTTCGGAGAACGGTTTCTCCGAGTGGTTTGACTTGATGCTTGTGCGTCGTTTGGTGCGAAGCACATCCGCGTGTGTGTTGGGATTTTTGCCTCGTGTGTGTGGGGAGAAATCCCCGTGTGTGTGTGCTACTTTTGTAGCGTGTTTGTGTTGGGATTTTTATCCCGTGTGTGTGGGGAGAAATCCCTGTGTTTGCTGCATTTGCAGCGTGTGGAGAAAGCCTTACCGGTTTGGTAAGGGGTGGACGTAGGGAGCCCGTCGTGGTCCCGAACCACCTTAAAAATCCTCATCTCCTGTGGTTTGAATTGTGTGATTGTATGGTTAGCTTGTTATACTTATTTGTGTGATCATGTGTGAATGGAGAGAGTGAGAGAATCTAGTTAACTTGTGTAGCATTAAATTCCTCTATCTTATCAATCTTATTAATTCCGCTGTGCGCTAGTTTGTGTTTTTAAATGGACATAGTTTTTAGTAGAATGATCTATTCACCCTCCCTCTAGATCCGTGTTCCTGCACTACGGGACCCAATAATTGGTATCAGAGTGAGGCTCTGTTGTCCCTAGATCTCACGATCTACAGAGTGATCCTAGTGCATTCTACAATCATGAATTTTTCTGTTGAGCATATGTCGATGAATTGCCTTCCTATTCTTAATGGTTCTGATTTTACTTCATGGATAGGTAAAATATGTGGACTGATCAATTCAGTTAATCCTAATCTTTGGAAGTTGATTTCTGATGGTCCTCACATATTGCCTTTAGATGAGACCAAGTGGTCTCGTCATGATAAATTGAAGAACCATGAAAATATCATTGTCTTAAGTTTATTGAAAAGTGCCATTGATACTCATATGTTTTCATTTATTTCTTCTTGTAGAACGTCAAAGAAGCTTATGGATCAGTTGATTAAAGCTCAAGAGATGGAAGGAAAAAATTATCTCATGGCCGACAATGATGATCAACTTAATGAAGAAAATTATGATGAGGTAAATTCGGAATCCGAAGAACTCTCTATTGAGGAATGGAAAATGGCATATGCTGAACTGTATGATAAATGTAAGAAACTCAAATCTGAAAATAAAACCTTGAAAAGGAAGATTAATGAGAATGTGCATGATAATCCTTCCTGTGAAAATTGTAAAACTTTGGAGTCAAAGATTGAGAACCTAGAATATGAAAAAGAACTTCTAGAATCTAAAGTTGAATTATTTTCAGATGAGATGTCTTGTATGAATGAAGAGCTTGAGATGTTTAGAAAATCTAATACTGCTCTTGAAATTGATAATGATTCCTATGATTTACTTGATCAAAACAAACACGTGTTGTCTAAGATTTCATTGCTTGAAGAAACAGAAAAATATCTTAGAAACAAGTTAGCTTCTTTGTCTGATGATGATAAGTTGTTTGAGAAATTGCTTGATTCTGAAATTGATAACAAGAGCATCATGGATGAAAATGGAGATCTTAAAAAGAAAAATGGTGCTATATTAATTCAGAATTCCTTGCTAGAGAGAAGATTGAGATGCTTTGATAAGCTTGAAAAAGAAATCTCATTGTTGAAACATGAGAATGAACAGTTGCTTGCTAAGATCTCAAAGCATGTTGAAACTGAAAAGGTTCTTGAAAAGTTTGCTGAAAAACTTCACTGCACAAATCTGGAAAATAAAAATCTCATGTAATAAAATGAAAAACTCACATCAAAGAATTGTTTGCTTGACGATAAAATCTTTGCATGTGAAAAAGAGATCAACAACTTGAAGCTTGATTTGTCTAGATTTGTCAAAGGGAAGGAGAACTTAGACGCATTGCTATGTGTTAAAGTGAACTTTCAGAAAGAGGGTCTTGGTTACATCTCGGTCAATAAAAAATCTTTTGAATCAAAAATGAAAACCTCTTTTGTTCATGACTCCGACATTCCTAGCAACTCCAAAACCCCTCCTCACGTTGCTCAAGTGAAAATCTTTGAAAATGGTTTTGATAAAAAGAAAAATCTCAACAAAAAGCCTTCCATGTCAAATAGATCTCAAAAATCAAAGTTGAATGTTGAATGCTTCTATTATGGCATGTTTGGTCATGAAATGAATGATTGTTCTGTCTTAAAAATGGATGATCAAAATGCATGCAAAGATAAATCTTCTTTAAAAAGAAAGAAAAATGTCTCATACTTTTATTGTCACAAACTTGGCCATGTCATGGATGATTGCTTTGTAAAATAAAATGATGATTATCGTGCCATGAATGCTAAAATTAACTTTCAAAGAAAATTTAAAAATGAACATGCTTCCCATGCTAAAAGGTTTGCATCCCATAAGAAAAATTTATTCACGAACACTCATGCAAACAATGGAAGGTCATTCCATAGAACCGAATCTTCATGTTATTTTCATTGTGGCAAGTACGTGCATGTTATGAAAGAGTGTTAATTTTTGAAAACAAAAAATTTTCATGCTTCTAGAATGCATGCTAGGTCTAATTCTGTTAAATCTAGACCTTTTGAAAATAGAAGATGGAATGAATTTGAAAATTCATTTACTCCTAAAAAGAAGTCCATTGGTAAAACTGTTTCTCCTCAATGCCTTTATTGTGGAAACCATGGACATGTTATTAAGGATTGCAGGATCATGGAAAGTGATGACAAAGTGACAATGAAAATGTCAAAGAAAACTTTTGGAAGAAATGTTTCTAACATCCAAGGACCCAAGAAGGCTTGGGTGCCAAAATCTGACAAATGAGTCGGTTGTGATGAAGGTGTGCCTTGAGGTAAATAAAGAATAAAAGGGGTTCCAGTAAAATGGAACAAGGCACATTCATATGGTAAAACCCCAACTTTGCTCCTTCACTGTCAAACTTGATGATTTTGATGTTTTAGAATGAGATCTTGGTGTGTTCTCATGTTATGTTCTAAATTCTTCACAAGCCATACATGTCTTTATTGAATGAATATTTGGTATATCAAATGGTGATGTGTGAGATGACCGGTTAAGCCTGTTAGGAAGCCATCACTATGCGTGAGGTGATCTAAGGATCAATGCTCTCCGTCTTGTACCAAAATTCTGAAATTGAATTGTTTGACTCATGGGGAATCATGTGCTTTGAATGAATTGAATTTACCTTTGAACTGCAATATCTTTTAAACTGAATCTGAAAAAGTCTCTTGTTTCAAAAAGATAAAATTTTTGAACTGTGAAATTCTTTGATCATATGCAACAATTGGTATTGAAATGTGGAAACATGTCTTTTGAAGGAAATCAATTTGCCTTGAAATTCTGAAATACCATGTGCGTTCAAATTGATTCTGAAATTCATTCTTGCTTGTAGAAGGTAAAATTTCTGAAATGCAGAATTGTTCCTTTGACAGATATTATTTCTGAACTTGATCTGTTGTTCTTGTATTCCGCTATGATGAACATGTCTCATTGGTTGAATGAATCTAGAAATTTTGAGGAACAAGCATGATGTCTTTACCTACTGAATATTTTTTAATATGAAATGCATGAGCATCTGAGTGTAATTGAGTATCTGGTATATCAAATTGTGTGTAGTGGAAATGTGGATTATGTCCACCTAGAAGCTCTCACTATGTGTGAGTTGGGTTTTCGAACCTTCACCTCTACCTCGTACCGGAACCTGTAAAATCTGTTTGATTTGTGGATGATACTCTAAGCTTTTGAAATGTTATTGAAAATCTATTTTTGAACATTTCTGAAAATAATTTGGGTGCACTGCTTGATTTTGATCATTTGTGTACCCTTGTTCAAAAAAGTCAAGTCTTAGAAAATGGTTGCTGCTCATCATTTGAATATGTATGTCTCCTTGTGCAATCTATCATGATGTTCTAAAATAAAAAAAAATTTACATCCTGCATTGCATTCTCATGCTTTTATAAGTTACATGCATTAGAAATTTCATAAGGTGCATTTAGATCATTCATATGAAAAATTGAAAACTTGCATCTTGCACCCATATTAAATTTTGTAATGCATTTAGAACTTTTAAATAAAAATCTGACATTCTGCATCGCATTGGCATCTTTGCATATCATTCACATACCATGCATACAAAATGACAAAAAGATGCATATTGCATATTCATGCATATAGAGCATATGCATATATTTCATGATAATCGTCTATCTTGACTCATGAATGCTTGCATGAATGGTTCATGAATCCCTGCATGCTTGTAAGTATTTACACTATGAAACCATTTCTTGATCTTTCTAAGGCCTTACCTCCTTACTAATCAGCAATGCAGTGACTTTATTCATATGTGATACATGTCATATATTAAGGGGGAGGATTTGACTCCGACCGTGCATACATTTAGGGGGAGTCATAGCTGTGTCTTGTCGAATTCATTTTATTCATGCAAAACAAAAATTTACCCCCACACTCTTGCACACAATGAATTTAATGACTTTACTTGATAAGGATTTAAGAAATTCCTTCCAACACTTTAAAGGGAACTTGAATCTCTACATGGACATTAAAGAGTAATCGTGAGGAAAAAGCTGTCTACCCCATACAAATTCAATAAGTGGTATGTGGATCCGAGTAACCGGGAATCCTCCCTGAAACAAAGGAGGAAACTCGTGTCGAAAGGAGAAATAAAAATCCATATGTGTGACGAATCCAAGTAGCGGGGAATCCCCATTGAGACATATGAGGAAACTCGAGCCGAAAGGTGAAGTCTATTAAAAGAAATAAAATAGGGGTTGTGGCAAGCTACCGATAGTCGAGAATCTAAAGTGAAAGTGTAGATAGGAGATTATCTTCTAGTGTTCTGTAGAAAATCTAAAAATCCATATGTTTTGAAGCTCATTAGTCATTGCCTCACATTTCACATGGGCATTTTTGTGATGTATGTATTTTATGAATTTACCTACATTCATAGTTTATGTAGTACTCCTAGTTGTGTATGTACAAATCTCTTAGTTATGCTTCATGCCTTACATTCTTGAATTTGAATCACATGCTCTTTTGTTAACCCTTGCCTCATATAGGGGGAGTTACTATATGTACTATCTGTGTGCATGACGATTGTGCTTGTGTGCTTGCATGTTCATGCATTCTCCTTGAGTCTAATTCTGAGCATAAACCTTACTTTTGAAGGATAGAAGTCATCATGTGCATAGCTTCATATCTTGCATGATTGGCATTCACATAGTGCATATTCATTGTATTTGAAAGATGACGCTCATCGTGTGCATATTTACATATTTGACATTTTCAGAATGCATATAGTTCATTCATGATATCATCTTGAACAAATTCATAATTTTCAACAATTGACATAGTTCATTTTGAAATGCATATTCTGAACATTTCATGTTGCATAAATGTCAAAATGAGTTTAACCAACAAATGGTATCCTATCTTCGAGGCTCTCTCTTCGAGAATTGAAACTGCCTATGTTTGTGCCTCTATCTTGATCAACATTTAGTATCATATCTTTGAGCCCCTACTTAGCATCACTTGGCATATCATTCTGGCCTAACATGTTCATCTCATGTCACATAACCCCCTATCTTTTTGTAGATGACAAAAGGGGGAGAATGTTTGGTGTGTGTGTGTGCTCAATGCTCAGTGGGCTCAATACTCGGTGCCTTATGAATGATGTTGTCTTGGGGAGAATGGGAGAATTGGTTATGCTCAATGTTTGCACATGTTTGCAAAATCTGTATTATCACACACATCGTTTTATCGTCATCAAAAAGGGGGAGATTGTTGCATCCCCTAGTTCATGTTTGGTTTCAATGATATCAAAACGATTGTGTTTGTGTGTGTATGTGTTTCATTGAGCAACATATTTTATATCTTGATTTGATGAGTTGAAAGATGGAGTCAATGTTCACTCTTGAAAGCCATGTGAGCCTTTGGTGTTTAAGGAACTAATGTGATATTTATGTTGGTTTGTAGGAACACAAATTCATGACTCATACTTGGAATCTAAAGGAGTCCATCAATGAAGTTCTTCTTCTTAAAGGGAGTTAACTCTGTTCATATTTGAAAGTTATATTAATGATTTGTATTTAAAGATCTCATGCTTTGAATATTTTGATTTGCAGGATAAAAATCCATGATTCACGTTTGGAACTCAAAGGAGTGCATCAATGAAGATCTTATTGAAAAAGGGAGTTGACTCACTCATTGTATTATGTTGACTCTTCTATATTTTATGTATTTCATCAAATAGCTTTTCAAAGTCTGGGTTGAGTATTTTCATGCGTTCTCATCATAAGATTTTTTGGACTTGAAATGTCCTCAACCTTATAACTTGGAATTTGATGGATGTGATTTTAATGATGCTTGGTCGTTTCTTGGACTCATGGTAATTTAATTTGGGAAGATTATATCAATGCTCCTCTTGAGATAATGCTTCATGAATGTTAGCTTTTAATCAACAAGAATGACATTTGAATGACTGTGGTTCAATGATATTATGCATGCTTTACATGTGGCATAACTGTTAACACTTGTGTGATGAAGCATTATGTTGTTGACTTTTGGTTGAGATGCCTTAGGCTTTCATGCATAATCTTCTAAGTTGCTAATGACATGAATGTGGTTCATGCATTTTCTATTTGAAACTTTTAAGCTTATATTGTGCTTGAAATATTCATACAAGACTTCATGAGATTTGGTTCTATATTGCTCATGTATTGCATGAATGCTTGGTCCTGTGAACTATGCACTAAAAGCTTGATTTATTGACCTGATGTGTGAAAGAATTGCATGAACTTGGCTCTTATGAAGATGACTTCAATTAGGTCTCAATCAATGAGATTGTGTTCATTGAACACACATTTCTATTAGATTGATATCATTCATGAGGTCATCGTGATTTCAATGTGTGGATGCATTTATGATATAGTATGGTTTCTCATACCTGTGTGGTTGCACATCGTCTGATCATGTCTTTGGTGTTGAGCTATATATTTGCTTCTTGTATGTGTAAATGAATATCCCTCAATTGACGCTATTTGATGTTGAGCATTTGGTAGATACAAGAATGCTAGTTAAATGTTTGAGCTCCCATGTCAATATATTTGATTAAGTGAGAGATTCATGTTCATCATATCAAAACCTTGTCATATGGTGAATGTGTTTTTGATGGTTGAATTGAGAAGTCAAATACATGCTTGAATGTGTTCAATAATGTATTTTTATGTGAACTAGTTCAAAGAGTTAATGCTTGGTTCATGAATTTTGACTCTCATATAACCTCTTACTTTTTCATATTTTCAGGATGAAAATACATGGTTAATCTTCATGGGATTATGGTAACATCTAATCACTTTTATTCT
Organism: Amorphophallus konjac; assembly: GCA_022559845.1. NCBI lineage: Eukaryota > Viridiplantae > Streptophyta > Magnoliopsida > Alismatales > Araceae > Amorphophallus > Amorphophallus konjac. The sequence continues at coordinate 404,551,495 of CM040120.1, forward strand.
CTTGAATTTCTGGAGGTTTGAAGTGTTTTTGAAACCCTCATAGGCAGGGGTCGACCCCAAGGGTCGACCCTTACACCTTTTGGTTCGGACAAAAGCGAAATAAAGGACCCAGGCTGCATGGGTCGACCCCTGGGGTCGACCCCTGTGCCCAGAATTTTTCTGGCCACGGGTTTTATGCTCTGGCAGCGCGAGGGTCGACCCCAAGGGTCGACCCCTTCCGGTCAGGATTTGCGAAAGTGTTTAAAACATATTCTAAACCCTTCCAAACTTTACCAAAACACCCTCCATTGGTTCCTAAATATATTAGGGTGTTTCCAACATGGATTGGGAGGGTTTTATGTGTCTTTTCCCCTCTCTTTGGTGTGCATATATATGAGTTACGAATTTGTGGAGAAGGTAACCCTAATGCTCATTCGTTCATTCTTGTAGGTGAAGAAAAAGGGAAAAACGTGATGGTGCTCTTGCAAGGTGGTTTTCATCTACTTTCATGGAGATCTGGAGCTCGTGGTAGAAGAAGAAAAGAAGCATCTTGAAGAGAGGAACGCGAGGACGCCAAAATCGCCATCATCCGACATCAAACCAAGAAGAGCCAGAGATTCAATTGAAGGGGGAGCCTTGTGCTTGTTGAATCTTTCTTGTTTTAGTCTTTAGCACATGTTTTGGGCTTAAAGCATTCATTTGTTAGCTTGTTACAAACCTATAAACGATTTTCTATGTGTGGGTTCAGAGAACGATTTCTCCGAGTGGTTTGAGTTAACACTTGTGCGTCATTTGGTGCGGAGCATATCCGCATGTGTGTTGGGGTTTTTGCCTCGTGTGTGTGGGGAGAAATCCCCGTGTGTGTGTGCTACTTTTGTAGCATGTTTGTGTTGGGGTTTTTATCCCGTGTGTGTGGGGAGAAATCTCCGTGTTTGCTGCATTTGTAGCGTGTGGAGAAAGCCTTACCGGTTTGGTAAGGGGTGGACATAGGGAGCCCGTCGTGGTCCCGAACCATATTAAAAATCTTCGTCTCCTGTGGTTTGAATTGTGTGATTTTATGGTTAGCTTGTTATACTTATTTGTGTGATCATGTGTGAATGGAGAGAGTGAGAGAATCTAGTTAACTTGTCTAGCATTCAATTCCTCTATCTTATCAATCTTGTTAATTCCGCTGTGCGCTAGTTTGTGTTTTTAATTGGACATAGTTTTTAGTAGAATGATCTATTCACCCCCCTCTAGATCCGTGTTCCTGCACTACGGGACCCAACAGAGGCACTATCTTTTACATCAGGAGTTTGTCTTGTACTCCGATCACGAGGCTTTGAGATACCTCCATTCCCCAAAAAAGCTTAATGCGTGTCACAGTCGATGGGTTGCGTATCTCCAGCAGTACACATTTGTGCTTAAACATAAGGCTGGAGTGGAGAACAAGGTAGCCGATGCCTTGAGTCGGCGTGCCTATCTGCTGACTACCATGAGTGTCGAGGTCATAGGGTTAGAGAAAATGAGAGAGGCCTACGTTGACTGTCCTGACTTCAGTCAGATTTATACCACTCTCCAGGCCGGACCCTCGAGAGATCATGATGATTATGTGCTTATGGAGGGTTACCTCTTTCGAGGAGACAGACTTTGTGTTCCCCGAACTTCAGTTCGAGACTTCTTAGTCTGGGAGCTACATGTGGGAGGTCTAGCCGACCACTTTGGTTGGAACAAGACTATCGAGGCTGTTGAGCACAGATTTTATTGGCCGAGCTTGAAGCGTGATGTTGCTCATATTGTGGCCCAGTGCCGTACATGTGCTACGGCCAAGATGAAGAAGCAAAGCTCGGGCCTTTATATGCCTCTCCCCGTGCCTGATGCTCCGTGGCATGATGTTAGCATAAACTTTATTTTGGGATTGCCACGTACCTCTAGGAAGCATGATTCGGTCTATGTGGTGGTTGACCGATTCTCGAAGATGGCCCTTTTCATTCCCTGCTCGAAGACTTCGGATGCTTCGAGGGTAGCCCGCCTATTCCTTACTCATGTGGTGTGCAAGTTCGGGTGGCCTCGTACCATAGTGTCTGACCGTGATGTTAGATTCACCAGCTATTTTTGGAAGACACTGTGGCATATGTTGGGTACTTACCTCCAATTTTTCACTCCATATCATCCCCAGACAGATGGTCAGACCGAGGTGGTCAATAGGAGTCTGGGTGATCTTTTGAGGTGTCTTGTCAGGGATCGTGTAGGGGATTGGGATCTCATACTACCACTGGTAGAATTTGCATATACCGATTCGGTTAACAGGTCTACCGGTATGAGTCCATTCGAGATTGTCACAGGTCATAAGCCTAAGAAGCCAGTGGATCTTGTTCCCATGCCCATTCATGCACGAGCGTCTGAGTCTGCCGAGTCTTTTGCTAGGCATGTTAGGAGTTTGCATGACGACATCTGTCGTCACATTGAGGCCAGCAATGCATGGTATAAGGAGTTAGCCGATGCCCATCGACACCACCGAGAGTTCCAAGAGGGTGAATATGTCATGATCAGGGTAAGACCTGAACGGTTTCCCTCTGGAACCGTAAAGAAATTGCAAGCTCGCGGAGCCAGTCCATTTAGAGTGTTGAAACGTGTTGGATCCAATGCGTATGTTATGAACCTACCCGAGGAATATGGTATAAGCTCAACTTTCAATGTGTTGGATCTAGTTGCATATAGGGACCCAGCGGTGATCCCTAGTGAGCATTTTGAGCCATCTCCTCCCATTGAGAGTGATCCCACACCTTAGTGTCCACCACCAACCACATTTCCACAGCATCGAGAGCATATCGATCATATACTGGATGAGCAGGTGACATTTACCAGGAGTGGATCCTACCCGCGCTACCTAGTGCGTTGGAGAGGGCGACCCGCCACCGAGGATACGTGGATCACCCGTGGAGAGTTGTAGCGGATAGATCCGGACCTATTGGAGCACTACCAGAGCGATGCTGACCCTTACTCGACAGGGTCGGGTTTCTCCCACCCGGGGAGAATTGGTGCGAACACCAGAGCAAGCGAGAAGCACAGACCGGCGAGCCGTCGGTACCATACGCGGAGCACCACCCGGGCTATAGCGGCTTCCATTTGGCTCGGAGACAGCTTGGACACTCCCCCTTGAGTCTCGATATTTATAGTTTATTGGGACTTTGTTTGTGTGTATTGTGTTTTATTCGGATTGTAATTCGGATTGTAAGATGGGTTTATGTGTAATTTGGGACCACCCGGGTCCCACGGGCCCCCCTACCTCTTCCCCATTGATCCACCTCATCTCTAGGGCCCATGTGGGGTCAGTCAACCTTCCAATAGTGGGCTTCTAGTAGAGTGGACCAAGGGGGGGGGACAAGTGTTTAAAATAGTCCAAGAAGGGGGCATGAAGGTCAAGGGGGCGCCCCTCCTTTACTATATTATATTAGGAATTTTAGTTTATTTTATTTAGTTCCAAATCACATGGGAGAATAAAAATGTGGACTCTCCCTTTTACCCTCCCCAACCCTAGATCTAGGGTTAGTTTGTGTCATTTTCCATTTCACATAAAAGGCTTGTAATTCCCATTTTGTTACAATGAATGCAAAGAAAATCAAGGAATTTGTTCCAAAGGTAAGGGCCGTCCCTCTCTCTCTCCTCTCTTCTTCTTACAGCTGGGAAGGCTGTGTTCTGAGGTGGGAAGCCTCATCTATCTGGTGTGGAGTTAGTCGTTGCCGCCGCCGCCGCCATTGAGCCGCCGTTGCACCGCCACCACCTCCGTCGGTATTCTGCCAATCGGGTGATAGCAGGCTATTCTCGGATTTTTAGCTCTTAGCCACGAGTTCGTCTGGAGCCCAAACTTTCAGGGTGAGTTCCAGGGGTGTTCACCACATCCCAGAAAATTTGGTTGGGCTTTAAGCTTCCATTTTGTAATTTTCCATTTTCGTTCTTCCTTTCCACCCAGATCTGCCAGCTTTCAGTCCAGATTCACAGTAGCTCTGTGTTTCCCCTCTTTGGACCTCTTCTTGATTTTTGCTTGAGCTTCCAATTTTATTGGAGGTTTTGTCCAACACCCCCTCCATCCCCGAATTTTCATGGAATTTTTAAAGGCAATCACATAGTTTCTAAAAATCACTCTCAGATCCCACTCAGTTCTATCTGTCTCTGTCTAGATCCGACCACCCACCAGTATAAAATACCTTTCCCCATCAAAACCTCCACCAAACCAGTCATAAGAATTATTGCCGTTTTCCTCTCTCTCCCCTCTACAACTTTCATGAAGAGCTCGAAGTCTGAATCAGATGTCTACCCTACGGTCAACGCCAACTGTCAGGAAACTTCAATTCTGCCTGGCCAGATCTGAAACTGAGAACAGGCCGGTTCTAAAATCGCCCATCAGAAGCACGACTCCGGTGAATTTTTTTGAGTCCCATAGGATCGAAGGATTCTGGGGGGGGGGGCGTGTTCGTGGTGCCGTATTCCTCCCCGCGCTGGGAGGCGGAGGAGGGGACCTGTGGCTGGGGGTGGTAGGTAAGGGCGGTGCCGTTGCATGGCTTGAGGACGTTGGTCGGGGGGCGAAGAGCGGGGGGAGAGGAGATGGGGAGGGTGGGGTTGGGGGTGGCCGTGGGGTGCGCGGTCGTGACGTGCGCGATCGCGGGGATACTGGTGGGGAGGAGGGTGAGGAGCCGGCGGCGGTGGGGGTGGGCGATGAGGGTGCTGAGGGAGTTCGAGGAGGGGTGCGCCACCTCGATCGGAAGGCTGAGGCAGGTGGTCGACGCCATGGCCGTGGAGATGCATGCCGGCCTGGCGTCGGACGGCGGCAGCAAGCTCAATATGCTCCTCACCTTCGTCGACCGCCTACCCAACGGGAGTGAAAAGGGTATTTACTATGCTCTTCATCTGGGAGGTACTAACTTTAGAGTTTTGCGGGTTCAGCTTGGGGGTAGAAGATCCGTATTGGGGTGCCAAGTTGAAAGCCAACCAATTCCCCAAAGCCTGATGATGAGTTCAACTGAGGACCTGTTTGACTTCATTGCAATGACATTAAAACATTTTGTTGAAAAAGAAGGAAACAGTCATGCAGGAAGATTGGATTTACGTTCTCATTTCCAACAAGACAAACATCTGTTTCATCAGGGGTTCTGATCAAATGGACCAAAGGATTTTCCATTGAGGACACTGTTGGAAGAGATGTTACTCGGTGCCTAGAAGAAGCTATGTCAAGGATAGGGTTGAATATGCGGGTGGCAGCTTTGGTGAATGATACTGTGGGCACATTAGCTCTTGGCCATTATCATGACGAGGACACTGTGGCTGCAGTGATTATTGGGACAGGCACAAATGCCTGTTATGTGGAGCGTACAGATGCAATTATCAAGTGTCAAGGCCTTCTTACAAATTCAGAAGGCATGGTTATTAACATAGAATGAGGAAATTTCTGGTCATCCCATTTGCCAAGAACACCATATGACATTGCACTAGATGAAATCCCAAACCATTATGACCAGGGCTTTGAGAAGATGATCTCAGGAATGTACCTAGGTGATATTGTGAGAAGAGTATTGTGCAGAATGGCACATGAATCAGATATCTTTGGGGATGCTGCTGCTAATCTATCCACTCCATTTGCTTTGAGAACCCCTGTGATGGCTGCCATGCATGAGGATAACTCTCCTGATTTGAGAGAAGTGGCCAGAATACTGGAAGAAAATCTGCAGATACCGGGCATCCCTTTGAAGACGCGGAGGCTCGTCGTAAGAGTCTGTGATGCGGTGACACGAAGAGCTGCCCGGTTAGCTGCAGCAGGCATTGTAGGGATATTGAAGAAGGTAGGAAGAGATGGTAGTGGTGGTTTTGCCGGTGGAAGGTCGAAGAGCAGAGTGAGGAGAACGGTGGTGGCAATTGAGGGTGGCCTCCATGCTGGCTACACCTCGTTTAGGGAATACCTGAATGAGGCTATGAGAGAGATCTTGGGAGAAGAGGTGGCCCAAAATGTCATTCTCAGGACTTTCGAGGATGGATCGGGTATAGGTGCTGCTCTCCTTGCTGCCTCATGCTCCTCTGTAAGTGTAAGTTCATGAAAAAGAAAAAAAAATTACAGGAGTTAGCTCTGTAAAAATGTAGAATCGTTCTATTCATAGGATCGAAGGATTTCAAGTCAGCATTCCAACGGCACTAGTTTCGTACCGATCTGATATCGGTGTTGATTGCAGTAGCCGATCGCGCCGGATCGTGCGCCAGAAAACAGAGGTTGCAGATTCGTGGACAGCACTTCCGACGAGTGGTGATCGGAGCCGCCCGGCCTCCGACCGGCGTTCCAGCCCAGCCGCCGTCCAGGGAGGCGCGCCTCCAGGTGTCCCCACCATAGCGGGACCCGCCCCGTCAGGTCCAGAGGGCTGAGCAACACGTGGGCCCCACGAACTCGTAGATCACGCCATCCGGACAGCACTAAAACGCGGGTTTCGGCGCCGACGGACGACATCAAGATGCTACCCGTCAACCTAATTCCCGCTACTCCCGGGCCCCACATGTGACCTATTACCTCCCTGCGTGGAGTGGGTCAAATCTTTGTACCGCAGTGTGTTTGTTTAACTGGGAGTACAGGATTGGCCGGGGTTGTCTTCCCCACGCCGGGAGCATGGAGGTAACGAACTCGACTTCTTGGCATTTACTTGCTTAGCTAGTATATGGTCATGTGCCGCTACTGAGTGCGATATGAACCTAGCCCGTGAGTCAATGTCACTGCTGTGAGCAAGAGAGTGACCCGTCTCGTGGCTCGATCCGAGCACGGAAGTGAGTCGACCACCCTTGACTCTGCCAGTTTCTCAACCGCGCGGATCCGCGTTTCCCCTCGCTTGGGACGACGAGTGAGCTTGCGTTTCTGTTAGCGACGTATAGCCCATAGGAACGCTTAGTGTCGGGCCAAAGTGTCTCCATTATTGTATGTTGCTGGTCGTGTCTGCATTTAGAGTCCGAGGTCCGCATCACTTAGAGTTGATCCTCGTGTCCGTCCTGCATCACCCGTGGTCTTGTGCATAAGGGTTGAAATATACGCGCCCACAAGGTGTTCGAAAAAATGCCGAACACACGTGTGTGAGCCGTACGTACATGCTGCGGGCTTCCAAAGCCTGTGGTTGACTTGCTCGGATCTCCCTTTGACCTTGGAGGGTTGAATGAATAGTCTTGGAGTGGGCCCGCGACTCTTTTGCTAGATGCCACGTGGCGTGGCTTAACGTCGGGGCGCCCCCGGGTGATCCCGGGCGGCCATATAAGACGTGGGCAAAGCCCGTATGATAGTGGCTGGGGTTGACCCTGAATACTTGTTTGTGCCGCCGCGCGTCACGGCGAGTTGATCGGGACCCTTGTAGGGACCTTTAGGGTGTAGAAAGGGCTAGGTAGCCCGTGCCTTGAAGGTGTTCGGGGAAATGCCCGAACCCTTATTCCTTGTCGTTTTGACTGGGAAATAGTCTGGGTACAACTGGGCTAAAGTAAGCTCCCAAGGCTTGGTACGACAGATTGAGTACTTTTTTCACAGGTAAAGGTTACACTCGAGGTGAGATTGACCAAACTCTATTCACCAAAACTGACAAGTGACAAATGTGCTCACAGTGTTGAAGAATGGCCAAAGATGAAGAGTTCATGTTGATGGAGTCGACGCCATGGTGTATGGAGTCGACGCCATGGTGTGCCAGAACGCCAGAGCTACCCGCTAGCCAAAGCAACTAAGTGACGGCTTAAGTTGAATAGGGGTGACAAATATGTGAGTAACTGTGACAAATGAACAGCAAGGGTGAAAAATAGCTCTATAAGGGTGAAAAATGGGCGACTGGGCTGAAACCGTTAAAAGTAAAGAAGAGGCCTCAACGCAATGCTTGCTAGAGCTGACGTAACCAAAGGGGAACATCAAATATGCTATCTAATGAAGAAATCAAGTGCCATATGAAGATTACAGGTGACAAAGAGATCAAAATGTTGAAGAACAGATCACAAGGAAGTCGAACTAGGCATAAGAGAGAGAAATGGGGCATAACAGTGATGAATGGCTTACAACAGTGTCAAAGAGATCACATTGCTGTAGATAATCAACAAGATCAACATATGGATGAACAAACTGAAAGAGGTGTAAATAATGAAGGAGTTGAGAAGAAGAAACACCAGGCTACGTTGACGCAGCCAACGACCGACTTCAAGCAAGCTAACAAGTGACTACATTGATGCAGCACTTCAACAGCGTCAATGCAGCCAAAGGCTGACTTCATGCAAGCCAACAAGCGACAACGTTGATGCAACACTTCAACAGCGTCGACGTAGCCAAAGGAGTCAACTTCAGATAGTTCAAGATGGTCAGGTGAACAAGGGTGATATATGAATGCATAAGGGTGACAAATATGCTTTAAGGGTGAAAAATATCAGTTAGCGGTGAAAAATAGGTCGCCAGGCTAAAAGCTTTGAAGAGTAAAGAAGCTGAGTTAACGCAATGCGTAACAATGTCGACACAGCCAAAGTATGCCAGAAGCTGTTGTCAGCTGAAGAAGATCAAGGGTGACAAATGTGCAATATGGGTAACAAATAGCACTCTAGTGGTAACAAATGGACAGCTAATGGTGACAAGTAAGCTTTACTCGACGGCTCAAAGCTAACAAAGGCAACGGGTTCTCAAGTGAAACAAGCCAGACTTTTAGCTACGGATTAAGGGTGAATAATAGCTATACAACGCAGAAAAATGGCTTCTCAAAGGTGAAAAATAGCTGGGAAAGCTGACAAATAACTTAGCCTGTGAGCGACTCAAGAGAGTCATGTGCCTCCGATCTCTAATGATTGGCACGTGATCCTAGAATGGCAAGCTCGCCTCCAGATGATTCCAAGGATATAATATTTTTCACTGCCATGTGGACCAATTGAATATCAGTGGATTAATCAACTTATCCAAAGAATTACGGAGCCCCTATTCTATCAAAGGGGGTGTTCTTCTCCGTGAAAAGGGCGGCGAACAGTGAGGCGAATAGAGAAGAAAGTGCTGTAAAGAGAAGAGAAAAGAGAGAGCTACGAAGAGCTGATTAAGAGGGAGATCGTGAGAAGAAGTAGTAGAAGAAGAGAGCTCGTGAGAAGAAGAAAAAGAAGAAAAGAAAGAGAGAGATTGAGAGCATGTTCGTGAGAATTAGAGCGCATCCATGAGTCAGATTGAAGATCTGTTTGTGTAGTGACTCGCAGATCAAATCTAGAGTCCTCTTGCTCTGTAGAGCTATATTTTGTCCTATTTTCTTTCGTTGTTTTCCTTTGCTATTTTCATCAAGCTGTTAGTCAGCGGAGGCTCTGCCTCGTGAGGATTTGTTCCTCGGTCTAAGCTGTGTATTAGCGAAAGCAAGCTGTGATGCTCAGCGAAAGCAGGCTGTGTTACTCAGCGGTTAAGCAAGCTATGTTGCTCAGTGGGTTGTAGGGATCTAATCTTCAAAGTTATGGATCAACGATTCAAGCTGTGAGTCAACGGGAAGCCTCACTCAGGTTGAGTGAGGGGTGGATGTAGGTAGACTGGGTGTCTGGCCGAACCACCTAAAAATCCCTGTGCGCTATGGTTTGCCTGTGTGTGATTGTTCGTTTCTTCTATTTCCCTTCACAGGTAGACGTGTGAGCAGCTTATGCATCATGTTATTTTTTAGTGCTTAGTATCGAGACTCTTCCATTCAGAGTAGTGAAGATATATCTGCTGTATTAGCTTCCACTTTGTTTCACTATACGTTAAGTGTTCGAACATTGTTCTAAGTAGGGCGTGATTTTTAATTGAGCATTGTTTTCATAGAAGGATCTATTCACCCCCCCTCTAGATCCCCACATTGCACCCAACATGCAGGGAGAGAGGGAGGGAGCTCCAGGAGATAGAGAGGGCGCTGGGAGAGAGAGAGGGGGCCGGAAGAGAAAGCGTCGGGAGAGAGAGGGAGAGGGAGGGAGTGCGTAGGGAGAGAGGGAGGGAGCTTCGAGAGATGGAGAGAGCACCAGGGAGAGGGAGGGAGCACCGAGAGAGAGAGAGAGAGAGAGAGAGAGAGAGAGAGAGAGAGAGAGAGAGAGCGTCGGGAGGCGAGAGGAGGGAAAGAAGAGACAGGAGAGGGGAGGGGTTCTGTTCACGAGAGCACGCACAGACGGCTAGAGGTCATGCCTCTCTTAAAAAATATGGAAAGACTTGTTTTTATTTTGGGGGGAGTTACAACGTGATAAAATTTCATCCTAAAAAATTGGAGAGGCTTACCAAACGTTGTTAAGTAGGTTGTCCATTCCTAATTTTTATTTTGAGAGAAAAAATAGGTGAAAACCTGCAACCAAACACCCTATAAGGAATCTTTCTACTCATAAGTGACTTGTCTGATCAACAATTTTTGTTCGGTGATAAATTTTAAGGAGAATAGATGTAAGTCATTCCGAATTAATTTATCCCTATCTCTACTCTCGTGGTCATTTGATTCGCGAGGAATAATTATGGTAATATCCCTATGTGGGAATGGATTTTAATTTCATTTTATTTTAATTACTTGGCATGATTATTCATTCGATAGGCGTGCCAGTCACTAAGTGACAAGTTTATTATGCGCTTGATTTGACTTGGTCAGACGAAAGTGGAGTCCATGTCGAGACTAGAAGTCCGTCATACCGTAATGGCTATGACGTTAATTACATCCTCCGAGAAGGAGAAAAACCCTTGATTAATGGCCAAGATAGAGAGCCCTTGGGGCCGAGTAAATACATGACAATAATGTTCACCATCTAAAACAGGTTATGACATATATGAGCATATGATGCAGTGAAATTTATTCATTAAACCGACTCCCAGTACATGGCGGAGTGTTACACTCATGCATAGTGAAAGTTTCCCGTCAGGCCTAACCCGACCTTCCACTAATCACCATTTGATATATCAGAGCACCGAGAAGGTATAAGTGTTCATGCAAGACACTTACTCATTTTTAATTTGCTTCAGCTGCATGCTCAAGATGTGTGCATGGGGTGAACGAATTCAGTAATTCATAAAAAAAATAATAACACTTCGGGGGCTAGATTTAAGAAGGTCCTGAGTTCAGGAGAGGGACTTTTAGCCCTGCACAAACTGGGTCATGGCCATGATGGGGGATGACCCCCTAGGAATCCAAACTCAGTTGCTGGGCCTTCAGATATATATTCCCCTTCTAGGGTCTGAGGAAGATGAAAGCTCCATAAAGTCGACCAGAACATATGCCTTATTATATTTTTTGTTTGATTATTTTTTGATTTTTACTTGCAAGTGAGATTTATTCCAATCATATGGTTGCATTTATTGGGGTTCGAATTGAGGGGGATAGGAATGCCAATGATTTCCCCAATCCTTGGGGAGAAAGGGATGGAGAATTGAATTCAGAAAGACCCCAACAAGTTGTTTTCAGACACATATTTTATATATTTGTTATTTTTTTTTAGGATTATGATTCACATGGAAATGATGGATTAGAAAGGAGGACAACTGGGTGGGAGGAAGAGTCGACTCGTGGAGTCGACTCCCTACTGACACAGGTCTGATCCTGCAGGTTAAGCTTGACTAGCCTACCAAGCGGGCCATGGACAACAAGGCATGGAGGGTTTATTTGAAGGAACATGAGGAGATGATTCTCAGCCCCATATCCAGTCGATGGCACCGAAGGAAGTTCATGAACAATTACCCAAAAGAGGACTAGATATTCAGGTAAGAATGGATTTAAGAGGAACGATTACCCAAGTATCAAAGGATTAGAATGATTGCCATTTTCAAGGTTTTCTTCAGCTGCATCGACCTGCCCTTGGCAGTGCATCGACCTGCCCTTGACTATTTTCCTTCAGCTGCGTCGACCTACCCATGCAGTGCATCGACCTGCCCTTCATACTCACTACGGTGGTGAGAGTGCTAAGGAAGCCAACATCAAGCAAGGGAAGATGATAGATTGTCAAGATCAGATTATATTTTGCTGCTGCTGCTTAAGTTGCTGTTGCTGCAAATAAAACTACTGGACTTGGCTGACGAGCTTGGTTACATGGCAGCCTTGGAGTGTGCTGCAAGGTCTATTGAACATGTTGTGCTACTATATATGTCGCGCTGTTGAATTGAAGCACCTTAGACAGCAAATGCAATGGCAGTTATTGTTGCTGCTTAGCATATGAGGTAGGGCATGGCTTATTTAGCTTTGCACTTCATTCAACACACAGAACTTCTGCCCCTTGTAACATTTGGCCCCTGAAAATTTTCATACCTGGTGAATATGACATGATGAGCTTGTTTATGACCTTGCTCTTGGAAATCAAAGTCTTAAGGTCCATTACTGTTGTAGTAAGCAGTAGGCCCTCAAGATTTGCTATTTTATTATTATTTTAACTAAAGTGCAGACAAAGGTCTGCTGAATTCTCTTTGCAGATTAACTGAGCTTAGCTTGAGCCATCTTCTGCATTCTCTGAGCCGTAATATATAGAGAAGGTCTTTTCTCTTCTTCTGAGAGGATTTGATTTCAGGCGTTTCAGATTTTTGAATGGGCTATGCTCTTGAATAGTCTGAACCTTTCAGAACCAAAAGGACATTTGCTTGACATTATCAAAGAGAAGGGGTCCTGGCTAGAAGGTGAATTGACAGTTGATGAGCTGAGTCTTTCTCTTCCAGTCTGCACTGTTGAGTTGTTGGCTTTACTGCCCTTAAGTTGAAGAAAATACTTGTATTGGCTGTTGCATCTACTTGGCAGATCTATCATAGTCTTCTTAGTTCTTTACTCGAGATGTTGGACAGTTCTTGAACTGTAGCTGTTCTATTCTAGTTGCACTACTGAACTGTTGGAACATGAGCTCATATATCTGATTTTGTTGAGATAGATTTAACATGCTAGACCGAAGGACTCTGCTAATTCTATACTGTGGTTGCATATAGTTGATTAATTGCAGTTGTAGAGTTGAACTGCTAAATTTGGATTGCTGCTGGTTTCATGTATTAAGGTCCAGTGAACTTTGAAGCTCTCTCAGCTGAAGTTTGCTGAGCCTCCTAAAGACCCCTGCCAACATGATTGACTGAAGTGGATTGCTTGGAGAGGGGGCCCCAGCTGAAGCCTTGAACTGCAATACTTTGCTAAAATGAAGTCTGCTGACTTCATCAAATCTATTAACCATATGTTGGAGCCTGAACTCCACGGGCCCTAACTAACATAATTGGCCCTCTCTGATCTCTTCTAATAATCATGCTGGTTATGCTCCTCTTTGCATGCACGTGCAGGTTTCATATAAATGTGCATGGGGTAATGCAGATAGAGAGAGTGGCCGCGAGGGCTAGGTGCGTCAACCTGGGCTGGTCCGTGTGTCGACGCAGGATGTGCAGAGGGTGTTGAAAAAGGAGATTTACATTGGCTTTAATAGAGCTATGAACCTATGATCGGATACTCCGATGGTAGAACAATGCTATTTTTTTTGTATGATTCTTTATGCAGCTGAACTCATATCATGGACCTGCAAGTGTGTGCTCATACGCATGCTGGACAAAAGAAGACATGCCTAATGCAGTAACAATATTCAAAGGACCAATGGCCCGCACTTTTATTTGTTACCCATGAAAACTCCTAACTATGTAACATGCATGGACTTGAGTCCATTGCACATGATTGGGAAAGGAATGATTGACAGGCCTAGAGGCTTCAAAATTATTGTTGTTTTTTTTGAAAGGGGGTTCTACAGAGGCTTGCAGAGCACTGGGCGGTCGACCGAAATTCTATTTTAGTCGACCAAATTTGCCAGCACCGAAGTGTGAGCGACGTCATGCGGTTGAGAAATGACGAAAATGCGGAGCGCGCGGGCTCCTTTTGTTTTATCTGGCTTTTGCTGCAACACAAAAAATAAGAGAAGAGAGAAGGGGCCACCACAGGAGATTACTCCGGCGGGGCGAGCGGGACAAACACAATATGTTAAAGATAAGAGGAGAGAGAAGGGGCCACCACGGGAGATTGCTCCGGCGGGGTGAGCGGGTGTAGAAATTAAATAACAAAAATTGAAACAGCCATTGCGGGAAGCAACTCGCCGCGGCCTCGAGAGTATAGCATAATAGGAATATAACAAGATATAGAAATGAGCAGAATTTAAACGGCCATTGCGGGAAGTGACTCACCGCGGCCTCGAGAGTATAGCAGAAAAGATATATGGCAAGATATAAAAGATATAGCAAGATATAGCAAGATATATATATATATATATATATATATATATATATATATATATATATATATATATATATATATATATATATATATATATATATATATATATATAGATGACAGAATTCAAACGGCCATTGCGGGAAGTGACTCGTCGCGGCCTCGAGAGTATAGCAGAAGAGAGATATGACAAGATATAAGAGATATAGCAAGATATATAGATGACATGATTCAAACGGCCATTGCGGGAAGTGACTCGCCGTGGCCCCGAGAGTATAGCAGAAGAGAGATATGGCAAGATATAAGAGATATAGCAAGATATATAGATGACAGGATTCAAACGGCCATTGCGGGAAGTGACTCGCCGCGGCCTCGAGAGTATAGAAGATATAAGAGCAACATAAAGTATGAAGACAGAAATTTAAACGGCCATTGCGGGATATGACTCGCCGCGGCCTCGAGATTATGATGTGATCGCCAGGGGTCGAGGACCCCAAAATGAAAGAGTGATCGCGCCTACCTCACTAGCAGGAAGTGGCGGGTTGCTTCTTCCTCCCCCTTCGGCCAGTCGATGGAGAGGGCTTTCTTCAGTTACCCTTACAAAATAACAGACAGTAGATAGACGAAATTAGAAAACGGCAGTGTAGTATCAATCTCTTGCAATAAAAAGTAATGAAATCATGACAAGACACACACCTGGTTGGTGTTGTTTTTAAACCCCTCTCGGACACGAGTAGGAGGAAAATGCTATGATGAATGGAATTATGCAAATGTATATCGATGAAGGTTCCCTTATGAAGGGAGACGGAGAATACGAGATGATGAATGTAAAAGAACTAAGAAGAAAAGGGGAGAGAGTTGGCTTATTGAATGCGCCGATGGCGGGATCCGGCGGAGCTTCGGCAGCGTAGGGACGACGTGGAAGCGCGGTGGACGAAGACGACCTTCCTTTCGCGAGCGTGGGCACCCGAGAAGCCGGCAGAACCTTCCCCTACAAAAGACCCCACGGGTTAGAAATGACTCCGGCAGCCTCTGGGCTACGGCAGCCTATCGGACCTCTTAGAAGCTCCCTTCGGACTGAGGGGGGGGCTTCTATTTATAGAGCTCCGGAGGACGGAGGCGTCCAGGACCCAGGACGCCTTCATCAGGGCAAGAATAATATTTTATGTTATTTTTATTTTTTATTTCGAATATTTTCAAGGAGGCGTCCAGGCAAGTGGACGCCTCCATAAAAGCCCACCGAACCCCCGCCGAAATCGCACGCGGTTTGGCACAACGTGTGATTTTGATCGGCGCCCGTGATTCATGAATGGGCGCGTCTAGTTGGCAGGACGTCTTTACATTTTAGATTTTTTCTCAAACGACAAACCGACCGGCGGACGGGGGGCGCCCGTGGGCAAGTTGATGGAGGCGTCCAGGGGCCTGGACGCCTCCATGAAATTATTATTGTATTATTTTATTTTTTCACCATTATTAATATTATATATATTTTTTATTATCTTGTATTTGATGGAGGCGTCCAGTCAAGTGGACGCCTCCATTAATTTATTATATTTTTATGTTGTTTTTGTGTTTTTTGTAAAATGAAAATCATGGAGGCGTCCAGGGGCATGGACGCCTCCATGAAGACCCCCCGGATTCCCCGGAAAGGCGTCGGCAGCCGCCTGCCAGACACTCTCCTTGTCCCGAAAACTTCCGATGCGTCCGATTGGGGGTGATGTCACCCGAATGCTGTATGATTTCTGCAACGAGGCGATTTCCGAATGCTGAAAAGGCGGAAGAAGACTCAAGAATAGGAAGCACTCAAGCGATTCAAAATGCGAAAGCCGCTGCGGGGCGTCGCATAGTAATATGAGATTTTCTCAGGGGACGTCAGGAATAGCGTGTCTACAGCTGCCCCGCCTTGGCGTCTGCTTTGCAAGGGAGTGACACGTAATGGAATGGTATCGAAGTGGAGTGAAATGTAATGGGAATGGACTGATAAGTTGATGCCAATGTGTGATGAGACACGCTTTTGACATTACTGTTTGGAATCTTTCCTGTAGTTTCAATGAGGCGACCTTGAAGAAGGTCTTTCAAATTTGACGATTGCTTAGACGGAGATCAAATAAGGGAGGGTGAGATGTGCGCTCAGGCACGAAAATAAAGGAGACCAACTTCTCAGTGTGGAAGTATCTGGGTCATAAACCTACATGTTTCACCTTTGGGGAGCGGTTACCAGCCAATGTGGAAGTGCTACGGCCAAGGTGGGTCAAACAAGGTAAAAAGTGAAGGAATATCTGAGGGTCTGTCCAAACAAGGGTCTCCTTTGGAAGAGCAGCGTAGGGCTATCTCAAGGAAACTCAGTATTTCATTCGGAATGGAATATCTCATATTGTAAGAATTGAAGCACATCGGCTTTCACAATCGAATCGCCTTGAATAATCTTCCGCAATAAGATCAAAGTCCTACATAAATGCATGCTGGGTTTAAAGAAAAATTTAAAACAAACTAAAATAGAAAATAGCCAAGGATAATATTGTCAATTTGTTAAGAATGGGTCAGGATACCGATCTGGTGAGCTGATACTGAGCTGGGGCCCGTTTATCCGCGCACCAACTCACTGGATGGAACCGTCGTCCCCATGCTACCACAAATTAACGGCCTATCCGTACAACCCAAATTCTTCCGGAATCATCACCGTTTTTGTTGAAGGGGAACTCAAATCCCAGATTCGTTCGGGTCGCAAGGTCCTTGACATGTTCTAGTAGCGTAGGTATCATATAATATGATGCATGACACGGGGGACCAAACACCGAAGGACGGTACACAAGATATGACAAAGACGTCCGTTAGTAAAACCTGCACAGACCAACATAGATTAAATACATCAGAAAGTAGTAGAATCGCAACAGAATCGCACCACAGTACAAGGAGATCTAGACAAAACCCTGACGACTGACCACTGATGTGACGTGTTTTATCCTGTAGCGCCTCTCTTTTCCTATAAGTACCTCCCTTAGGCTAGTTCATCCAAATGTACCAAGGAGAGTTTTGAAAGCTCAGGAGGAGAAGGAGAGGAGAATCTAGGGATTTCAGGATGGAAGGAGAGTCTTCCCGCGTTATGAAGAGGAGTAGGCCTAGCAGCGAGATCAGGCGACTTTCCGACCTCGAGGGTCATCTGAGTGGGACGATCCAGTCGCATATGGTAAGCTGATTCATTTCAAATTCTCCGCGTGAACCTTCTTTCACCTCTTTTCTTTTCTCTTCTTCTTTCCAGCCATATCCACTCTTCCCAGGCCCAAGGAAGTTTTCCAAACTACCATGGCTTTCAACGTTGACTTCCAACATCTCCATTGGCATGAGGGCCATACTCTCGAGGTGGCATCTTCAGGGGCTCCTTATTCATGCCAAGCACTATGAGAGGATTCGCATGGACTGGGCGGCTATGGGCGCACTAGTGGAGATCTGGCATCCCCAGACCCACACTTTCATCTTCCCGACCTTCGAGGCGACCATCCTCCTCGAGGAGGTGAAACTTCTGCTCGGACTGAAGAAATTTAAGAGTGACGGGAAGGTAAAGGCTATGCGGATGCTGACAAGGGGGACTTCCGAGAGCGTCCTTGGAAGCTTCATGCCGCCCGACGCGGCCAGAAAGGTCCGCACTTAGAAGGGAATTGATTTGCAAAGGCTCGCGGAATGGGTTATGGGTGCCCTGAGAGGGTCACCAGATGATGACCACTTGGAATGGATTATGAAAGGGTTCACCATTTGTCTGGCGGGTGCTCTCTTGTTTCCTTATACCGACAACATAGTGGAGGAGGACCAACTGAGTGCCATCCGCGGGATTTGGAGTGGAAAGAGGGTGGGGCCCGCCATCCTTGCCTACCTTTACAGTGGCCGTACTGCCTCGAGCATGGGTAAGCCTCCTTTCGGTTGTGCACTTGTTCTGAATTGCTGGATTGATTTGCACTTCAAATTTGACCACCATGAGGGGAAGCCGGCTGCTTCGAAGCTCTTCCAACAGAGCCCCCTTTATCACATAGCCGATGTGTTAGGCTTCGGTGGCACCGTGGCGAACCGTGTTCCGTGGCTGAAGAAACGTGAAGACTGGCGGTCTCACTTTCGAACCGTGACACAAAGCTTCTTCACTTGCGCACCGGCATGTCTACTCTCACTTGAAATCCTCATGAGGTCTTCTCCCGAAGTTGAACTCCAACTGATCGGCACGACTGAGTTTGTCCTTTACAACGCGCATCGGTGCTGCCTCCAGATCGGCATTCCACGCCACTCGTTCCCACTGCTAACCGGCATCGTTCCTTTGAAGAAGAGGGAGTTGGGCGCAGAAGCGGACGCGAAGGAAGCGAAGGCCATTAAAGCGCCCTGGAAGACAAGTGTCGTGGGAAAGGCGTTAGCGCACGTGGAGGAAGAATGTGAGCTGTGGAGGGCTTATGTAACCGAACTGGGGAAGTTAAGGCCTAGAGTGCCTAAGCCCCTGATGTAGCTCACTCTGCTTTCTGATGGAATAAAATCTGGAATTGACATTTTGGACCATTGTTCCCCTTTGTTATCATTTTTATGATTTTTATTTTTCTCTTTTTTTTCTTCTTTTTATTTACTCATATTATGACCATATATATATATTATATATACATTTTTTAATGGGGGCGTCCAGGGGCCTGGACGCCCCAATATTTTTGAATATTTTTTATTTTGTTTTTTTTTAAAAAAAAATTTATGGGGGCGTCCAGGCAACTGGACGCCCCAATATTTTTGAATATTTTTTATTTTAAGAAATTTTATGGGGGCGTCCAGGCAACTGGACGCCCCAATATTTTTTGAAAATTTTTAAAAATTTTTTTTATGGGGGAGTCCAGGCGCCTGGACACCCCAAAAAGGGCATCTTCTATAAAAGGGGGCTTCACCCCCTCCACTGTTCATTCCAACGACCCATTCTACTTTGACCGACCCATTCTCAATTCCTAATGGAGCAAGGAGGCCCGAGCCAGGGTGGGGAGAACGGAAACGACTTGCTCGTCGTCCGAGGAAGTTGAGGGATCATGCAGAGCAGGCTGCCATGGAGGAGGAGGTTGTCGCGGAAGAGGAGGCACCTCCCTTGGCCGTGGAGGGTCCTGAGGGCCCCGGCGACGCGGGGGAAGATGAGCATGACCCGGTAAGCCCCTTAGACTTCCATTCTATTGGTTTATTAGGCTAAACAGGCGGGCGAGAGACGGTGTGGAGAAGGCCGGGGAGTGAGGGAAGGAGGCGTCCTAGGTTTTGGACGCCTCCATCCTCTGAATTTTTATTATTATTATTATTATTATTATTATTTGTTGCGTAAGTAATTAAATAAAATCAAAAATTAAGGAGGCGTCCTCAGAGGGGGACGCCTTCATGATATAATATATTATTTTTTGTTTGTTTTTTTGTTTTGTTAAAATAAAATAAAGAAAATAAAAAGAAAGCGTCCAGTGGCGTGGACGCCTTTAAATATATATATATATATATATATTTGAATAAATAAATATTATGTACAGTGTTTTTGTTTATTATTATCCATGATTCTGATGTGTTCCTCTTTTTGTTTGTTTTATGGTGTGCAGGGCGTGATGAAGAGCCGGATCAGCTGGTCCCTGGTGGTAGCAGCGTACCGGGGACTGCCGGACTTTCAGAGGGCGCGGGTGGACGCCATGGGTTTCGGAGCGTTCCTGAGGATCGAGCCCTTCCGGCTCGACCTTCCTCTCATCCAGGCGTTGAGGGAGCGGTGGCATGCGCCGAGCTGGGCGTTCCTGATGCCCTGGGGGCACATGGTGCCGACACTGGAGGACGTAGCTCGGATCACCGGGCTACGAGTTAACGGAGAGGCAGTCAGTGGGGTCACTTACCCCGATTACCGAGAGAGTGCCTTGGACCTGCTGTGGCTAGAGACAAGCGCGACTGACAAAGACAGCAGGGTTGTTGGCCGAGTGGAGATTATGGAGGCGCTCGGATTTGGTGACCCTCGCCAGCGGGTTAGCGAGACTGGAGCGGAGTTTCTGGCACGACTGGAGGGAGACGCCCGTGCAGCTTTCACCCAGGACCCGAGCGAGCGAGAGCTGGTGGATCTAGACCTCCGGAGGTTCCTTTTCTTCTTCCTGGGCCGCCTTCTGCTGGGGACGAAGGGGGACGGCATCCACTGCCGCTTCCTCGGGATCTTGGCGGATCTGGATAGAGTGGGAACTATGCGTGGGGAGCGGCTCTGCTAGCCCATTTGATCGCCGATCTCTCCCAGACTTCAGAGAGGGAGACGACAGTTAGCGGCTTCGCACCTTTTCTCCATGTAAACATTTTATTTATTCATTTTACCGTAGTTAAATATGCAATTATCCGTGCTAATGATGTATGATGGATGTAGGTGTGGAGCTACTACTACTTCCCGATGGGAAGAGCCAGACAGGGGAACAGGAGAGTCGTGCCTCTGGCGCGACGGTGGAGGCCGGTCATGGTCGCGGCACCCTACGGCTACCAGCTGGCGTCGCTTCCTCAGGAGCTGAGCGAGTACCCCGAGGCTATGGTATGATGCGTATGATTTTTTGTGTTTTTATGCATGTGACTTAATTGGGTAAAATGACAACTAACATGACGCCTGTATGGTGATGCAGGTGGTGTGGAGGCCCTACCTGGGCATGGCCGACGCTGGCCAGCCTTGGGTTGTAGCGGGTCGTCCTCATTTTGGGCGGGACGTGTGGGTCCATTGCCTGAACGAGATCGAGCCGATGCGGCTCAGGCTGGTCATGAGGACGCTAGGGCTAGCCCAGGAGTGGGTCGACGTAGATGAGCCGGTCCGCGTCCGGCGGAAGACCAAGGGGAAGGCAAAGATCGTAGACTGGCGTACGCGCTTCCCTGCACAGTACCAGGACTGGCAGCAGGGCGGGGTCCCAGTGGTGTCCCATGTACAGGACAGCACTGACTACTTGAGACGGTACCGGGCCACGTACGGGGAGCGTCTCTACCTCGGTGGTGCGGCAGGGGTAAGTGTGAAATGAGGGTGTTTTCCTTTTCTATATGTATACATATGTGACACTAACTTATATGCAATGCAGGATGCTCGTGATAACATGATTGCTGACCTGCGGACCCAGCTGGCAGACGCCAAGCGGCAGTTGGTGGCCATCCGACAGGAGTTGGAGATCCTGGTGAGTCTATGCAATGCATTTTTTTTGTTTTGTGACCTGGATTTCGATGCTTAGCCTCTGACTGTGGTTTGTTCCGTGTTTCAGTGGGCCCATTAGGCAGCGGCAGCCGGGATGGCTGGTGGAGCGGGTTCCAGTTCATGGGGCCCTCCTCCGGAGGTTTCTGCCCTTCAGGAGCAGCTGGCGTACGCGGTGGCTCGGGCTGAGGAGGCCGAGCGCGACCGCGTGGTTCGAGTGAGTGCTTGCATGACCCCAACTCTCCTTCCAGTTGCTCTTCATCCTTCACTGTTCTCTTACGGGGTATGTGGCCTCTGGCAGGTGGCTGAGATTCGGGACGCCCTGGCCCGTGCAGTCTGTGCTGAGCAGGAGCACGACGCCTGGGCAGTAGAGCGTGACGCCCGGATAGCAGAGCTCGAGGAGGAGCGACGGCGGGAGGCTGAGGAGCTTCCTCGCGACGTGCTGGATTTGAGGATCGCCCTCGAGCTGTCGAGGAGAGAGGCGATGAGAGAGAGAGAGGAGAGGGAGAGGGAGATCATGGAGAGAGAGAGAGAGAGGATAGGAGGGCAGAGCGACATCGAGATTGGGACGAGAGGAGGGTTCTGGAGGCCCAGATGATGGAGCTTCGATTGAACCTCAGCACAGCGGAGGGGAGGCTTCGGGAGAGTGAGGAGTGGTATCAGAGGGCGAGGGAGCGCGGTGCGCGACTTCGTCAGTCTGGTTCCTTCTCCATGGGCAGCTTCCTAGTTTCTTCGGCCAAGGAGCGTCATCGCGCCTTCGAGGCTGGCGTGGCACCACAGGGCGAGACGAGCACTGCCTCTCAGGGTTCACGGAGGCCCCCTAGGGATCCCCGTCAGAGGAGGGAGGAGAGAGATGATCAGGAGGGTGGTAGCAAGAGTTAAAGAGTTACTTGTACACCCCACCTTCCTCACTATATGATGTACTTTGACTATTTGCTTATGTGAAATGAAATGGTTCCTTGTGTTGTGTGTACTTTCTCTCTCCCATGCTTCTTTCCTTGCACTTGTTCTTTCGAGGTGTGTTTCATGAGACCTTGTCCTAATAAGTAGGGAATTACGCTTTGCATGGAGGAACATGTTTCTTCCTTCTTCTCTCTCTCTTTTTTTGGGCACGTCTAGGCGCGGGGACGCGTCTTATCTTTTGAATTCAAATTTAAAGCGCCATGCGGCTTTTCTTCCTTCGTGCCTTACCCGCAAACGAGCCCGCCTCCCGTCGAGATTCGCTCGCCCATCTTCGTCTTCTTCCACTCTCGATCGATGGAGTTTGGTGGGCCGGACCATGGTGAAGGGAGAGAGGGATGAGGGACTCCTCGCCCGAGGAGGGACGCGCAAGAGCACAGAGAGGCGTCCATGGAAGAGGAAGGGCCGCTTCGGGCACCCGAGAGACCCGAGGGACCCGATGGCGCGGAGGGAGGTGAACACGGTCTGGTAGGTCCTCCGATCTCCTCCTCTTTGATCTATTTTGAGTTTTGAGCCAGCCACGCGAGAGGGAAAAGGGTTCGGCGAGTGTTGCACTCAAATGATGGACACGTTCTTGACAGGAGACGCATTCTCTTTAATTGATGTGGGACCTCCCTTTTTGATGCAGGGTACGGCCAGAATCCGGGCTTGGCTGACGAGTGGGCGAGCGCGGATGAGCCGAGCCGTGTTAGGAAGGAGAGTCGCGGCAAGGCGAAGCTCGAGGATTGGCGCATACGTCTCCCTAGACAGCAAGGGAGCGTACTTGTGCAGGACAGCACTGACTTCCTACGGTAGCAAAGGGAGGACCGAGTGGGACTTCCCCAAGCCGGGGATACACGCAACATCAACGGCTTGCATGCCCAACTGGCAGAGGCTAGGCGGCAGCTGGCCATCACTCAATAGGAACTGTCGATCCTGGTAAGTTAAGTGCTACGTTTTTTTTTTTTTAAATTTGGAGCTTAGCTGACGGCCGTTGTTTGTTTGTTCCAGCGTGCCCAGCAGACAGCGATGGTGGGAATGGTCGGTGGCGCATCTTCCAGCTCGTCGGCCCCTTTTCTTGAGATTGCCTCCCTCCGGGAGCAACTCGCCGGTGCGGTGGCCCGTGCGGCCCGGGCGGAAGAGGAGCGTGATGCCTGGGTGGTACCTGTAGCGGAGCTACGGCGTCGCGGTGAGGAGAGGCCTTCTCCAGACATCCTGGAGTTCAGAGTCCTTCTCCAGATGACGAGGAGAGATGTAGAGAGAGAGAGGTAGGAGAGAAGGGCTGAGCGACAGCGAGATCAGGCCAAGAGGAAGGCCTTGGAGGCCCAGGTGAGGGAGCTCCAGCTAGGCCTTCAGGTCGTGGTGCAGAGGCTAGGAGCGATGAGGACGCGCTATGAGAGAGCGCGAGAGTTCGGGGAGCGACTCCGCCAGTCTGGCCGCTTTTCTGTTGGTGGCTTCTTCGCCACGCCAGGGGAGGAGCAGCAAGCCACCGCTGTAGAGCAGGCGCCACGAGGCGAGGCGGGTGCTGCTGCACAGGGATCCAGAAGGATTCTGAGGGACCCTCACCTCAGGGGAGAGGAGAGGGACGCCTAGAGGGACGAGCATGTAGATAATGGTGAGAGTTGGCGAGCCAGTGGACCCGCTTCCTCTCTATGATTGTGATGTTTATGACAGCTTATGTAAACTTATGAATGGAGTGATTTGATTTTCTGCTGCTTGTTTGTTCTCTTGTGCGTTCCTTCTTCCCTACACTTCTTCTTCTTTGCACTGTTCCCATGTGATGTGTATGCCGAGATCCTGTACGAAATGGGGAACCGTATCTTGCTCTGATCGTCTTCCATGCGGAAATCAGCTGCAGAAGTCAACAATGACAGCCCTAGCCCCTCTTCCCGGGCGATCTTTCAACCTTTGCGGATGACCTCTACATCGTAACAGGGCATCCCTAACGGTATAGGGAGGGTGTTGTCCAATCAATCACCCTACGTGAGCGGTGAAGTGACACATGGGACCGCAGGGCATGCGTCTTATCGCGAGGGCTGTCGTTAAAGGTGATGGAGGCAATCTTGGCCCGCACTTCTCCCATTTCTATAAATACCTGTCTCTTTCGTCATCGAAGGGACATCGAGAGCCAACTCGAAGAGTACAAATTTTCACGAAAGAGAAGGAACTCAGAGTTCTAAGATCGGGATGGAGGGCGAATCTTCCCATTCCTCGAAGAGAAGCAGTTCCAACGGTAGCAGTTCCAGGAAGCTCTCGGACCTCGAAGGGCACTTCAGTGAAAGGACCCAATCGCAACTCGTAAGCTGAGCTTTCCCGCCCTTTCCTCATTATTTCTTCCTTCCTTTCTTTCTTCCTTTCTTTTGACAACACCCTTCTCCATTCCTTATGCACGCGTAGAGTGTGATGAAATCACACATTTCATGGGAGTTAGTAGCGGCAGCATACAGGGGTCTCCCGGATTTTCAGAAGGCCAGGCTAGACGTGATGGGATTTGGTGCCTTCCTGCGAATCGAGCCGATCAAGCTCGACCTGGTCCAGATCCAAGCCTTGCGTGAAAGATGGGACCCAGTGAGTCGGGCATTCTTGATGCCCTGGGGGCACATGGTGCCTAGTTTGGAAGATGTGGCCCTAATCACGAGCCTCAAGGTGGATGGCGAGGCAGTGACCAGAGTCACTTACGCGAACAATCGAGAAGGTGCCCAGAAGCTACTGGGTTTGGACCTAGATGGACGGAAGAACAGGTCAGTAGCCAGGACATCTATCATGGAGGCATTAGGGCTCACTGATACTCGTCGACGGGACGATGAGTCCTTAGAAGAATTCATGGGAAGGATGGAAAGAGGATGTCGTGCTGTGTACTGCACAGATTTTGGCAATTGGGAAAGATCCAACATGGATTTGAGGAGATTTCTTCTCTTCTTGCTGGAAAGGAGACGATATCCATTGTCGTTTCCTGGAGCTGCTATCAGACCTCGAAAGAGTAGGGCACTACGCCTGGGGAGCTGCCATGCTGGCGCATTTGTTTACAGGTCTGTCCCAAGAGGCAGATCGTGAGATGACTGCGAGTGGTTTCACACCATTTATCCATATATTTTTGATTTTGTCTTATTTGTTTTTTTTGTTTTTTGTTTGTTTGTTTTTTTTTGTAATAGTCCACTTAAGGTATGATGGCATATAATGATGCAGCTGTGGAGCTATTATTACCTCCCGAGGGGGAGAGCTCGGCATTGGCGACCAGTGACGGTGCCGTTAGCCAGGCGGTGGCAACCCATCATGAGTGCAGCGCCTCTAACCTACAAGCTGATGGTGCTAAGGCACGAGCTACAGGAATTCCCTGTAGCGATGGTGGGATTTTTTTTTTACTTTTATTTTGTTATTTTTGTTTTTGGTTTTGACTAGCTAAACGGGTATGTACAACCTAACCTAGGTAAACTGGAGACCCTACTCAGGCATGGTCGATGCCGACCAACCATGGGTTCTAACAAATCGTGCCCGGTTCGGACGGGAACTGTGGATGCACTGCCTGAATGAAATCGAGCTGCTTCGGCTACGATTGGTTATGAGGACTTTAGGACTGACTCAAGAATGGGTGGATACTACTGCGCCACCTCGCGTCGGGAGAAAGACACGAGGACCGGTAACCTGCATTGATTGGCGTGTGTGGTTCCCTGAACAGTATGAAGATTGGCAACGGGGT
The DNA here is from genome assembly GCA_022559845.1 of Amorphophallus konjac. Taxonomy (NCBI): domain Eukaryota; kingdom Viridiplantae; phylum Streptophyta; class Magnoliopsida; order Alismatales; family Araceae; genus Amorphophallus; species Amorphophallus konjac. Next base: position 404,577,437 of record CM040120.1, read on the forward strand.
GGCACAATCGTGGAATCACATGCACAGGATAGTGAAGACTACCTACGTCGGTATAAGACAATGTACGTAGAGCGGCTCCAACCCCGGGGACTTGTGGAGGTAGGTCTCCCCTTCTCTCTTGCTTTGATTTTTTTGGGAATGCTGACTTCTATGGCATGGGTGCAGGATGTCCGTGACACTATGATAGCGAGCTTGCGATCTCGCCTGGCAGAGACGGAGCAACAATTGGGTGACACACGTGAAGCCTTGAGTGCCTCGGTAGGTGTATAGTGCACACTCCTAATCAAGACCCTAGATCCATGCTGTTCGGCCACTAACTATCACATGTGTGGCCATAGCGCGCCCAGATTGACGCGGCCTCCTCAGCGATGGGAGTGGGTGGCGTCTCTAGCTTATGGGTCCCCACCTCAGAACTTGATTTGCTTCACGAGCAACTCGCTCGTGCTACACAGCGTGCCACAGAGGCAGAAGGGATGCTCTCTATACAGGTAAGAGTCTCAGTGTTCAGTTCTCCTTGTTTATGCCTTGCCGCATATTTAAGATGGTATATCTGGCAGGAAAAGGAGACGCAAGAGTCACTTGCCTAAGCTGCGCAGAGGGAGGCTAGAATAATAGAGCTGTAGGAGGAACTGCGACGTCGTCCAGATGACGACTCTTCTAGGGATGCCATAGAGCTGAGGATCACTCTCCAGTTGGAGAGGGAAGACCGTGAGAGAGAACGGGCAGAGAGAGAAAGAGACAGGGAGAGAGAAAGAGCCGACAGATTGGCTGAAAGGGAGGAACGAAGGGCCATGGAGGCCCAGCTGTTCGAACTCTGAACCAGCCTTGGTCTTGCTGAACAATGGCTGAGAGATGGTGAGGAGCACTACCGAAGAGTATGAGAGCGTGGCTTTCGTGTTAGTAGCTTTTTTGCTGCCCCCACGGATCAACGTCGGGGTGTGGGAATAGGAAGAGAGTACAGAGCGGTAGGAGTACCGCTTTTTGTAGTTGGGTAGCACCCTTGAGAGCGTTTTGCCCGGAGAGTAGCGGGACGAGTAATGCAGAGAGAGATGGTGGAACGTGATCTAATTTTTTTTATTTTGGAAAGGAATAAAATGTTTGATTCTTGGATCCTTACCTCTTTCTTGCTTTCTCGAATTCCTGCATACATCACTTAAACAAAGAAGTTAGAATATCTGCTCTGACTTGGCTCCTTGCCCAATATGCGAGGTTTGTTCTGATCTATCCTTGATAACGGGTCAAGGGGCCAAGCCCTTATTAACGAAGACAAGGGAAAGATGCGGTGATGATGAATGCGACAGACAAGCACACGAATGCAAGCGATATTAAAAAGTGAAATGCTGCATACAAATGTAATCATGCAAAATTGATTTGTTTTTCTTTTTATATTTGACATTTTTTGTTGTTTTGTTATATTCAATTTTTTTGTTTGCAAATATGTACATTTTCTCTTTTCCTTTTTTATTTTTATCATTTCATTTTTTTTTGTTGCTAACGCCTGGCAAGCACCCAAATGGCATCTAACCTACATGAGAACATGGGTTTCTTACTAACCTCCCAGGTATCCTATGTGTACATCTAGGTTGATTTGGGCCTCTAGACCCCTCGAATGATAATCCCGCCGACTAAGACTTACCTTGATGACAATACCGTCATGCCATGCTTAGGCTCCCAGTCGCTTCTGACCACAGAGATTCACCCAAAAGGTTTTCGAGGTAAATGATTTGCCCGACCCGGGTCTATTTCCTCACAACTCTAGATGGTATATGATGGAACACCTTGGAACCCTAATGACCAACCGCGCGACGCTGACCCGGAATCAGACGCCGTCGCACCCATAGGTGACGCACTTGCATTGGCCTAAGCCCAAGGTTAAATAAGCAGACATCAAGGTGGTAAACAGGGGTCTTGACCTGCCAGAAACACAAAGACTCCTTCGCAGCGATAGCTTTTGCTTTTCAAAGTAGGCAACCATACGTGTGTATTAAAAATAAGGTCGCAGACCTTGGCGGGTTTTACCCTTCAGAAACTCCATCTAGCTTTCACCTTCAAAGGAAGAAGGAAGAGCGTATGGGGTAAACCTCCTGAGAGGACCGGTAAAACCATTAACCCGACGAGCCAATAAGGGCCCATTAACTCTCCTCTTTCGGGCAGCTTCGGACCAAATCTCGAGCATTTACATTCCATAACTCCTTTTGTGGATTTAGACTTTTTGCCTTGAGGGATTTCATTTATCGCTTCAGGCACGGTCACGACCAGGCTTTTCTCTTGATTTTGATTTTGTGTTTCTTTTTGCGAGGGAGATATAGTTTGACGTTGTGGGCTCCCTTTTGTATGTCTGCGGGGACACTGCCCTCTTCTCGTGCTCTGATCGATGCTCGAGGAAATAGATCCTACTCTTACCTTAAGGGGTTTGAGTTTTGATTTCTCATGCTCAGCGTTTTAAGGGCGCCGACTGTCTCATTTGGTCGAAGAGAAAAGAATAAAGATTACAGCTTCCGGAGATATTCTGGGTGAGGCCCCACTGTCGGTGATGCTACCAACTTTTTTAGATAAAATACGTAAGTGAGTGCATGTTGGCTTCCTTTGAGCGAGCATAGGCCGGTGTGGCCGGACAGGGATTGATGGGATTCAACGCCGAGCATGTACTTTTCTTTTGCATTTATGTCCTTTTAGTTTGTGTTTATATCCTTGGGAAAGTATGTACGCAAATGTAAGGCTTTATAAGCCAATGAGTCATTCCCAAGGATTGTGTGGGTTTTTATGTAATTATGCAGTAGGACCAGCAAGGGGGCCCTCAGCCCTCTCCTATTGGTCCATGTCACCTTGTGGGGCTGGTCAACCTTCCAAGGTGGACATCTAGAAGGGTGGGCTGGTCATATGGACACATGGGGTTAAAGGGGTCAACATTCTAATAGGTTGGCCACCTACCCCATTCAACCTTACACATGGTCAATAGGCCGCCCCCTTCCCCTTGATTTTTTTATTAGTTTTTGTGTGTTATTCACACCTCATCCCAGCCCTTCAATCCCCACCCCTAGATCCAAGGGTTCACATTGCATTTGATGTGAATCATATAAAAGATTGTATTTTCATATGAATATTAGTGAAATGTTAGAAAAATTGTTGAAATTTCTTGAAGCTTGCGCCCCCTTCCTCTCTCCTGGAGTTCTCCCCTCAGCCCCTCTGCAATTCTAGAGTGCATCTACCTTCTATCTCCCCCCTCTCAACCTCTGATCTTCTTCGGTGCCGCCGCCGCCGCCGTTCGTGCCGCCATCGAGCCGCCATCGAGCCACCGTCGGAATTCTATCTTCAGCCAACAGCAGCCTCTTCTACGAATTCTTGCTACCAGTAACGAGCTCAGATGGATTTACAATTTTGAGGGTGTGTTCTTACCTTGAATCCCCACCTCCACCTAAAGTTTCACGTTCAAACTCCTCAATTTAGTAATTTTCCATTTTTGTTCATTTTACATTCCCAGATCTGTTTTGTCTCTGTCTACAGTGACAACAGCTCTGAGTTTCCCATCTCCGACCACCTTTTTCAATTTTCCAAACCCTCCCAATTTTACTGGGAGTTCTGTCCATCATCCCTATATCCACCATTTTTCCTGAGTTTTGATCTGCCCTCTAACCATTTTTAAAAATTCATGTTCTATCTCTACTGCAGTGCCTTTAGTCAGATTCCAGATCCGACCCACTGTTAGTGAAAAAATCCTATCAATTCGTAGCCACATCCAAACTTGTTCCAACTAGTTTTTCCGTCTTTCTAGCTCAATTTCCTACACTTTTGATGAAGACATCAAAAGGTGAATCGGACATCTACCCTACGGTCAATGATAGTTCTCAGAGGACAGCCCTGCAGATCTGAGAGTTAAGGCACTGTATAACAGCAACCTTTAAAATTCTCCAATTGGAAGTTCAGGCTTTGTTATTTTTCTGTAATCATATAGATTGAAGCCCTTCGAAGCAGCTTTCTAACGGCGCCAGTTTCGTCGCATTCCGACGTCGGGGCTGATCGCAGCGTCCGTTCTCGCCGGAGCGCGCGCCGGAAAATAGAACCGGCAGATCCGTGGCCGGTCATTCCGACCAGTGCCGAACGGAGCCGCCTGGCCTCCGGCCGACGAACCAGCGTGCCACCAGCCCAGGGAACACTTCCACAAGTGTCCGCACCACAGTGGTGACACCGGGTCCCGCACGGTCCCTCCGGACAACATGTGGGCCCCACCGTCACGTGTTCGGGTGCTGTCGAATCAACGCGAGAAGCCGCCCGTCAACCCGAATTCGGTCCTCCCGGACCCCATTGTGTAGCCCTTTACCTCCCTGCGTGGAGTGGGCAGCGATTTGTATTGCTGTAATCTTGTGTATTATTGTTCCGGGAGTACGAGTTTCGGCCGGGTCCGTCGTCCCCACGCCGAGCGCGTGGAGGTATCGTATTCACTCCTTGCTTGGCATTTCGCTTATTTCCATATATGCTTGTTTATGCCACTGCTAGAGAGCATGTTTTAGGACCTAGCTCGCAACAATTTCATATCACCGCTACTGCGGGAGAGTGAGCGAGACCGTCCCGTGACCCGATCCGGGCGCGAAAGTGTGAATTGACCACCCTAGCTCTTGCCGGTTTCTCAACCGTGCACGTCCGACGCTTCCCTTGCTAAGGGACAATCGCGAGCTTGTCGTGTCCGTGGTCTCGTCCCGCATCAATTTGGTATCAGAGTGAGTTGAGTCTAGGGTGTCCAAAATTAAAAAAAAAGAGTGTCATTTAAGTCTAAGTGTCTAAGTCGGTCTTAGGAGTTGCATTTGCATACCATTAATCGGTATATAAAAAGGTGTTGTCTGAACGTTAGGCTACGCCTATCGGGAAGGCCGCACACTTGCGCGAGTGATCTTCGGATCGATTAACTCCGCCACGTACCGAGTCTTGGTGTCTTGTCCTTAGTGTGCATGCATCCCAAACCATGCATAGTCGGTCTAGTGTCTTGTCTAAATGGCCTTGCATACCCATTCCTAGGGATCCATTCCCACCTTTTCGGCACCAATGGCCAACCCATGTCGACCCGTCCAAGGTGATAGGTCCGTGTCCTAGTACATCCGGGACTATGATAAGTACCGGTTGGAATATGGCTTGGGAGAGGAGAGCACCACGACCGCATTTCAGTTCCGGAGAGGTTTACGGTTTCACTTCTAACTTGAATGTCTTGTCCGCGACGCGTTCTCACTGGCGCAATCTTATAAGGTCGCTCTAGAGGTCGAGCCCTTTGAGTCTCATTTTTCTCGCTCTAGAGGTCGAACCATTTGGCAAACATCTACCTCCCAACCAAGTCCCGAGCCGATCGGACTACCTAACCCAATTCCTTCACCACCCGAGAGTGCTCCATTGTCACCCTCACCTTCTGATCTTAATTCGCAGCGCTCTCATTTGGAGCCACCCAAGCCCCAGCCACCCGTGTTTCTAACGGGTACGCTTTTCATAGTCGAGCCGCTTCTTAGTTGGCTCAAGGATGGCTTGGTCCCACCTCCCTTCCCACCTATGGACCCCATCCTCCCTTTAGTGCCGGTGAATTCCTTCCATACCACATTTCGATCTAGTCACCATGTTGACGCGTTGGATGATCTTGTCATGGGATTAGATTCACAATGGAAGTTGACGCACCTACTGGCCCGAGGCTTTGACCAACCCGCTAGTCTTAGCTTCACCCATCCGGCCTTAGGGTCCATTACCTCCGTGTGCACCGTGGGGTGTGTCACCACGGAGATTCTTCTACTCCTCCCGATGCCGGCCAAGTCCGACTTCGTTCCCTTTTGCCCAAGGGAGGAGTCCTATTTTCTACACATGTCCGCCGTCCCACCGCTCACAATGTATGACAGTGATTATGAATTCTTAAATTGGGACCGAGTCATGGGAGAATCCACTTCATGGGGTCATACCTTCTTCGACCCTTTTGACCCCTTCACTAGTGAACCTCCCGAGCTTTCATACTCACTCCACCTCTTCCGCGGAGTTCACTATGCCACCTTTTCCACTCGGGCCAAGCAAACTCCACATAGCCATAGGTCCGAACCTTCATATGGGGGTAATGAAAACTTTGGTTTCTCCGATCCATCCAAACTACCCGCACCTCCCGAACTTCCCACATCCAAGCCCAATGTCCATGATTGGTGCATCGTAGGGTGTCTAGGAGTTCCCTATGACGTCAACCTCCGGTTACGTCAAATGCATGCATGGCACACGTTCGGGTGTCCTGGTCCGCCGTCATCTATGTACGGGTCGGACTAACATTAGGTGAGTCTAGGGTCATAGTTGAGTCAATGTACTTTTCTTTGTGTGGTTTGTTTGCATGGTTTGTGTGTAGTTTGAGAGTCTGCATGTGTCTTGTGCAAGCTCGTTATTGTTCTCTTATGAGTAAGAGGCGAGTGGACTCGCTCGATGAGTATGGGATCGGTTCTATAGCTACACCCGGATCTAGTTACCTACAGGGACTCAGTAGTGATTCCTAGTGAGTCTTCGAGCTACTTCCTTCCCTTTTGAGAGTGTCCCACCTGGAGTGTCCACCTTTAGCCCATAGCAGTTCACGCATATCGAGTATATATGGGATGAGCAGGTGACGATCACTTGGAGTGGAGCGTACCCGCATTACTTGGCAAAGTGATGGATCCGTCGGAGTACTCGAGCATCCCTACCCCTACTCGACGGGGTCGAGTTCCTCCCACCCGAGGAGAGTTGATGGGAATCAACGCCGAGCATGTACTTTTCTTTTGCATTTATGTTCTTTTAGTTTGTGTTTATATCCTTGGGAAAGTATGTACGCAAATGTAAGGCTTTATAAGCCAATGAGTCATTCCCATGGATTGTGTGGGTTTTTATGCAATTATACCGTAGGACCAGCAAGGGGGCCCTCAGCCCTCTCCCATTGGTCCATGTCACCTTGTGGGGCTGGTCAACCTTCCAAGGTGGACATCTAGAAGGGTGGACTGGTCATATGGACACATGGGGTTAAAGGGGTCAACATTCTAATAGGTTGGCCACCTACCCCATTCAACCTTACACATGGTCAATAGGCCGCCCCCTTCCCCTTGATTTTTTTATTAGTTTTTGTGTGTTATTCACATCTCATCCCAGCCCTTCAATCCCCACCCCTAGATCCAAGGGTTCACATTGCATTTGATGTGAATCATATAAAAGATTGTATTTTCATATGAATATTAGTGAAATGTTAGAAAAATTGTTGAAATTTCTTGAAGCTTGCGCACCCTTCCTCTCTCCTAGAGTTCTCCCCTCAGCCCCTCTGCAATTCTAGAGTGCATCTACCTTCTATCTCCCCCCTCTCAACCACTGATCTTCATCGGTGCTGCCGCCGCCGCCGTTCGTGCCGCCATCGAGCCACCGTCGGAATTCTATCTTCAGCCAACAGCAGCCTCTTCCACGAATTCTTACTACCAGTCACGAGCTCAGATGGATTTGAAATTTTGAGGGTGTGTTCTTACCTTGAATCCCCACCTCCACCTATATTTTCACGTCTAAACTCCTCTATTTAGTAATTTTCCATTTTCATTCATTTTGCATTCCCAGATCTGTTTTGTCTCTGTCTACAGTGACAACAGCTCTGAGTTTCCCATCTCCGACCACCTTTTTGAAATTTTCAAACCCTCCCAATTTTACTGGGAGTTCTGTCCATCATCCCCTACATCCACCAGTTTTCTTGATTTTTGATCAGCCCTCTATCCATTTTTCAATATTCGTGTTCTATCTCTGCTACAGTGCCTTTAGTCAGATTCCAGATCCGACCCACTGTTAGTGATAAAATCCTATCAATTCATAGCCACATCCAAACTTGTTCCAACTAGTTTTTCCGTCTTCCTAGCTTAATTTTCTACAGCTTTGATGAAGACCTCAAGAGCTGAATCGGACATCTACCCTACGGTCAATGACAGTTCTCAGAGGACAGCCCTGCAGATCTGAGAGTTAAGCCACTGTACAACAGCAACCTTCAAAATTCGCCAATTGGAAGTGTAGGCTTTGTTATTTTTTTGTAATCACTGAGAGTTGAAGCCCTTCGAAGCAGCTTTCCAACGGCACCCGTTTCGTCGTATTTCGACGTCGGGGCTGATCACAGCGTCCATTCTCGCCGGAGCGCACGCCGGAAAACAGAACCGGCAGATCCGTGGCCGGTCATTCCGACCGGTGCCGAACGGAGCCGCCTGGCCTCCGGCCGGCGAACCAGCGTGCCGCCAGCCCAGGGAACACTTCCACAAGTGTCCCCACCACAGTGGTGACACCGGGTCCCGCACGGTCCCTCCGGACAGCACGTGGGCCCCACCGTCACGTGTTCGGGTGCTGCCGAATCAACGCGAGAAGCCGCCCGTCAACCCGAACTCGGTCCTCCCTGACCCCATTGTGTAGCCCTTTACCTCCCTGCGTGGAGTGGGCAACGATTTGTATTACTGTAATCTTGTGTATTATTGTTCCGGGAGTACGAGTTTCGGCCGGGTCCGTCGTCCCCACGCCGAGCGCGTGGAGGTATCGTATTCGCTCCTTGCTTGACATTTCGCTTATTTCCATATATGCTTGTTTATGCCACTGCTAGAGAGCATGTTTTATTGGTGGCCTCCGATTGGCCATTACCTTGTGGGTAATAAGGTGATGAATGATGCAATGTAATTGCGTACCTTTTGCAGAGGTCTTGAAGGTCCTGAGAAATGAAATGTAGCCCATTATCGGTGACGATTGTGCTTGGGACGCTGAACCTGGCGAGGATGTTCTTCATGATGAATTTGCAGACTGTTGACGCCTTGATTTCTGCGTAAGCTTCTGCTTCGGCCCATTTGGTGAAGTATTCCGTCGCAGTAAGATGAAAGATTTCCGCTTGGTGAGGGAATTGGGATCACCTAGGGGACCGATGATGTCGAATGCCCACATGGAGAAAGGCCATGGGGAGGATATTGGGTGAAGTGAAGAAGAGGGTGAATGTATTTTATCGGCGTGAAGTTGACACTTGACACACCTACGGACATAGATGGCACAATCCTCTTCCATAGTGGGCCAGTAAAAGCCTTGCCTAATGATCTTCTTGGCGAGCATCTGGCTATTCATGTGGCCACCGCACACACCTGAGTGTGCTTCTTCTACGCATTTCCAAACCTCATTGTCGTCAGGACACCTTAACAGAATGCCAGTAAGGCTCCTCCTATAGAGTAGACCTCCAACCAATGTGTATTTCTGAGCCACCCTTCTTATGGCTTTCTTATCTTCTGTGGTGGATCCTTCAGGATAAGACTGATCTTTACAGTATTTGACAATTTCATAGAACCATGGTTTTTCCTCGTCAGCCAGCTCTTCTTCGACTTCTGCCAGCATGATCTCCCTCTTCTCAAGAATTTCTCCCTTCTGGATCTTCTGTAGGACTCGTTCCTTGATCTTTAAGAGGTAAGGGTCCTGAGCGGCAGGGACAAGACGCTTGTAGAGAATGATGGATCTAAACCATGCACCTAAAGGGAATTTGAAGGATGACGTCAAGGAGGCGAGGGCATCGGCCAGAATGTTCTGTTCGCGAGGAACATGGACAAAGATCAGCTTGGTGAACAATTTGGCATAGGCAGAGACCAGCTCCTGATAGGGTTTGAGCTTGGGATCGAGGGTGCGATATTTAGTAAGCACCTGGCGGAGAACAAGTTGACTGTCACCCACGACTCGCAACTCAGTGATATAGAAAGAACGGGCTAGTTCCAGACCAGCTAGAAGAGCCTTGTATTCAGCGATGTTGTTGGTGACTGGGAACGCGAGCTGAAATGCCTCTGGGATGGTAACGCCTTCAAGCGTTAGAAGGACAATGCCGATACCCTTCCCTTGGGAATTTAGAGCTCCATCAAAATATAATGTCCACATTGACTTGTCGGATTGGGCGATGGACATTAGTTCCTCATCTGGAAACTCTGATTGGACAGGTTCAAACCTGGGGAGAGGATGGTGGGCGAGATGCTCGGCTATGGCATAGCCTTTAATTGCCTTTTGCTGGATGTAGGTGATGTCAAACTGGGAAAGAAAACTTTGCCAGCGTGCTAGCCTATCCGTAAGGACGGATTTCTCCAGAAGGAACTTGATAGGGTTCATGCGAGCAATTAAGTGGACCTCATGAGCCAAGAAGTAGTGCTTCAATTTCTGCACTACCCAAACGAGGGCAGCACAGGTTTTCTCCATGACTGTGTACTTCTGCTCACAGGGATTGAGAAGTTTGGACAAGTAATAGGTTGCCCATTCCTTGCCTTCTTCATCAGCTTGTGTGAGGACAGCTCCCACGGAGTCATCCAAGACTGAGATGTAAAGGATCAGAGGTTTTTCTGGTTTGGGTGGAATGAGAACGGGTGGACTAGCCAGATATTCCTTTAACCCTTCAAAAGCTTTTTGGCATTTAGAATCCCAGTGGAATTCTACTCCTGGCTTGGTCAACTCATAGAAAGGTCTACACCTTTGCGAGTGATGAGACACAAACCGACGGATGAATTGCAGCCTCCCAATTAAACCTCGGACTTCCCTCAAATTTTTGGGAGGCGGCATATCACTGATGGCCTTAGCTTTGTCGGGATCTATCTCGATCCCTCTTTTACTCACAATGAAGCCCAGTAATTTTCCCGATGATACACCAAACACACACTTCTTCGGGTTCATTTTGAATTGGAACTCCCTTGATCTCTGCAAGACCTTAGCCAAAACCCTTGGATGTTCCATCCTGGTCCTTGATTTCACCAATAGATCATCCACATACACCTCCAGATATATGTGCATCATGTCGTGAAATATGGCCATCATAGCTCTTTGCTAAGTAGCTCCAGCATTCTTTAACTCAAACGGCATGACCACGTAACAATATGTTCCCCAAGGTGTAGTAAATGATGTCTTCTCTTGATCCTCTTCTGCCAAACGAATTTGATTATATCCTAAAAATCCATCCATGAATGAGAGGGTTTCATAGCCTGCCGTGTTATCGATCAACACATCAATGTGAGGCAAGGGAAAATCATCCTTCGGACACGCGCGGTTAAGGTCCCGGAAGTCGATGCAAATCCTGACTTTCCCATCTTTCTTCATGACCGGGACAATGTTCGCCACCCATTGAGGATAAAGAACGACTCTAATGAACCTAGCTTTGTGGAGCTTATCTACCTCTTCTTTCATTTTCAAAGCCATTTGAGGTTGGAAACGTCTTAACCTTTGTTTTACCGAGACGGACCCTGTTTTAGGGTTAAACGGTGTTCGACCAGGGTTGAATCCAGACCCGGCATATCCTCGTAGCTCCATGCAAACGTGTCCTTATATTCCTTGAGAACTTCAATTAATGCCTCTTCTTCAGAGGGTGGTAGATTATCACTTATGAGGATGATCCTAGGGTCTTCCCCAGTTCCCAAGTTGACTTCTTTGGTGGACTCTTCTACGGCGGTTGACGGCTCGTCGAATCTCCTTATTCCACTAGCATATGCGCCAGCCGCATCCTCATTTTCCTCACCCTCATCTTAAGTAGGGTATTCTTCACCCGTGATCTCGTAGACTCCATACCCCTCATCAATTGCACAGTTGCTCTCACATTCTATTTCCGGTAGCTGGATGGGATTTTCTAGCAACTGAGGGATGGCAAGAAGGTCCTGACACCTAGCGGCTAAGTCCAGAAGGAATCGATGAGGGATCTGCCTACCCTTGGATTTCTTCCTAGGTACTACCTTTGACTTATTATTCCTAGATTGACTGACATTATTTACAGAAGAAGAAAAAGATGAAGATGATGGTGAAGAATGTACAGGGGAAGACCCCTCAGAGGAGGGGTAGAAAAGGTCACTCATCGGACCTTGGACGGGTGGTCTGCAGGGCGGGACGCACCCGTGGGAGATGTAGGAGGTTTCCTCAACGAAGATGTGTTGTTGAGGAGTTTGGAAATCGACGTTTTTTTTTTCGTTTTCATTTTTGATGACAAAACAGTGAAAGGAGATCAGAGGAGAGAGAAAAGTGGTTATGGCTAGAGGATTGGGAGGGTCGTAGAGCAGATCATGATTGAAGACCTGGCGCAGGTTGAGAAACCCGCGCAGGTATGTAAGTAGAGAGGGGGATCTGGGAAGGTCATCAGACAACCGTCTGGCCCAGGAAGAAGATATTAGCAAAGGCTGAGATGAGTGAATGGAGAAGACGGCGGCTAATGAGCCGTCGATGGCAATGTTGATGACGGATAAAGATCCGCCGGTGACAGAGTCCTTCTGGCGAGGACGAGGATAGTTTGAAACCTTGGCAACAGTAGTGACATTCTCTGGCATTCTGGAGATCAATGGCGATCCTTCAAGCTGGGGAGACGAGAACATCCTTTCTAGTGCAACGAAAATGTCCCGTATATCGAACCATTTGTCCCATTCGCATTCCGGACCTTTGATCTTGCCTCTTTTGGTGACCCTCGACCTTTTTTCAGCCGAATATACAGCATGTGATCCCCCATGTGCTTCTTGCGGGTAATCTCCCATATGAACAACGGGTCCTTTATTGAAGTGGTTTGATAGGGTCCATGTGAGGGGCTTCCAATCCGCCTTGAATGGTCCTTTGAAGCCTAGGCCAAACCTGCGGTTCGGCCTAATCTCCTTTGGTGGTCTCAACCTACCTTGCAGCTGTGCGCCCAGAACTTTGCCCTGTTGATAGCCGATGTTCCTCATAATCTCCCAACCTTTGGAGTGAAAAGGGAGATATGGCGTTGTTGCCTTGATCGGCTTCTTTGATGCTAGCGGAATGTGAGATGAATCACACACGTCCAGCAATGACAATATGGGCCGATGAGACGGCCAAACAGAGGGCAGAGAGGTGTTGATAGCATCCACCGTGTGAAGGACAGGTGTGCTGACCACTTTAATAATTCTTCCAGTGTAAGGAAACTTCAAGCACTGATGGTTGGTGGAAGGCACAGCATCTATGGCTTCAATGTAAGGGCGACCCAGTATGGCCTTGAATGTGGGGTCCATGTCGAGGACATGGAATTCCGTGGGGACTGACATAGGACCTAGCTCTGCCCTCAGAATAATCATCCCTTGCGGCGGCCTTTTGCTATTGTCATAAGCCGTGACTGTGATTGAAGAAGGTCTTATCTGTTCCTGTTCGACCCCACACAACTGAAGGGTGCTCATGGAGATCACATTTATGGACGCACCCGTGTCTACAAGGCATGGGTTTATGGATACCCCATTAATTTTTATTGAAACACATAATGCATATTTCCGAGCTTCCTTGGGAGCGAGCTTGTAGTTGTGGAACATGATGGCCGGTTGCGTGTCTGTTGGGGTCAGGACGGCAGAAATCTTTTCTACAGGGAGGTCCTCATTCACCATGACCTTTTGAAGATACTCCATTAAGGCTGCCTGATGGGATGTGGATCTCTGAAGCAGCTCCAGGATGGAGATCCGAGCAGGCGTCTTGTCCAAGTGTTTCAACAGATCATACTGTATTCCAGGGATAGATCTTTCCGGTTGTTCTCCATCGTCCCTCTCTGGCTGAGATTGCTCGGGATTCTGACTGTTCTGGGGGAAAACCCTGTGGAAAATCCTTCCACTCTGGAGCACCACTGCCTGTGGCTTTTGTACCTCTATAGGGGTAGCAGTGGGTTTTAACAGAGGTTTGAGGGGTAGTGGTGGAGGGATGGTTGATGAAGCAGGGGTGATGATGGGAGCAGGGATTCTGATGAGGGGTTTGTTAGGTGGAGGCATGGTGGAGGTAGAGGGGATATCGCACGGGTTATGAAGGATAAGGGGTCTGGAAGGTGGAGGTGGAGGCAAAGTGGAAGTGGGTAAGGTTTGAAGCGGGTAATGGTTTTGAGATGGATGGTGGGTGATGAGTGGTTTTGAAGGCATTGGCGGTGGTATGGTGGAGACAGGCGGGGTTACGTACGGTCGACGGGTGATAAGGGGCTTAGAAGGCATAGGGGCAAATGCAGTAGAGGTGGATGGTAAAGTGGGGGAGTGAGAGAAGATGAGAGGGTGTGAGGGCGTAATGAAGGGTGTTGGCTAATAGGTCATTGGGGTACGAATGAGAGGGCGTGATGGTAGTGGAAATGGTGAAGGCGGTACTGATGCGGGTTGATGAGAGAGAGGTGCTACCCGGGCAAGGCGAGGGGGTTACATGACGATAGGGTTGGCGGTAGAAAGAATAGAGGTATTTTCTGGGTGCCACACCTGCTCTCTCCCGACTTCCGGGAAGGAGGAGATGGGGTTGACCTGATGATTGGGCTGTTGGTGCTCCGGTAATGGATTCTGGATTATGCCCATGTTGGGCTGTTGTGGTTGGGCCTGCTGAGACTGTTGTTGTTGTTGTTGTTGTTGTGGTTATTGCTGTGGCTACTATTGTAACTGCTGCTGTTGTTGCTGGAACTGTGGCCTAGGAGGAGGTCTCCTAGCCTTGAGAGTGGCGACGTATCGCCTCATTTCATCCCAGTCAATCCCGCCTTCATCATTCGTATCGTGGATGTAATCTTTAAACTGAAAGCAGTTGTCCACTGTGTGTCCTGGCTGCCTGTGGTAGACGTAGTATCTAGAGGTATCAACATTCGGGGGCCACACGGGCCTTTCCCTGGGTAGGATGAGTGTGTTTGAGGCCATGAGGGCGTTGAAAATATCCGCCAGAGTTTCTGGCAATGGTGGGTAATAGGTTCTCTTGGGACCAATCGGCCTCCTTGTTGCTGTGGGGGACTGTAATTTCCTGGGGGTGGAACTTGGTTGTACTGAAGTGGTGGTTGTTGTTGCTGGGGTCGAGGTTGTTGCTGGGGTTGAAGTAGTTGAGGCATGTTGTTCTGGGGTGGATCGTTTTAGGGTGGAGGACGAGAGCGGAAAGGACCTGGTTGGAGGGGAAGTCGGGGCATTTGTGGAAGCCTTGGGTTGGCTGCATAGTTGGCGTTGTTGACCGCACTCACTTGCTCATTTGTTACGACCCCTTCTGTTGCTCCGCCTGGGACACCAGCGCCTGTCTTTCTGACCACCTTGGGCTTCGGCGGCTCAAACATGTTCATAATGGGGGAGTCTTTTAACTGGGTCTGGATGTACCGGGCTCTCTCATAGAGCTCTTCCATGGTGGTGAGCTTGTTCATGGCCAAGACATGCCTGAACTGTGGGGTGGCATTGGACACAATCATCTTCACTTGTACGGGCTCCGAGAGGGTATCCCTTATCCTCTCTGCTAGAGACCTCCATCTATCAGCATAGCGGACCAAATCTTCGTCGGGCTTCATTTTCTCGGCCACTAGGTCGGTAATAGAAAGAGAGGGACCGACCCTATCCCGATACTTTTGCAAGAACCTTCTCTGGACTGTTTCAAAATTATCGGCCTCGCGGGGCTCCAAAGAATAGAACTACTCTAGCGCAGGACCATCCAATGATCTCCGAAAGAGGTATGCCAGGGATCTTTGGTCATTTTACCAATAGGAGGACTCATACATGAAATCCTTGAGGTGAATGAAGGGGTTTCCAGTGCCATTGTACCTGCGGTGCGTGGGCATTTCGGAGGGAGGAAGATGGATGACCGGAAGGATTGGCAAAGCAACCTCCGGAGTGGATTTCACGTCCACCATTTTCTTCAAATTCTGAAACTGTTCGTCCATTCTATTGAACCGGTTGAGGAGCGATTGGGCGAGCTCCTCGGGAGGTGAAGGTGGCACTTGCCACTGGGGAGGAAAATGTCTCCCGGAGACTTGAGGGGGGAACCCCGAATGAGAGGGAGCTACCGGGCCGTCGACAGTTGGCCTCGGCTGGAGTGGTACGTGGGGAACAACGGGAGTTTGAGATTGTGAAGGGAACTGGAACGAGGGGGGTTGTTGGCTCGCTTGCCCTTGAAGCGAAGGAGACTGGATGGCTTGCGCCAGTGAAGGAGATGGAATGGCCTGCACCGACTCTTGGAGAGGTGCGATGGCCAGAGTTGATTCCTGGGGAGTAGGGGAAACAGATTTCCCCTTCAGAATGGCCTGGAGGGCCCGTAGCTGTTCAGAGGTAAGCTCCTTGTTGGCGAGGACGCCCAGCAAAGAGGAGATGTCCTGTGGTGGGGACGTGTCCCCTGCAATAACCTGCACCTCATGCGAGGGCTCATAAGAAGGATCCGCGTCCATAGCATGGATTCGCGGCTCGACTGACTCACCACGATGTGGGTGATTTTCCTCAAAAGACTCATGAGCCATGCTCACAGTTTTCCTGGAATGCAAAAACATACACTAGCAAGCAAATAGAAGAGATTATCAAACAGGTGGATGCCTTTACGCCCCTTTTTTGTGTTTTGATTTTGATGATTTTTTTTTATATTTTTAACCAGATCCGAAGTTCACACAAAATAGGGACCCTAGTTCGTTTTTGTTTCACCGCCGTGTCAGCTAGGGGCTCTCGTCTCACCACGAATGGGTCGACTAACTCCGGGGAACTTCAATGGTACAACCAACCCAGTGAACGAAGAGAAGATTCTTCGATGTCGGGGACTTACGAAGGTCCTAGTGGAGGAGATTCTAGTCCGTCGAGAGGAATTCCCGAACGGAGAGTTCTTCCTTCACCGAGAGAGGGTGATCCTTAGAAAAAAAATGAAAAAGAATAGAAAAGAGGGATGGATGTATGCAATGGAATGCTGACAGAGATATGGGGCACAAAAGAACAAGAAAACAACCAAGATATAACAACACACAAGAGATAGTAAAGTAAATCACAAGAAATTGTAAGGGTAACTGAAAAGAAAGCAACTCAAGTCCCACCGTGATCGCCAATCTGTGAGCGACGTCACGCGGTTGAGAAATGACGAAAATGCGGAGCGCGCGGCCTCCTTTTGTTTTATTTGGCTTTTGCTGCAACACAAAAAATAAGAGAAGATAGAAGGGGCCACCACGGGAGATTACTCCGGCGGGGCGAGCGGGACAAACACAATATGTTAAAGATAAGCGAGAGAGAAGGGGCCACCATGGGAGATTGCTCCGGCGGGGTGAGCGGGTGTAGAAATTAAATAACAAAAATTGAAACGGCCATTGCGGGAAGCAACTCGCTGTGGCCTCGAGAGTATAGCATAATAGGAATATAACAAGATATAGAAAGGAGTAGAATTTAAACGTCCATTGCAGGAAGTGACTCGCCGCGGCCTCGAGAGTATAGCAGAAGAGAGATATGGCAAGATATAAGAGATATAGCAAGATATATATATAGATGACAGAATTCAAACGGCCATTGCGGGAAGTGACTCGCCGTGGCCTCGAGAGTATAACAGAAGAGAGATATGGCAAGATATAAGAGATATATCAAGATATATAGATGACATGATTCAAACGGCCATTACGGGAAGTGACTCGCCGCGGCCTCGAGAGTATAGCAGAAGAGAGATATGGCAAGATATAAGAGCTATAGCAAAATATATAGATGACAGGATTCAAACGGCCATTACGGGAAGTGACTCGCCGCAGCCTCGAGAGTATAGTAGATATAAGAGCAACATAAAGTATGAAGACAGAAATTTAAACAGCCATTGCGGGATATGACTCGCCGCGGCCTCGAGATTATGATGTGATCGCCATGGGTCGAGGACCCCAAAATGAAAGAGTGATCGCGCCTACCTCACTAGCAGGAAGTGGCAGGTTGCTTCTTCCTCCCCCTTCGGCCGGCCCACGGAGAGGGCTTTCTTCAGTTACCCTTGCAAAATAACAGATAGTAGATAGACGGAATTAGAAAAAGGCAGTGTAGTATCAATCTCTTGCAATAAAAAGTAATGAAATCATGACAAGACACACACCTGGTTGGTGTTATTTTTAAACCCCTCTCGGACACGAGTAGGAGGAAAATGCTATGATGAATGGAATTATGCAAATGTATATCGACGAAGGTTCCCTTATGAAGGGAGACGGAGAATACGAGATGATGAATGTAAAAGAACTAAGAAGAAAAGGGGAGAGAGTTGGCTTATTGAATGCGCCGATGGCGGGATCCGGCGGAGCTTCGGCAGCGTAGGGACGACGTGGAAGCGCGGTGGACGAAGACGACCTTCCTTTCGCGAGCGTGGGCACCCGAGAAGCCGGCAGAACCTCCCCCTACAAAAGACCCCACGGGTTAGAAATGACTTCGGCAGCCTCTGGGCTCCGGCAGCCTATCGGACCTCTTAGAAGCTCCCTTCGGACTGAGGGGGGGGGGCCTCTATTTATAGAGCTCCGGAGGATGGAGGCGTCCAGGACCCTGGACGCCTTCATCAGGGCAAAAATAATATTTTATGTTATTTTTATTTTTTTATTTTGAATATCTCCATAAAAGCCCACCGAACCGCCGCCGAAAGCCGCACGCGGTTTGGCACAACGCGTGATTTTGATCGGCGCCCGTGATTCATGAATGGGCGCGTCTAGTAGGCAGGACGTCTTCACATTTTGGATTTTTTCTCAAACGACAAACCGACCGGCGGACGGGGGGCGCCCGTGGGCAAGTTGATGGAGGCGTCCAGGGGCCTGGACACCTCCATGAAATTATTATTTTATTATTTTTTTCACCATTATTAATATTATATATATATTTTATTATCTTGTATTTGATGGAGTCGTCCAGTCAAGTGGACGCCTCCATTAATTTATTATATTTTTATGTTGTTTTTGTGTTTTTTGTAAAATGAAAATCATGGAGGCGTCCAGGGGCATGGACGCCTCCATGAAGACCCCCTGGATTCCCTGGAAAGGCGTCGGCAGCCGCCTGCCAGACACTCTCCTTGTCCCGAAAACTTCCGATGCGTCCGATTGGGGGTGATGCCCCCCGAATGCTGTATGATTTCTGCAACGAGGCGATTTTCGAATGCCGAAAAGGCGGAAGAAGACTCAAGAATAGGAAGTACTCGAGCGATTCAAAATACGAAAGCCGCTGCGGGACGTCGCATAGTAATATGAGATTTTCTCAGGGGACGTCAGGAATAGC
Source organism: Amorphophallus konjac (assembly GCA_022559845.1). Lineage (NCBI taxonomy): Eukaryota > Viridiplantae > Streptophyta > Magnoliopsida > Alismatales > Araceae > Amorphophallus > Amorphophallus konjac. The sequence continues at coordinate 404,596,348 of CM040120.1, forward strand.
GTGTCTACACTAAGGTTTTAAGAGTTGACAGATTTTGGTTGATCGAAATCAAATTTCGGTTGACCGAACCCACAGATAGGTCGACCTGAGATTGGGGGGGGTCGACTCTGGCTTCCAGCAAGTTTGCTATGATCTAGCCTGGTGCATTTGTGATGCTTTGATTTAATCGAATACATGTATGGAGCCTTAATCTCCTCATTATTTTTGTTTATGAGATGCATGAATGGGATTTGAGACTGTCCATGGGGTGCATGCAAGTGATTTCAAGTCTATCTATGTGATTCACGGGAAACTTTAATTTGCTCATGGGAAACATGAATGGAGTTTTGGTTTGCCCATGCAATGCATATAGGTGATTGGATTTATTTATGCAGTGCATATGAAATGAGCAGTCTTGAGAGGGAAGCTAGAGTGAAGGGCCTTAGCCTTGTGCAAACCAACGAACAAAGAGGGCAGACAGAAGGGGACAGTCCGAGGGGGGGGGTCGACCCCTATGCAGCTCTATGCACAAAGGGGGGCTCAAAATAGACAGTAAACCTAATAGCTAGGGGAAATCTTCTAACAGAGGGGCCCTGTTTGCATCTGTAATGCAGCAACCTGCAATATGTATGAACCTGCTTTAAACACATTAGTGTAGGGAATGTATGCTAAATGAGATGCATGGTGGGTTTGAATTTTCACTTATGCAGGAGGCCTCATCCACCTCACGAAGAATCATGAATTCGTTACAATATGAATGAGGATAAAAGGGAGGTAAATGGTATGCTCAAATATGCAGAGGTGTTGCTTTTGCTAAGAAGGGTTCTATGGGGCTCCCATACAGAGTTATGAACATGATTCCATTATGCTCATACTAAATGCAAGGTTCCTTGCTCGTGATGCAAATGTCCAAAAGTTCTGGACCCTTTTTGATGAGGACATCTCACGACACTCCCTCTGGCTCGGGTCACCTGCACACTCTTGATATGGGCTGACTACGATCTACACATGTTATCTTCATTTTCTAAGTCTCATCTTATGTATTTTCATTTTATTGAGTCCTATCTTATGTATTTTCCTTTATTGAGTCATGTTGTTCTAGTCCATTTCTCTTGTTATGCTTAATTGGACCTTAGTACCTTAAGTTTTGGGCCTAATAGATTGAGTCTAGGACATGTTGGGTCTTTTGTCTTATTGTCAGGGTTATTTTAATCATGTAAAGAGTGGTTGCCTATAAATAGGCCCCATCTCTCCCCATGTAAGCACTTTGACATGAATATTGAAAACATCTTTCCAAATCCCTCTATATCTCTCATTATCTATTTCTCTCTCTCTCTCCTTCTCTCTTCCACAAGGGGGCTGCGCCCCATTCTCTCTCTCCCCTCTCCCACCTACCTCTTAACTCCCCTTCCCTCATTCAATCACCTCCCCAACCACCCACCACTCCATTAACTCCCCCCTTAGTCCCAAGAAAGCTTCCACCATTCCTAGCTCCACCCTCCAACCACCACCTACCCAAAACTATTTCCCAAGCACCCCTCCCTCTCCCAAGGTTGAAAGGAGCTTCTCCCAAGACCCCAAATTTGAAATTCCCTCCCTTTGGGCTGTGCCCTTTCATCTCCCCCACCCCCTAATCACCCTAGGTCGCCCTCCCCTTCCCCTACCCAAGCCACATTCGCCCCCCTCTCCCCTTGCTCTCCAATTGCACACCAAGAAGCTCCACCTTCCCCTCCACTCATCTCACAGCCTCTCCAGCCCATTTCGCCCCCCCCCCCCCCCCACCTTCATCTCCATAGCCCTCACAAGCCCCTAATACCTCCCATCACCCCCCCACAACCATTAAGCACCCCATCCACCAAATAATCCCTTGCTTATTCTCTCCCCCACACTCTCTTCTCCACCATAATCTATTCCTATTGCAGGCAGTAGAGTTGCAGCGTTTTTCAGAGGCCACAACGACTTCCCCTGAAGGTTCCAGGTGGCGAATCTTATATTTCTGGAAACGTCATCGAGCCAGCTACGCAACGAAGGTGGTCCCGCCGGCATCCAAGTTCGGAGCTGTTCGGAAGAGAGGATCTTGTCCAACTGCACATTCTGCCCAGACTGAAGACCAGAGGCTGATTCCAGAGACTGCCCCGACCACTCTCGTGAATATCTGGAGGCGTGGCTTGACCGGGAGCTTCTTCGACAAGTCGGATTTCAGAATCAAGAAGCGGAGGCCCTTTTGACTTCCGGAGATAAGTTTTCTCATTTTCTTCCCCCGGGCGCGCAGCTCTGCTTCCTGTCACTCTTCTCCAACCCCCTGTCACTGTTCGAGCTCGTGCGGCCTACTCCGACATCAGCTGAAGTTCCAGTGACCCTCGTTTCGAAGAGGGCTTGTCAACGGTTGTTTCAGTACCAGCCACACCACAATTGGATCTCTAGAGAGCCCGTGGCACCTTCATCTTCCCACTGTTATGAACCTAGATCAGTCAGAGCAGCAAAACTGCCTCTCTGTTCGGGTGTCGGTCACGGCCATCACTGGCGTTCAGAGAATTCACTAAAATTCTGGCTTCATCCTGATCAAAGTACAAAGAATTCCCCACTGGTCTCGCCTTCAAAAAAAATATGGAGTGGTCACAACGTCCAGATATGTGGGTGACTGTCCAGAAGCACAGAGGGTGGCAGATTCGGCATTGGCTTCCTTTGTTTACGTTTAGTTCGCTTTCTTCCCTCCCCGCTTGGCCGGCTGAAGGCCCCTCCCTGTGTGGAGGTAGTTTTGGTTGTAAGAAGTTTAACCCACACCCCAAGAACCCCCCCCTCCTGTGAGAGGAGTAGTGATGTACTTCTTTTAAATTTCAGGTCAAGCGTCATCGCCGCAGCGTTTGGGTGTATACCCGCGCTTCCCGGCGCGCCCTCGACTCCGAGCGGGATCGGTGTTTTCACACCGATCAGGTGAGCATCTGATACTACCCTTGCTGGCCTTTACTTTGAAAATTTAATATTGCCTCGCATGCCCATCGGACGGTGAGAGAGTGTCCGAACTCGTTAATACTCATTAGTGTGCCCACCGCGGTTTGCGAGCGAGAGCTACCCAACCCCACGCCCCAGCGTGCCGGCCTCCCACAAAGTTGGGAATCCCAGGCCCTTTGGGGGTCAGCCTAAGCCCACCAAGTAACTTAGAACTCTTGGGTCTCGCCGGACCGTTGCCATCATTCCCCGATATCCCTCGGGAAATTGTATGCGCCTTGCGAGTGAGCCGCTAGAGTACGTTCGTTGCCAAATCTTATATGCTTGCAAGTCTAGGTCCTAGGCTCATTACAACCTACTTGGTGAACCTTGGGCTGTGCCACATCACTTTTATTCTATCCAAGAGAGTCGGTCAAGTGTCCTTATGCGTGTGTGCAGTCACACCATACTCATGAAAAGGGCTAGATTTTTGGAGTGCAGGGGAGGGGGTGCTCAAGGTGCACCTGAATGCAGAAGTACAAGGGGTCCCTAGCAAGTTAAAAGCAGTTCAGCAGAGTTTGGTTAGGTGGGCTGTATGCGTGCAATGGAGAATGTATGGAGGAGATGAATTTGATTATGCTGGTGCAAGCCTAATTATGCAGTGGGAAATGCATGCTGAGATGATGTGTGTTGGTTTAAATGTGCATGCTAGGTTTCACTCCCTACAAGACACACTCAATGGACAGCGGCCAGGCTAGGGGATTCGACCCTTGGGGTCAACCCCTGATGCAACATATGGTGGACAGAGCATGGGAAAATGGGGGTCTACTGGCCTCACATCAAACCCCAAGTGGTCTTTTCTTTTTAAAGAGACATGTGAATGTATTGTGCGAGGGATGTATGCTTGCCACTGTTGCGCGGGTTTTTATGCCGAATGACCAGGGTGAAGGAAGGGATACATCGGGGAAGGAAAATACGGGAGTTTGATGTATCTCGGGTATCCTCCTTATAGTTGCATACCTCTCACGGCGGTATCGGGCACTCTCCTTGTATGGAAAGTCGAAAAGGGTCGAATGACGCGGGAATGTAAGAGTACGGATTAACTGGACAGGGTGTGAGCGTGCCAGTCGATTTCTCGGCAATCACCCATGGAACCAAGAGTTGATCGGGGAAGCGCCACCAGGGAGGGGCACGTGGGCTCGAGCGATCGGACGACACGTGGAGAAAAGGGGTTCCACGGGTGCTAGTGCGTAGGCAATTTTGGGTGTCGTGTACTAGACGTCTTTCCCCACTGGCCGCAAGCAACCGATGTTTATTTACATCGGATTAAATATGAACACCTTCATTCTATGCTGAAGAAAAGTTTGTATATGTGTCTGAAGCCATGGGTAGAGGGCCGGGAGCATTCCGCAGCTGTGGGTGCGCTTTCAACTGGGGGATGTTTACTGGGGGAATAGTGTCGGGCACATATGACGAAAGGTGTAGGTAGGGAGCTGGGGACCCGAATGCGGGCGCTTATATTTCATTGGCTTTATGATGGGCCGCATGGGCTTTACAAATGATGGGAATCGACGCCGAACTAGTACTTCTCATATTGCATTTATATCCTTTAGTTTATTTTTTTATCCATGGGAAAGTATACGCACAATTGTACGGCTTTATCGGCCAATGCGTCACTCCCATAGATTATGTGGGTTTCTATGTAATTTGCCCATGGGACCAGCAAGGGGGCCCTCAGCCATTTCCCATTGGTCCACCTAGACCATGTGGGGCTGGTCAACCAGCCTAGGTGGCCTTCTAGATGAGTGGACTAGTCATATGCCACATGGGTAGACAAAGGGTTAAGAATGTCAACATTCTACACCCATCCCACCTACCCCCATTCAACCTTCCATTCAAAACCTACCCATAGTCAATAGGCCGCCCCCCCCCTTCATTTTTTAATGTTTTTTTTTTGTGTTTGTGGCATGCAATCCCATCCCTTCAATCCCCATCCCTAGATCTAAGGGTGGACAATTGATTTGGTTGGAATCATATAAAAGATTGTATTTTTATGTGAAAATCAATGAAAATCAGAATTTTGTTGAATGAGCAAGAGCTAGCTACGCCCCCAGCCCTCTCTCCTCTGGTTCTCCCCTTCCCAAGCCTCCATTCTAGAGTGGTATCTCCTTTCCCCACCCTCCGGTGATCATCGGTGCCGCCGCCGCCGCCGTTCGTGCCGCCATCGAGCCGCCGCTGCAGTTCTGTCCGCGCAGTACCACAGTCACTTCCACGAAATTCCCACCTCATCCATGAAGATCGAGCTGGTAATTTTACTGGGTGTTCCAGAGGTGTCAAGAACATCCTCTAAATTTTGTTTTGTCATTCATATCCCGTTTAGTATTTTTAGATTTTCGTCCACTCTTCCACTTCTGTTCTGTCTGCTGTCTGTTTCCATTTTCACCCGCCCTGCGTTTTAGGTCTTAGGCCCACTTTTTGATTTTTGTTAATCCCACAAATTGTACTGGCGTTTCCTTCCATCCACCCCTTTATCCACAATTTTTCTTAATGTGTGGTTCGTCCATCTCATATTTTCTAAAAATCGTCCTCAGTCCCATCTACAGTTCTGTCCACCTGTTCCCAGATCCGACCACCAGTCACTCCAAAAATCATATCAAATCACCCCCACCTCCAACTCCAATTCCCAAAATTGTCCCAGTTCCATGGTTTGATTATCTACAACTTTTAAGAAGAGCTCAAAGTCCGAATCCCACTGTAAGTAGGCAGTCAATGGCCTTTTACAGGGATCCGATATGCTGATCTGAGATTTCTGGAGCAGTGGAGCAGAAGATTGAAAAATATCTAAGGCCCTGGTCCGCATAGGTTCAGAGGAATCCACTGGCCCTACGTTTGAGAATTTTGAGTCCTCTTTCCAACGGCACTAGTTTCGTCGCATTCCGGCGACGGGGCTGATCACAGCGGCCATTTTCGTCCGAGCGCGCGCTGCAAAACAGCAGTAACCAGCCCGTGGGCAGCAATTCCGACGGGTACCGAACGGAGCCGCCCGGCCTCCGATCGCCGTTCCAGCGTGCCGCCAGCCCGGGGATCGCTTCTACCAGTGTCCCCACCACATCGGTGACACCGGGTCCCACACGGCCCCTCCGGACAGCGCGTGGGCCCCACGGTCGTGATTACGCGTGTAGCCGAATCAACACACGAAGCTGCCCGTCATCCCGAATTCGGTCCTCCCGGGCCCATTTGTGTCGCCCTTTACCTCCCTGCGTGGAGTTGACATATTCCCATTGCTGTAATTATTGTGTGTTAAGTTCCCCGGGAGTACGAGTTTCGGCCGGGTCCGTCGTCCCCACGCCGAGCGCGTGGAGGTATCGTTCTCGCTCCCTACACTCGGCATTTGCTTATTTTCATATATACTTGTTTATACCGCTGCTAGAGAGCATGATAGGGTAACTAGCTCGCTTTCTATTTGTATCACCGCTGCTGCGAGAGTGAGCATTACCGTCCCGTGACCCGATCCGGGCACGAAAGAGAGAGCCGACCACCCTAGCTCTTGCTGGTTTCTCAACCGCGCACGTCCGACGCTTCCCTCGTTAAGGGACGATCGCGAGCTTGTCGTGTCCGTGTCTCGTCCCGCATCAATTTGGTATCAGAGCGAGTTGAGTCTAGGGTGTCAAAAAAAAAGAGTGTCATTTAAGTCTAGTCATTAGTCGGTCTAAGTCGTGTTTAGGGTCATCATTGTTTTAAAACAAACAAAAAAAGTGTCTTTTCGCATTTGCATCCCTTTACTCGGTATATCAAAAGGTGTTGTCCAAACGTTAGGCTACGCCTATCGGGAAGACCGCACACTTGCGCGAGTGATCTTCGGATCGATTAACTCCGCCACGTGCCGAGTTTTGGTTACGTCTAGGTGCATCATCTTGTAGTGTGCATTTGCATTAGTCGGTGTCTCCTACTCCGTGTCTTGCATGCCCACTCGTCGAGGTACTCAATACTCACCCCCACCACCACCAATGGCAGAATACCGACTCTATAGTTCCGATGAGGTGGCCACTATGTTCCGAACTCTTATGGGAAAAATGGATGGGTTGAGTGATCGCTTTGAAGTGCTAAGCACCCGAGTGGATAGGATGGAAGGGTTGAGTACCCAAGTGAATGATCTAGGCACCCGCCTAGAAGAGAGGGTGAAGGCCGTAAAGGATAGGGCCGCCGGGTCAAGCCAGTCCGTTCAGGGATTAGTCGGGAGAGTCACCGCACTAGAGAAAGGACCAGCCGAGACACACCCGATTGTCCCAGTCCAGGCACCCGCCCCACCTACACAAGGTCAACCGGAGCCGGTTCATCAACCCGCGACTCCAAGGGTTCAAGGGGTAGCTACTAGGAGGCACGAAGTCCCTGAGGTGCATGACTACGAGTCCGATAATGAGCATCGGGGACATGGTCGTGATCATCGCCATACACGGCGTACCCATGACCAAGATATGGATGAACGGGCCATTCGGACCGTTCGGGCCGACCCTCCCACCTTTGACGGGTCCTTAGACCCGAAGGTCTACCTTGATTGGGAGGCTGGTATAGATCGATATTTTGAGTGGTTCGAGATGTCGGACCAACGAAAAGTCAAGTATGCCAGGATGAAACTTTTAGGCCAAGCCCAAACCTATTGGAGAAACATGGAGAACCTATTGTTTCATCGTCAAGAACCCCCGATCGATACATGGACCGATATGCGGGAGAAACTTAGGAAGAAGTACCTCCCTACCTCCTACCGCCAGCGTCTTATAGAGAGGTGGCAAAGTCTCACCCAAGGAGACCGGTTCGTCTCGGATTACATCGCCGAATTTGATGAGTACTACTTGCGATGCGATGCCACGGAGGAGGATTCCCTTACCGTCTCTCGGTTTCGGCGTGGTTTACGCCCGCACCTACGGTATGAGCTTCTCCGCCGCAAGGTGGACAAGTTGGAGGATGCATATCAAGTTGCTCTCGAGATGGAGCAATTCGAGGGCGAGTTCGAGTCTATTCCTCGGTGGAGCCCCGCTCCTTCCCGTAGTGATTCCCGTGGCTCCTTAGGTTCATACCCGAGGGGACCCATGGCTCGTCCTCGGGAGCCCACCCGTCAGGAGCACTTCGCTCCTAGACCTCGACCTCCCCCACCACGGGATCTACCTCCACCCTATCCACCGGCACCCGTTGCCCCGCCCCCTGGCCCCGACACTTCCCCCGCTATTGCCCACGGCACCTACACCTCCACCCTTGTTACCTACGCCCCCTACCCATCGGGAGGATAAGGGTAAGGCCCCTCTTATCGGGGAGAGTAGTCGATCACGAGTGCAGTGTTTCCACTGTCACGGATTTGGCCACATTGCCAGTGAGTGTCCCGCTCGCGCCACCCTAGCCTTAGGTATTGGAGGGTCCGCACCTCCCGAGCTTGAGTATGTCAATTACATGGCCGATGAGGCACTAGCCGATGAGTACTATGCCTTGGAGGAAGAACTGGGCGACCCTTCTGCCGCTCAGGATACCGCCACCTAGTGGGCTTGATGCTACCACCTTCTTCTAGAGTCGTGCATGAGTCGGTGTGTTTTCCTTGTGTGGTTTGTTTTGTGTGGTGTGTTCTGAGTCGATTGTTTGTGTGGTTTGCATATGTGTGTTAGTGCATGGTGAGTCTGCATGTGTCTTGTGCAAGCTCGTTGTCGTTCTCTTATGAGTAAGAGGTGATTGGACTCACTTGATGAGTATGGGATCGGTTCTACTTCTATACCCGGATCAGTCACCTATAGGGGCTCAGCGGTGATTCCTAGTGAGTCTTCGAGCTGCTTCCTTCCTTTTTGAGAGTGCCCCTTCGGAGTGACCACCTTTAGCCCATAGTAATTCGCATATCGAGTATATATGGAATGAGCAGGTGCCGATCATTTGGAGTGGAGCGTACCCGTGTTACTTGGCACGGTGACAGATCCGCCGGAGTACTCGAGCATTCCTACCCCTACTCGACGGGGTCGAGTTCCTCCCACCCGGGGAGAGTTGATGGAATCGACGCCGAACTAGTACTTCTCATATTGCATTTATATCCTTTAGTTTATTTTTTTATCCATGGGAAAGTATACGCACAATTGTACGGCTTTATCGGCCAATGCGTCACTCCCGTAGATTATGTGGGTTTCTATGTAATTTGCCCATGGGACCAGCAAGGGGGCCCTCAGCCCTTTTCCATTGGTCCACCTAGACCATGTGGGGCTGGTCAACCAGCCTAGGTGGCCTTCTAGATGAGTGGACTAGTCATATGCCACATGGGTAGACAAAGGGTTAAGAATGTCAACATTCTACACCCATCCCACCTACCCCCATTCAACATTCCATTCAAAACCTACCCATAGTCAATAGGCCGCCCCCCCCTTCATTTTTTAATGTTTTTTTTTTTGTGTTTGTGGCATGCAATCCCATCCCTTCAATCCCCATCCCTAGATCTAAGGGTGGACAATTGATTTGGTTGGAATCATATAAAAGATTGTATTTTTATGTGAAAATCAATGAAAATCAGAATTTTGTTGAATGAGCAAGAGCTAGCTGCGCCCCCAGCCCTCTCTCCTCTGGTTCTCCCCTTCCCAAGCCTCCATTCTAGAGTGGTATCTCCTTTCCCCACCCTCCGGTGATCATCGGTGCCGCCGCCGTTCGTGCCGCCATCGAGCCGCCGCTGCAGTTCTGTCCGCGCAGTACCACAGTCACTTCCATGAAATTCCCACCTCAGCCATGAGCTTAGATCGAGCTGGTAATTTTACTGGGTGTTCCAGAGGTGTCAAGAACATCCTCTAAATTTTGGTTTGTCATTCAGATCCCGTTTAGTATTTTTAGATTTTCGTCCACTCTTCCACTTCTGTTCTGTCTGCTGTCTGTTTCCATTTTCACCCGCCCTGCGTTTTAGGTCTTAGGCCCACTTTTTGATTTTTGTTAATCCCACAAATTGTACTGGCGTTTCCTTCCATCCACCCCTTCATCCACAATTTTTCTTAATTTGTGGTTCGTCCATCTCATATTTTCTAAAAATCGTCCTCAGTCCCATCTACAGTTCTATCCACCTGTTCCCAGATCCGACCACCAGTCACTCCAAAAATCATATCAAATCACCCCCACCTCCAACTCCAATTCCCAAAATTGTCCCAGTTCCATGGTTTGATTATCTACAACTTTTAAGAAGAGCTCAAAGTCTGAATCCCACTGTAAGTAGGCAGTCAACGGCCTTTTACAGGGATCCGATATGCTGATCTGAGATTTCTGGAGCAGTGGAGCAGAAGATTGAAAAATATCTAAGGCCCTGGTCCGCATAGGTTCAGAGGAATCCACTGGCCCTACGTTTGAGAATTTTGAGTCCTCTTTCCAACGGCACTAGTTTCGTCGCATTCCGGCGACGGGGCTGATCACAGCGGCCATTTTCGTCCGAGCGCGCGCTGCAAAACAGCAGTAACCAGCCCGTGGGCAGCAATTCCGACGGGTACCGAACGGAGCCGCCCGGCCTCCGATCGCCGTTCCAGCGTGCCGCCAGCCCGGGGATCGCTTCTACCAGTGTCCCCACCACATCGGTGACACCGGGTCCCACACGGCCCCTCCGGATAGCGCGTGGGCCCCACGGTCGTGATTACGCGTGTAGCCGAATCAACACACGAAGCTGCCCGTCATCCCGAATTCGGTCCTCCCGGGCCCATTTGTGTCGCCCTTTACCTCCCTGCGTGGAGTGGGCATATTCCCATTGCTGTAATTATTGTGTGTTAAGTTCCCCGGGAGTACGAGTTTCGGCCGGGTCCGTCGTCCCCACGCCGAGCGCGTGGAGGTATCGTTCTCGCTCCCTACACTCGGCATTTGCTTATTTTCATATATACTTGTTTATGCCGCTGCTAGAGAGCATGATAGGGTAACTAGCTCGCTTTCTATTTGTATCACCGCTGCTGCGAGAGTGAGCATTACCGTCCCGTGACCCGATCCGGGCACGAAAGAGAGAGCCGACCACCCTAGCTCTTGCTGGTTTCTCAACCGCGCACGTCCGACGCTTCCCTCGTTAAGGGACGATCGTGAGCTTGTCGTGTCCGTGTCTCGTCCCGCATCAACAAATGGGCCTAAGTGACCAAAGTATAACTGGCGCAAGCCGTAGGACAATTCCGACACGTGGGTCGATCCCCAGGTCATTGCGTAATGAGGCGGATATCCGCGTGTTTTACAGGATCCCTTTATAGGGGGATTGGCGTGGGACCGACTGCCTTGGAGGCCAAAGCGGGCACAGACTAGCGCATGGCGGAGGACGGACGCGGCTCGAGGTGAGCGGTCAGGTCTGGGTCTCGGACGGTGAGTGTCGTCATACTGGGGAGTCGAGGTCGGCCCCGGGACTATGATTCCCGGGCCAGAGGTCTGACTGGACTGGAGTTGTTAGTCTGAGGGGCCAACGGCCGGTTGGGAGGTGAACGGTGGGCACCTGGTTCCGTGTCAGGGTCCGTTACGGCATTATGAAGTGCATCTCGTCATCGTCGTGAGTTGACATACACGGGCAAACCCGGGATGCGGGTGTGTTTGCCGTCTGCATAGTCGCCTTACGTGCGACGGGGATGGTCTCGATATGAGACGGCTAAACACCGAGTGAGGGGAGTACACGTGACATACCCTCGGCGTGTGTGAGCCGACTAGCAAGCCAACCGCGCGTGCACTTGTCTTCTCACGTTCCTGACCCTTGCCGAGAGCCTCGGGAGTCTGAGGGTGCGGCAATTAGGTCGGGGGAGTTTATTCGTCCGCCTGTGTGTTCCCTTGTGCAAGCCGTCATCCGTTTCCCCTTGAGCTTCTAAGGGGGAAAATTTATAGGAAGTTGAAGGGGTGGTGGGTGGGGTTTAGGCAGACCAAGTTGAGGGTTCAACTTGGTCCGGGTAAACCAGCTAAATAGTAGCATTTTATTTATTTTTTTTGTATTTTTTTAGTTTGTTTTTTATGTGTGTGACAGAGTGGTGAGATGGGGCTTAGGCGGACCAGCCCAAGGGGCTGGTCTGGTCTGCCTAAACCCCTCCTCCAGGGGGGGTTTAGGTGGACCAGCCCCATGGGCTGGTCTGGTCTGCCTAAACCCCTCTTCGGAGGGGTAAAATTCTTTTTTTTTAATTATTGGATGGGGTTTAGGCGGACCAGCCTGGGGGTCCAGGCTGGTCCGCCTAAACCCCTCCCCAGGGGGGTTTGGGCGGACCAAATTGGCCCCATTTTTTTGATTTGAAAAAATCTTTTTTTATTACTCAGGGGTTTAGGCGGACCAGCCTGGGGGTCCAGGCTGGTCTGCCTAAACCCCCCCCCCCTTGGGGGGTTTAGGCGGGCTAGAGTGGAGAGAGAGGGGGGCACCTCTATAAAATCTGATTTTTAGGTTATTTTTCTTCCTAAATTGGCTAAGAAGAAAAGGACAAGAGGATACTGGTTGACCGGCCACGTGCGTGCGAGGAACGCGGGTGTTGTGACTGACGTAATTTCGGGACTTCATCTTCGCGACTTCTTCCACGCACGGGTAGGACGAACGAATCCTTGCATGAACCTCGGGCCGTGAGATTGGGAATTTGCATGAACTGGAACTGGGGAAGACCGTCGGGCCTCCGGGCTGGGGAGAGGGCGTGGTCCTTGGGGAGTTTGCCCTCCCTTGGGGGTGCGGCCGTGCCCCGAGGCGAACCGGCCTCGGACGAGCTGCAACCCCGAGGGATGGCCCCCGGGGGTCTTCTTTCGTCATCTGGGGATGTCCTTTGAAGGACACGAGGTTCCGGGATACTGGGATGGCCCGTGGGGGCCGTTGTCCTTCGAGTCTAGTAGCCGCTCGCAAGGTGTTCGGGTAAATGCTCGACACACCCCGGGTTGCCGAACGGGCCACGTAGATGACCAACGGGCCTTGGATTTGGCCTAGGGCCGAGGGTAGAAGTCCATAGGGGTTGGAAGGAGGCACCTTGGGCATACGGGCTTGGCCTCGTGCTACGTGCCATGTTGTACGGCGGGTTGGCAGGGTAGCCTCGGGTTGGTCCGAGAGCTAAAGTTAAGTGGCTCATTGCCACGTGTCTGAGGGTCGGGGGTGGCCCAGGCTTGCTGGGGGGTCGTTGTAGGACCCAATTAGTGCACTGGAACCACGGGGTGGTCCATGGGTTGGTGTAGAAGAGTTGAAACATGTGCGCCCACAAGGTGTTCGGCAGAATGCCTAACACACGTGTGTGAGCCGGACGCACGTGCTGCGGGCCTCTTAAGCCTGCGGTTGACCTGTTTGGGTCTCCCTTTGACCTTGGAGGGTTGAAGGAAGGCGTCCTGGGGTAGGTCCCTGGCCTTTCCACTGGGTACCACGTGACGTGGATTGTAGTCGGGGCGCCCCCGGGTTGGCCCGGGTGGCCGTGTAGAATGCGGGCAAAGTCCGCAACTTAGGGGTCGGGAGTGGTCTCGATTGATTGCTAACGCCGCTGTATACCTCGGCTAGCAGGTCAGGGCCGTTGGCTGGGCCCACTGGGTTGTCGGAGGGGCCGGGTAGCCCATGCCTCAAAGGTGTTCGAGGAAATTCTCGAACTCTTATTTCTGGGTATTTTGCTGGGGAAATTGTCCAGGTACAACAAATCCCCCCCATGGGTCGTGCGTCGGAGGTGGAGAAGAGGGCGTACGGCCCGTGAACCTCTCCTTTTGAGTTGTTATAGTTGTATTTTGACGCTTCATGTGCTTTGACTTTATTGTATTGTATGTGTTGAATTTCTAGCATGCTGACCATTTTCGGTGTTCTGTCTTGCAGCTATGGCATGATTCGGTAGGGACGAGATGGTCCCGAGGCGTGTGGTCCGGGAGGAGGACCACTGGGTGAGGAGGACCGAGTGGCTCATGCCCCCTTTGGGCCCGCCAGTCATCACTACGGCTGATGTGGAGCAGCTCGACTGGGGGCACACGGCTGTGGCAGAGGGCCCTGTTGGCGAGCGCGGTAGCGGAGTTAGCCCGCGCGTCGGTGGCGGGTGGGCTTTACACTTATGATCGCAGCGGTGGCTACCCAGTGGAGTTCCCTCTGGACCGTCACTTGTTCGAGTTCATTAGGTGCTTTGTGCCACCATGCATGGAGGAGAGTGACTCTCGGGTTGCTGGAGCCCGTCGCCGACTGGAGCGGGAGATCTTGGTAGGCCGAGATAGTTTGCACGGAATCGACCTCTGCGGCTTTTCGAGTTTCTCCGGGGACTACTGGAGACAGTGTCAGTTTTCCAGTATTGAGTGCCTGGGCTTCTTTAGCAAAGCAGATCAATTCGGAGTCTGCGCTGGAGTGATGGGTCCCGCTTCTTGGGATTTGCACGGACACCACCGAGCAGAGACAAAGGGCAGTCTAGGGTTAGTACTGGAGCCATCATGGCTGGAGTATGCCGGGGAAGGCTATGACGACCACATCCTTCTATCGAGGATACTGCGACAGAGTGCTGTTAGCTGGTATGGCCGTTGGGCGGTGATTTTGTCACACAGATACCGCCTGGGAGCTACTGAGTGGTTGATGGGCATAGTACACCACTATCGGGTGCTGCTAGACGGAGCTGATATCAGATATGCTGTGACTACAACCTTGTACGGGTACCCCTGCTATACGGGGCTTCTACAGGCATAGGCAGAGCGCTTCAACCGCATGTGGAATACCATGGTGACGGCTGAGGGAGAGACTTCGTTAGACTTGTGGTCTCTATACAAGATCTCCGGGTTGCCAATCAGCGGCCAGGGGTACGAGGAGGTAGTGCTGGATGACCTCCATCGTAGCCATACTGACAAACATGGGAGATACTGGGTTTCTTACAGCTACCGGTATTTGCTAAAGACCTGGAGGGACTTAGCCCTGGCTGGGAGAGAGAGAGCAACGTAGACTCCTAGGGTGCCGCTGAACGCGTGGGTTCGCCACTTCTACAATGGACCCTTTTGCTTTCAGCTGGAGTTTGCGAGAGACTAGACCCCCTGGGAGGAGTACACAGAGGTGGAGCTGCACTTTCGAACATACACAAGGTACATCTACTCACCACAGGAGGGGTGGAACCCCCATAGACTACCGGACATGACCCACCTGGCCGTGTACTTGGCATACTGGTTGGCAACGTTCGTGGTCCCACACGGGGAAGACGGCCAGCTGAGGGTGGAGCCGTTGTGGCCTGCGTGCCAACTGGCGGAGAGACAAAGGCTGGCGTTAGCCCTGGCGGCTCTGGCTAATGTTTACCAGGGGCTGGGGGTACTGGCGGCGCACCCGGCGCCACGTGAGCGGAGTCTGCTTCTGCCGACCCACTACCTCAGTGTGTGGGATGGCCTACTGTTTCCAGGGTTGGTGTCTCGCGGGTCCGTGGCGAACCAGGCAGCACCATTGTTATTCAGCTTCACCGGATAGTCGGACGGGGACGCAGTTGTACAATTGGAGGAAGCCAGGAGAGTCTTGTGCTACTTGCCCGACAGGGGGGAGGAGGGGATTCCCTTTGACGGTGCCACCAGGAACTCCCACCTGATTCTGGTTCCTTCGAATGGCGGGGCGGCCTGCGCCCTTCCTTACCAGTAGGAGCCAGATGCGGCATTGTACACAGAGTGGGTGATGAGCACCCGGCCAGCGGTGCTACCTCTACACCGGTCCGTGATGAGCTTCCTAGAGCCGTACTACCCGCACATGTTTGCTCGGAACTTTGGGTACGACCAGGGAATCCCGCCGAACCAGGAGTTCCCTTTGGCGGGTCGACAGTACAGAGGCCGGGACACACATTTGATAGCTACAACGTGGTGGGACTTCTACTATCACCAAGAGCCGGAGCGACTGCCGATGCCTGTGCCGGGAGGCAGGGGATGGTTTGATGTCCACTATGCCAGGTGGTGGTTCGAGCACAGTCACCAATATCGGCAGAAGCCCTTGGCGATCCGGAAAGCCGAGGAGATCCATCTCTTGAGGGAGGAACTACCCCTCATCGCACTAGACGATGGGTACCTACGGACTCGCTTGTCTCGGATCCACCGGGAGGTGGAGCGGCTGGCACAGCAGGCGCCCCGGGGGAGCCGAGGCTCACTGTCTGCAGGGCGAAGCGGCAATGAGGCACTGAATCCCCTCAGGCAGGCGTGGCCGACGCCTGGAGGTACTGGAGGTGGGGCGCCTCGACCCGAGACGCCGAAGAGTTGGTGGACGCAGTTTCTAGCTGATTGCGGGTTCGAGCAGAGGGGGTCACTGGACCGAGTACTCCCTGAGGGGAGTTTTGCAGACACGGCGATTGACGACTGGAGGTGCCATATCACCCATGCAATCTGGTAGGCTGGACCCGTTGAGCTCATGTCCCTCATCGAGTGCCCCTACACCCTGAGGGACG
The DNA here is from genome assembly GCA_022559845.1 of Amorphophallus konjac. Lineage (NCBI taxonomy): Eukaryota > Viridiplantae > Streptophyta > Magnoliopsida > Alismatales > Araceae > Amorphophallus > Amorphophallus konjac. The sequence continues at coordinate 404,612,574 of CM040120.1, forward strand.
TGAAGGAAGCTGTCGCGAAGGCCGCACGGGTCGTAGGCTTGAAGCCGGAGTAGTTGGTTCCTCTGTCGCTGACCCCCTTTGTGGCTTTAGGTAAGACCTCTTCGTTAGTCTGTTGCCCCCGCTTTGTTGTTTTCTAGGGTACATGGCTGAGGCATCTTATGTGGTTGTGCCTATTGGCAGGCTCTGCGGCGGACAGGGATCACCCCTCCATGGGGACGTCTTTCGGGGATGGTGACGGGGCCCTCCAGCCCTGGTGAAAACGCCCCCGGGTAGAGACTAGAGTCAGGGAGGCCGGCGAGTCCTCTCGGGGACCCGCTGTTAGGGAAAACATTGAGGCGGAACCGGCTCTTAGTAAGTGCTATATCCACCTGCTTGTTTTATATTGATTCAGCCTCTATGATTGGCTAACCCTGAGTAATTGGATTTGCCTGTCACAGCGTCACTGGAGGCCGGGGCTGACGCGGCCTTCTCGCCACCTGAGGAGGTCGACCCACTACTTGACGACGGGGTCGATTATGAGATAGATATGGAGGGGCTCTTTCGTGTGATGGATGAAACTGCCCCCAGTGTTGAGACCTTTCCCGATTTTGAGTCATGGAAGGTTTCAAAGGAAGCCCAGCCAGGTAAACCACTCTGAAACCGAGCATGTTGTATTTATGGCTGTCTTTGATTCTGGAAGTTGACATAGTTGCTAGTGTCATGCAGAGGTGGCCGGGGCATCAGAGACCGCAGCTCCCTTAGAGATGCGAGGCGAGGTGCCCCCATCTGTTGACGGGCAGGAGCCCGCATCGACCCAGGATGGCTTGGGTAAGTATTGAACCGCTGCAGAGGGGATTGCCCTTGCATTGTATAATTGATGGGCTACAGACGCTGACTAGTTTTATGTTGCTATTTGCCAGGTGAGGATCCAGCCGCCACTCTGGAGATGATTCAGGAGCTGGTCCGTACTGGCCCTTCAATATCCCTTCCCTCCTTTGAGGGGGAGCCTGAAGGGAGGAGTGCTTCAATGCCGTCCACGGCTGAAGAAGCGTCTAGCCTGTTACCACAGCTGTTGGCAGGGGTGGAGCAAGTTTCCCTGCCAGCTGTGGTGTCGGCTTGTACTGTGGGGCTGGTCGGGTCTTCGAGCATGGGACCCTCAAGTATGTAGTTGGGGACTTAATCATTTCGGTTAAGCCCTTTGTGTTGATTATCTTCTAATGCTGAGATCCTATTGACAGTGTTTACAGGTGCTCCTTCGCCTCTAGAAGAAGGTGAGCAACCTCGTGACAGGGCTGAAGTGGTGGAAGAGGGGCCCATGGGAGTGGCTCCAGTTGAGGGCGACGAGGAGATCGTCGACATCAAGAAGACTTCGGAGGGGAGTGCTCCGGCCGGTGAGTTTTCTGTTCGCAACTCTTAGCTGTAGAATCGCCCTTGTATGAAGCTGGGTCTTGTAGTGACCTCGTTTGCTTTGTTGACTTGCAGGAGCCTCCGGTTCGGCCACCTCCGGGAGTTCATCGGGGGCTTCGTCGAGCTCTCCAGACGACGGCAGCTTGGAGATGGATACAGAGGAGGGTTCGAGCTCGAGCTCTTCATCCTCCGGGGTCTCTGCTAGTAGGGAGGTTCCGATAGGTACCACTTCTGGAGGTATATGGTGGTTCTTCCCTTCCTCATTTGGTGTTTTCTTGCTCTATATGGCATAGTGTTGACGTTCTTGGGTTGCCCGCAGCATCAGAGTCTGGAGAGGAGGGCACGTCGGCTCCTGATGAGGTCAGGCAGGAGGAGCCCCCTGTCCCACCTGTGTTTGCTGGGGATGACCGGACGGTGGAGGAATCACGGCCCTCTCCGACCCCGGCAAGTCTCATGCAGCGTCTCACGATGTGTCTCACAAAGCACTCAAGTCTATACATTGCATCGTCTCATGCATCGTCTCATTCAGCGTCTTTGTGAGTCTATACATTGGGAAGTCTGTACATCGTGTGTTGTTGAAGTCTATACAGCCTATCTGCGTCTCATGCAGCGTCTCATATGTTAAGTCTATACATTTCACTGTAGCATGCACGAACTTGAAGTCTGTATATCCACCAGTTGAACTTCCAAGTCTATACATTGGTATCTTTACCGACGGTGCACTCGCAAGTCTATACATTGGTATTTTTACCGACGTTGCACTCGCAAGTCTATACATTGGTACCTTTACCTACGTTGCACCTGCAAGTCTATACATCGTGCATTCTCAAGTCTGTACAGCGCTTGCTTAGCTCAAGTCTGTACATCATCCATCAATCCTTTGGCAAGTCCATACATCGTGAAAGTCTATACATTCCTCATTGCCTTGGTTCATGCATCAAGTCTGCACATTCCTTACAGCAAGTATATACATTCGTTGTGCATGGTCTTGAGCATATAGGAAGTCTGTACATCGTCCAGTGCATTGCATGCATCGTTCATGAAGTCTGTACGTCAAGCAAGTATGTACATTGGACTAGTCTGCATCGGCTAAGTCTATACATCATTCTGGTTGCACAAACGCCAAGTCCATACATTGGCTTTGCTTGCACGAGCTGAAGTCTATACAGCCTGTGTGCTTCATTCACAGAGTCTGTACAATTGCTTCATGAACCAAGTCTGCACATTGCTAGAGCTCGCATGCAGAGTCTAGACAGTCATGAGCAAGTCTATACATAGGCTGCTGCATGCTCATGGAGTCTGCACATTTGATAGTGGCAAGTATGTACATCGCCCAGTGTCATGCATTCAAAGTCCACACATGCACACACTTAGTTTGTGCACTAGGCATTGTAATGTCTATACACTGCTGTCGCATGTACACCAAGTCCACACATCTGTTGACGGCAAGTCTATGCATTCATCTTCAATGTACACACTTTGCTTGATGCATTCTGCATTACACACTTCAAAGTCTGTACATCATGGTCGCATGCATCTAAGTCCACACACTGCATCGGTGAGCTGCATACACTGCATCAAGTCTATACAAAGTCTGCACACTCATTGTCAGCAAGTCTGAACATTGATGTAGCACGCATGCAGGGTCTATACACTCATAACCTTAGCCATTGCATTCTGTGCTTCAAGCATTCGCAAAGTCTGTACATGCTTTAGCCTTGCATTCACAACGTGAAGTCTGTACATGCTTTGTCTTCGTATTGCAAAGTCTACACACTACACTGCCTTCATAAAGTCTGTACAAGCTGTTAGACTTAAACTGATAATCCTATTAGACTGTCTGATAGGGACTCTTTGCAGAGCTTAATGAAAGGCACGTGATCTGAGGTTGGAAGGGCTGACAGGAAGATGACATGTGGCCAAAAGTTCTGGGCGGGAAATGTGGAAGACACACGCACTATCTGCTTCCTGCTGCTCCATATATATGAAGCCTCTCCCATCAGAAGAAGGTGATCGAAGTAGAAGCAGAGGATAGCCTGCACGATCCATTGTGAAGAGAAGAAGAAGAAAAAGAAAGAAGAGAAGAGCAGAGAAGAAAAAGAGAAAGAGCAGAAGAGCAGAAGAGAAAGAAGGGAAAGAGAGAGATAGAGAGCTCGAGCAGAGAAAGAGAGAGAGATAGTGGGTATCTGGCATTTGGATCAAATCCAAGCCAGAACTGCTCCTTCGAGAGCTATATTTCTTGTGCTTTATTTACAGCTTTCTGTTGCTGTTTGGTTCATGTTTTCGTTTTCCATTTTATACCTTTCTTCAAGCTGTTAGTCAGCGTTTGCAGAGGTGCTAGCTCTGGACGGGTCAAGCTGTAATACCCAGCAGTTGCAGTGGTGGATTCCACTGGACAGCAAGCTGTGTTGCTCAGCGGGCGAGGTGGATACCTCGGACAGCAAGCTGTGAGGCTCAGCGGTTTGTATGGCAAGCTGTGATGCCCAGCTGTTCAAGCTGTGAGTCAGCAGAATACACACTCAGGTTTGAGTGTGGGGTGGACGTAGGTCTGGAGGACCGAACCACCTAAAAACTCTTTGTGCAGTGGTTTGATCTCTTTGTATGTTTGGCGCTAGATGAATGCATAGGGATGATATGGGTTGATTTTCTATATGTGTTCATTTCATTGCTACGCACACTATATATTTGACAGTGGTATTGAGTGTCCTTTAACATTGTTATTCCGTAATTGCTTATTAGCCTTCTATTTGTATTAGGAAGAATTTTTAATTGGGCGAAAGTTTTTAAGGGGAGATTCATTCACCCCCCTCTGAATCGAATGCACCGAACCCAACACTTGGTATCAGAGCGGTTTGCTGTGCATTGGATCTAACAATCCGCAGTAGATCCTGCATTTCTGGTTGGTGCATTGCAGAGTGGGCTTCCTGTGTTCTGTGTTTTATTTCACCGATTTAGTGTCTTGATTTGCTCATCTGACTTCAGTGTATTCATCATATCTCGATGGCTAATCCTCCGATATTCAGAGGTAATAACTTTGATTCTTGGTTAGAAAATTTCATCGGTATGTAAAATCTACTTATCCTAATTTTGGAAGGTAATAACTCATGCTCCACACAAATTATCAAAAGATAAATCTAGATGGACTGAGAAGGACAAATTGAAAGACTCTCTCAACACTAGAGCAGTAGTTTTAATAAAAGAATCAATTGACAGACCTCTAATCGAATGCATTTCTTCTTGCAGGTCTGCCAAAGAAATTTAGGAAAAACTAAAGCTAATCAGAAATCACAGCAAATGCTTGATGGCTGATCGGAGAAATGATGATGATGAAACCTCATCTCAGGTAAGCTCTGAATCTGAAGAACTTTCGATTGATGATCTATGGAATATAAATGAGGAACTTAATGATAGATGTGAAAGATTAAAATCTGAGAATAAAAGATTGAAAAAGAAATGTGATCAGATAAATTTGAAAGCTTCCTGTGAAAAATGTCCAAATCTGAACCAATCTTATGATGCATGTATGTTAGATGTTCAGAACTTTAAGGAACAAAATGGTTCTCTAAAACTTGAAAATCAAACATGTTTGGACAAGATATCTGAACTGGAGAATCAGCTTATTAAGATGAAAAATGAGCATCTAAAAGGCATGCAAGAATTGATTGAGATAAATTCTGTAATGGACAAACTGAAGTCTGAAAATGTTGAGGTTCAAAAGCATAATGAAGATCTCAAGGCTAGTCTGAATAAAATCAACAAGGAAGCAATGCATATTTCATCTGTAAAGTCAATCTGCAATATGTGCTCAGCTCTAAGAGAATGTAATGAAGATCTTTTTAGTGAGAATGAATGGCTGAATAAAAAAATTATCTTGTTTAAAGAAGATCACAGAAATTTGCTTGCTGATAAAATCAAAGTGGAGGAAAGAGAAGAGGAACTAATTGAAAAGCTGGAGCTGATGTCTGGAAGAGAAAATTGTAATGAAGGAGTCAAGAAGCTGACTGAAGAAAACAAAGAACTGAGGGAACAAAACAAGAAACTGATGGTTTTAAATACTGTTTTCTCACAGAGGTTTCTGACTGTCGAAAAAGAAAAATCTGCTATTAAGGAAGCTCAACCACAAAAACTTGAGGAGGAAAACACTGAATTAAAGCTGAAGTTAAAAAGTTAAAGTTGTTAAATACTGGCTTATCTGAAACACTTCTCACCTTCAAAAGGGGAAAGTTCACTTGTGATGGAGAATCACAAATGTTGAACAGTCTAGAACAAGAAATTGAGAAGTATAAAACTACAAACAAAGTTCTAAGTGAATGTGTTAATTGGAGTGAACAGGAGATAACCAGTTATGAACTTCACATTGCTAGCTTGGAAAATAAAATTCATGATCTGGAAAATTCAGCAATTGAGTCTGCTAAAATAAAAGGAAAAATGACATTTGTCATGAAAAGTGAGGACAAGAACTCAAAAAGGGGGACAAGCTGTAGTTCTGAAGTTAAGGAAACTACTAGAAACCAGTTATACACTACCTTTGTGCAAAGCTCTGATGTAGCTGGTACCTCAAGTCAATCCCCAAAACAAAATAAAAATCTGAATTCACCTCCATCATCTGTCTTTCAATTTAAGGCACAGAAAGCTGAAAAACCAACAAGAATTGTAAACAAAGTTAAACAATTCAACAAGAATGGAAAGAAAGATGGGGTTAAAAATGTCCCTATTTGTGTCATGAAATCTGTTAGCTCTGCTGAATTTAATGGGTCAATGCAAAATGCTCATGCTTCATGTACTCATTCTCATGCATCTAGTTAGTCTGCTAGTAATCATGTCGCCAGGAAATCACATGTGTCATGTCACTATTGTGACAAGAAAGGGCATGTAATGGATGATTGCAGACTGTTGCTTGAAGATGAGCATGCTGGTAAAGCTATGCATTCTAGGAATTTATCTGATAGAAACCATGTCACTAAGAAATCTGATGCATCTTGTTATTATTGTGGTAGGCGTGGTCATCTAATGAATGCATGTTTTACAATGAAAGAAGACAACAATGTGAATTCTAGATTTTTCACATTTGCTCATGACCCACATAGATATAGATCTACTTCAGGCCAGCATATTATTTGTTTCACTTGTAACAAGCCTGGGCATAAGGCAAATGAGTGCTGGTCAGGAAATCATTGAAAAAAAATGACTCAAGAGGTAAGCACCTAAGGTGCTATGAGTGTGGGAAGCATGGCCATACAGTCAAGGACTGTTGGCATGCCCAAGGAAGCCATGTGAATGACAAATTTTTTAAATTTTGTGTCATAAGACCTGTGAGTTTTTCATGTTATAACTGTGGCAAGTCAGGTCACAAGTATGCTGAATGTTGGTCATCTGGTAATAAGAAACAAAATATTCATGTAAACAACAGAACATTTAATGCTCAGTTTCATAGGTCTCATGCTGCTGCTGATATGCACCATAGGACCTGAAAATCTGCTGTTTCATGTAGATATTGTGGTAAATTTGGTCACTCCATGAATAATTGTTACCTGATGGAGAATGATGATAATGTTGCCAAGAAACTATTTAGAACACCTGTTAGAGTTAACTCAGGACCCAAGGTTGTTTGGCTCCCTGCAGGATCAACTTGATTAACATGTTACATGTGTGCCTTGGAATGAAAAAGAGGGGTAAATAAACCAAGGCACTCAACAGGAAGACCCCAGGATTCTGCTTTTAAGGTTTGTTCTGAATACTCATCTTAAATTCCATCATATGAAATTGTGAACTTGAAATGATTGCATATCATGTTAACTCTTTTGTGCATCATCTAACTAAATCTAATTGAAAATCTGAAATGCACATGGAAATAATTGTAGTTTATCTCTGAATGATTTACATATCTATGTCATGATGCATGATATGTCAAACTCCCTGCATGTTGTATTGCACTGATTTGCATGACCATCATGGTATATTAAATGGAACAGTGCTAAAGGGTAGATGGAGTATGTCTGGATGCTACTGTCATGTGTGAGGTGGTCCTTGGACCAAGTCCTCCGCTTAGTACCATGGGTCAAGTCATATAGAGCAGTGTATTGCATATCATGTTGATCTGTTGGTACTAAACTGAAGTTTTCTGAAATATGAATTGAACAATCATGCTTATGGTAATTCTCTTCTGTCTAATTTGCATGAATCATATCTGAATGCAAAATTTGATATCATTTGATGTGCTTTCAATACATTTCATGCATATAGTCAGGGGGAGTCCAACTATTTTTGATCAATGCATATCATAATAATCTGTCTGTGATAAATTGATTTATCTTGAAAAGTTGATTGCTCTCGCATGATGCTCTCTGAATAAAGAATGCTCTGATGTTTGAATAATCATCTTGCATAAATTGCATAAATTCAGGGGGAGTTTGTTGAGTCTTAAGTGTGTCACTGCATATAGACAGGGGGAGCATTATAATAATTTTGACACTGGTTGAAATTCTCACTGTCTACACTCTTTCAAATCATCAATTGACTTTCTGAACTATCCATCATCTGAATTCACACTTTCTTGAATTTGAGAATTTGGCTGCTAATCGTCAATCTGTTGAAGGAGAGTTTCATTTTGTTTGACTGAAATTCAATCTCTGCTATTGGTTTTAAACTTTTATTCTCTCTTGCTGATTGACTCTTCCACCAGCTAATACTCATCCTTCATATATCTCTTAGCTGGTGTGACTGATTTGGTTCTACTGTTGATTAGTTGTTCAGCTAAACTTATTGATTTGATCTGAGGAAATTAAGCTGCATGTCATGCAATTCAGTCTGAGAACCTTGTAGAAATTCCTATCATATAGGTTTAAGAATTACCACTGAATCAGACTGATATAAGATTAATGTATTCTCATATTTGTAATTAAATGAATTGAAAATATCTGAATGATAAGGTTTAATAAACTTTAACTACATGTGTCATAAAAACCTTAGACTCACTCATCAGATATCTGAAAATTTGAAATCAGGGCTACTTTGGTTAAGATGCATAGAGTGAGTATTGTTGTTAAACATTAACTTTAAAAATTTGACAGGAAATAAAATCAGTGAGTAATGAAATGACTTTGTTCACTGAGAAACTTGGGTCTTCATCAAAGAAATGGAGTGAACCCAAGTCATGAAGTGTCATAGTCACTTAAAATGAAAATTCATTGAGAACTTGACAGAGCAATAGCATTTCTGTGTTGAGTAACTGGGGAGTCTGGCCTCTGATCAAGGTGTCTTCTCATGTAAAAAGACACTTATATTGCTAACTCTGTTCTCTAAGTTGAGAGGCAATGACAGTTATCACACTGAGTAACTGGGTCACTTCACCTGAGACGTGTTGTGCCTCATGTAAAAAGGTGTTGATCAACCTGAATTGCTCAGGAAAAATATAATGTACTTCAAATGAAAATATTTTGAAAATTCTGTCAACTCATGTTCTTAGAAAAGTGTTTAACCTCTGTACTAATCTGTGTTTCTTTCAAAGGAGCTATTGAGATCATGTGTGTAAGATAAAAGATGATTGTTTTTGAGTGTTATCTGACTATTTGGTTCACCTTTATTAAAACTTGGATTCAGATATAAGTATTGAGTTTAATTTGACAAATTTGGTATACATCATAATTAAATCAGATTGGTTAAGTTGCCACTTCATAACCCTTTATGATAGAAGAGTCTATACTTCTTAAGACTTATTGAAGTGGTGCAAGCATTAAAATCCCTCATGATCAGATTCATTCATGATCAATTGTAACTGTATTGACAAATCCTCTCTTATCAGTTGACTGATTCCATCTGCATTTTTTTGACCATACAAATGTGAGGTGCCACTCCCATTATTACCTTGTTCACTTACAGCCTTCTGAACTTTAGAATCCTTATGGTGGTGGATTTAAGATTGCTTCTTGAGATGTACTCCTCTCCACACTGTTGGAATCTTCCATCTTATTTTGCAACCAGTTCTGGTTCTGTGGATTTTCCACTTGTTTCATTCTGTTTAGGGGGAGTTATGGGTCATCTGCTTTTATGGGGAGAGTAGTCAATCATGCATGTTGATAGGGGGAGAGCTGTTTTTATTGTCATAAGGGGAACTCCATTTCAGTGAACCTTGTTTCTTTCTATGTAGTTGTGTGCTGAATTTTGTCTCTCAAACCATCTCCTTTTTGCTTATGTCAAAGGGGGAGAATTGTTTGACGAGTCAGTGTGACTCATCATGTTGCCATCATCAAAAAGGGGGAGATTATTGTGCCACTTGTGCTTTGATGATAATGTGGTGTTTTAATGATAGTAACATGAATGAGTCACCATATTGTTTTGCTAAGAACATCACATTGAATGATAGCAACATGAATGCATATGACTGATCTATTCTGTGGAGAATGCATGAGTGTGCTATGTCTGATCTGTTCTGTGGAGAATGCATGAGTGTGCTAAGTCATGCAGTGTTCCATACTAAGTGCATAAATTATTTTGTGCTTGATTAAGGTCTGTGCATTGCTTCTCTGCTGATATGTTCATGCTGTAGTTCAACAAGTCTATACATTCCACCATAGGTTTGAGTGGTCAAGTCTGTACATCGCCCTAGATTGCATTATCAAGTCTATACATCGTCAGGGCTCTTCATGCATGTGCATAGTCTATACATTGTGCATCTCATTGACAAGTCTGCACATTCATGAAGTCTGTACATTCGCCACCATGCATTAAGTCTCAAAGTCTATACAGCCTTTTGCGTTACACACGAAGTCTGTACAGCGGTTGCTTTCATGCTTAGCAAGTCTGTACAGCGGTTGTCATCATGCCTAGAAAGTCTGTAGATCGTCAGCCTGCTCATGCATCGTCTAGGTGGCAAGTCTGTACATTGGCCAAGTCTGTACATCAGCCTGTTCATGCATTCATAGAAGTCAGTACAGTCTATGCATCATGCTAATTCTACACATTGCACTGTAGCTTGCATTCACTGAAAGTCTGTACAGCCTTCCATCTCATGAAGCGTCTCACGATGTGTCTCACAAAGCACTCAAGTCTATACATTGCATCGTCTCATGCATCGTCTCATTCAGCGTCTTTGTGAGTCTATACATTGGCAAGTCTGTACATCGTGTGTTGGTGAAGTCTGTACAGCCTATCTACGTCTCATGCAGCGTCTCATATGTTAAGTCTATACATTGCACTGTAGTATGCACGAACTTGAAGTCTGTACATCCACCAGTTGAACTTCCAAGTCTATACATTGGTATCTTTACCGACGGTGCACTCGCAAGTCTATACATTGGTATCTTTACCGACGTTGCACTCGCAAGTCTATACATTGGTACCTTTACCTACGTTGCACTTGCAAGTCTATACATCGTGCATTCTCAAGTCTGTACAACGCTTGCTTAGCTCAAGTCTGTACATCGTCCATCAATCCTTTGGCAAGTCCATACATCGTGAAAGTCTATACATTCCTCATTGCCTTGGTTCATGCATCAAGTCTGCACATTCCTTACAGCAAGTATATACATTCGTTGTGCATGGTCTTGAGCATATAGGAAGTCTGTACATCGTCCAGTGCATTGCATGCATCGTTCATGAAGTCTGTACGTCGAGCAAGTCTGTACATCGACTAGTCTGCATCGGCTAAGTCTATACATCGTTCTGGTTGCACAAACGCCAAGTCCATACATTGGCTTTGCTTGCACGAGCTGAAGTCTATACAGCCTGTGTGCTTCATTCACAGAGTCTGTACATTACTTCATGAACCAAGTCTGCACATTGCTAGAGCTCGCATGCAGAGTCTAGACAGTCATGAGCAAGTCTATACATAGGCTGCTGCATGCTCATGGAGTCTGCACATTTGATAGTGGCAAGTATGTACATCGCCCAGTGTCATGCATTCAAAGTCCACACATGCACACACTTAGTTTGTGCAATAGGCATTGTAATGTCTATACACTGCTGTCGCATGTACACCAAGTCCACACATCTGTTGACGGCAAGTCTATGCATTCATCTTCAATGTACACACTTTGCTTGATGCATTCTGCATTACACACTTCAAAGCTTGTACATCATGGTCGCATGCATCTAAGTCCATACACTGCTTGGTGACCTGCATGTGGACTCATTATCATTGTGCATAATTTGCTTGATGCATTCTGCATTACACAATGCAAAGTCCATACATTGCAAAGTCTACACACTGCATCGGTGAGCTGCATACACTGCATCAAGTCTATACAAAGTCTGTACACTCATTGTCAGCAAGTCTAAACATTGATGTAGCACGCATGCATGGTCTATACACTCATAACCTTAGCAATTGCATTCTGTGCTTCAGGCATTCACAAAGTCTGTACATGCTTTAGCTTTGCATTCACAACGTGAAGTCTGTACATGCTTTGTCTTCGTATTGCAAAGTCTACACACTGCACTACCTTCATAAAGTCTGTACAAGCTGTTAGACTTAAACTGATAATCCTATTCGACTATCTGACAGGGACTCTTTGCAGAGCTTAATGAAAGGCACGTGATCCGAGGCTGGAAGGGCTGACAGGAAGATGACACGTGGCCAAAAGTTCTGGGCGGAAATGTGGAAGACACAAGCCCTATCTGCTTCCTGCTGCTCTATATATATGAAGCCTCTCCCATCAGAAGAAGGTGATCGAAGTAGAAGCAGAGGATAGCCTGCACGATCCAGTGTGAAGAGAAGAAGAAGAAAAAGAAAGAAGAGAAGAGCAGAGAAAAGAGAAAGAGAAAGAGAAGAAGAGAAAGAGAGAGATAGAGAGCTCGAGCAGAGAAAGAGAGAGAGATAGTGGGTGTCTGGCATTTGGATCAAATCCAAGCCAGAACTGCTCCTTCGAGAGCTATATTTCTTGTGCTTTATTTACAGCTTTCTGTTGCTGTTTGGTTCATGTTTTCATTTTCCATTTTATACCTTTCTTCAAGCTGTTAGTCAGCGTTTGCAGAGGTGCTGCCTCTGGACGGGTCAAGCTGTAATCCCCAGCGGTTGCAGTGGTGGATTCCACTGGACAGCAAGCTGTGTTGCTCAGCGGGCGAGGTGGATACCTCGGACAGCAAGCTGTGAGGCTCAGCGGTTTGTATGGCAAGCTGTGATGCCCAGCTGTTCAAGCTGTGAGTCAGCGGAATCCACACTCAGGTTTGAGTGTGGGGTGGACGTAGGTCTGGAGGACCGAACCACCTAAAAACTCTTTGTGCAGTGGTTTGATCTCTTTGTGTGTTTGGCGCTAGATGAATGCATAGGGACGATATGGGTTGATTTTCTATATGTGTTCATTTCATTGCTACGCACACTATATATTTGACAGTGGTATTGAGTGTCCTTTAACATTGTTATTCCGCAATTGCTTATTAGCCTTCTGTTTGTATTAGGAAGAATTTTTAATTGGGTGAATGTTTTTAAGGGGAGATTCATTCACCCCCCTCTGAATTGAACGCACCGAACCCAACAAGGAAGGCTTGGGAGGAGCAGCAGGTAGTCGTCGAGCGCGTCCGAGCTGAGTGGCAGGCGGCCGAGATGACAGCCGACGCCAGTGCCCAGCTCTTGTCCACCTTGGAGGCGGAGCTTACAGCTGCGGACTCTCACCTTGCAGCGCTAGAGGGGACTGAGTCTGAGACTTGATTGTATCTCTCTCCTTTCCCTTTTTTTTTGACATCTGGAGTGTACGGACTTGTCACCCCAAGGGCATATCTTGGGGCTCCTTTTACAGAGTATAAATGGCAAACTCTAGATCTTTTGCTTACTGGGTTGTTCCCTCCCCTTCTCGATGGAATGGAGTGGTGTGCGTGAACTGGCGACCACTTATCGTTAGTCGTGCTTGTTCATTCTACGATACACCGACATGAGTGATAGGGAACAACAGGGACCTGGTTTAGGGAACCCGATGTTAGAAACTAGAGGCTGAGTACTGGGTAGTGGAGGAAAAGAAAGGCTATATGTGGGCATGCCAGTCTTCCCGGGGGATGAAAGCCCGCATGCCAGGGCACCCACGTAGGTCCATAAGAATGGGGCAGTTTACGTGGTTTAGGGTTGTAGAGGTGATTCTATCGGGTGTATTGACCGCAAACTAGATTGTGGAGTTGATGCGGGACGAGACCACGGACACGACAAGCTTGTGACTGCCCCTTAACGAGGGAAGCGTCGGACGTGCGCGGTTGAGAAACCGGCAGTGAGCTAGGGTGATCGGTTCTCTCGTGTGCCCGGATCGGGTCACGGGACGGTCTCGCTCTCTCTCACAGCAGCGGTAATGAATAGATAAAGCGAGCTAGATATCCCTACACATGCTCTCTAGCAGCGGCATAAACAAATATATATGAAGTAAGCAAAATGCCAAGTAAGGGAGCGAATGCGATACCTCCACGCGCTCGGCGTGGGGACGACGGACACGACCGAAACTCGTACTCCCGGAACAATAATACACGAGATTACAGCAATATAAATCACTACTCACTCCACGCAGGGAGGTAAAGGGCTACACAATGGGGTCCGGGAGGATCGAATTCGGGTTGACGGGCGACTTCTCGCGCTGTTTCAGCAACACCCGAACATGTGACGGTGGGGCCCACGTGCTGTCCGGAGGGGCCGTGTGGGACCCGGTGGTACCGCTGTAGTGGAGAATGCCTGGAAGGGCGCTCCCTGGAGTGGGGGCGCGCTGGTTCACCGGCCGGAGGCCGGGCGGCTCCGATCGGCACCGGTCGGAATAACCGGCCACGGGCTGCAACTTCTGGTTTTCAGCGCGCGTCTCGGCGAGAACGGGCGCTGCGATCAGTCCCGATGTCGGATCAACACGAGATTGGAGCCGTTGGAAAGCTAACTTCAAATCCTTAAATCTAGGCCTAAAGATCTGGCCTGGATCTGCACGGATCAATACTTATGGAATTTCCAATTTCCTGTTGTACAATTCCTGAAATCTCAGGTCAGCAGAGAACTTTCCTTTGGATTACCTTTGACCACGAGGTAGACATCCGAATCTTGGGTTGTGTTCTTCAGAAAAATTATGGGAAATCAAGCTACGAAACCAGGAATATTTTTGGATCTGGATTTGGGGAAGGCTACGAATTGTTATGATTTGTTCACTAGTAGTGGGTCGGATCTGGAATCTGGCTGACAACACTGTAGCGGAGGAAGAACACGAATTTTTAAAAATAGATAGAAGGCTGATAAAAAATTAAGAAAATTTGTGGATGTAGGAGGTGATGGACAGAACTCCCAGTAAAATTGGAAGGGTTTGGACAAATCAAAAGATGGCTGGAGGTGGGAAACACAGGGCTGCTGTCACTGTAGACAGAGACAGGACAGATCTGGGATTGATTAAAGACCGAAAATGTAAAAATAATAAACGATGGATTTTGGACCTGGAATTTTTTTTGGAGGAGGGGATAGAAGGTAGGAACACACCATAAAAATTTCAATCCACGAAGAGGCCGTGGCTGATAGCAGGATTTGCGTGAAGATACCTCTGTCCAGCAGGACAGAAAACCGAAGTCGGATTCACGGCGGCTCGAGGGCGGCACGAACGGCGGCGGCGGCGGCACCAACGATCACCGGAGATAGAGGGGAGGGGATAGAGATGGTACCACTCTAGAATGAAGTTTTGGGAAGAGGAGAACCAGAGGAGAGAGGGCTGGGGCGCAGCTAGCTTCAAGCTTCACAAATTTTTCTATCATTAATTCACATAAAATGAAAATACAAGCCATATACAGTTCTACCTAATTGACCCACATGACTCCAAATCTGGGGTTACGGATGGGGCATACAAGGGGTTGGACATTGGTCAAAAAAACACACAATAAAAGCCCATTAAACTATATGGTTCGCCCCCCCCATAAAGAAGACAATTTTGATTTGTCTTCTTTAATTAAATCTAGGTCCAAGTCCAAGGTTGGACCATGGACCAGCCCCCTTGGGCCCGGGAGTCCAAGTGGACCAATAAGGAGGAGGGAGGGGGACCCTGCAGGGCCTACATGCACTTTTGCAAAGAAACCCAATGGCCTTTTGCAAATAAACCCACTAAGACCTACAATTGTGTACCCATATATCACAAGGGTATACATACAAATATAAAAGGACGTAAATGCTAACACAATGTGAGCGGGCTGACGTTGATGTCCCCATCAATTCTCCCCGGGTGGGAGGAACTCGACCCCGTCAAGTAAGGGGTGCTGCTGCTCGAATAGCACCGGCGGATCCGTCACCGAACCAAGTAGCGCAGGTATGCTCCACTCCAAGTGACCATCATCTGCTCACTCCATATATACTCGATATGCACAAGCTGCTATGGGCTAGAGGTGGACACTTCGGGATGGGGCACTCTCAAAGGGAAGGAAGCAGCTCGAAGACTCACTAGGAATCACCGCTGAGTCCCTTTAGGTGATTGATCCGGGTATAGATGTAGAACCGATCCCATACTCATCGAGTGAGTCCACTCGCCTCTTACTCATAAGAGACCGACAACGAGCTTGCACAAGACTCATTCAGACTGACCATGCAATACACACAAACAAACGACTCAAAACACACCACACAAACAAACCGCACAAAGAAAACACACCGACTCATGCATGACTCTAGACTAAGGTGGTGACATCAAGCTCACTAGGTGGCTGCATCCTGAGCGGCAGGAGGGTCGCCCAGTTCTTCTCCCAAGGCATAGTACTCATCGGCTAGTGCCTCATCGGCCACGTAATTGACATACTCAAGCTCGGGAGGTGCGGACCCTCCAACACCTAAGGCTAGGGTGGCGCGAGCGGGACACTCACTGGCAATGTGGCCAAACCCGTGACAGTGGAAACACTACACTCGTGACCGACTACTCTCTCCGATAAGAGGGGCCTTACCCTTATCCTCCCGACGGGTAGGGGGTGTAGGCAACAAGGGTGCAGGTGTAGGTGCCGTGGGTAACAGTGGAGGAAGTGTCGGGGCCAGGGGACGGGCTATGGGTGCCGGGGGACGGGCAACGGGTGCCGGTGGATGTGGTGGAGGTAGATCCCGTGGTGGGGGAGGTCGAGGTCTAGGAGCGAAGTGCTCCTGACGGGCAGGCTCCTGAGGACGAGCCATGGGTCCCCTCGGGTATGAACCTAAGGAGCCACGGGAATCACTACGGGGAGGAGTGGGGCTCCACCGAGGAATAGACTCGAACTCACCCTCGAATTACTCCATTTCGAGAGCAACTTGGTATGCATCCTCTAGCTTGTCCACCTTGCGGCGGAGAAGCTCATACCGTAGGTGCGGGCGTAGACCACGCCGAAACCGAGAGACGGTAAGGGAATCCTCCTCCGTGGCATCACATCGCAAGTAGTATTCATCAAATTCGGCGATGTAATCCGAGACGGACCGGTCTCCTTGGGTGAGACTTTGCCACCTCTCTATCAGACGCTGGCGGTAGGAGGTAGGGAGATACTTCTTCCTAAGCTTCTCCCTCATCTCGGTCCACGTATCGATCGGGGGTTCATGACGATGAAACAATAGGTTCTCCATGTTCCTCCAATATGTTTGGGCCTGACCTAAAAGTTTCATCCTGGCAAATTTGACCTTCCTTTGGTCCGACATCTCGAACCACTCAAAGTATCGATCCATGCCAGCCTCCCAATCAAGATAGACCTTTGGGTCTAAGGACCCGTCAAAGGTGGGAGGGTCGGCCCGAACGGTCCGAAGGGCCCGTTCATCCATATCTTGGTCGTGGGTACGCCGTACAGGACGACGATCACGACCATATCCCCGATGCTCATTCTCGGACTCATAGTCATGCACCTCGGGGAATTCGTGCCTCCTATTAGCTATCCCTTGAACCCTTGGAGTCGCGGGTTGTTGACCCGGCTCCGGTTGACCTTGTGTAGGTGGGACGGGTGCCTGGACTGGGGCAATCGGGGGTGCTTCGGCTGGGCCTCTCTCTAGTGCGGTGACTCTCCCGACCAATCCCTGAACGGACTGGCTAGACCCGACGGCCCTATCCTCTACAGCCTTCATCATCCTCTCTTCTAGGCGGGTGCCTAGATCATTCACTTGGGTACTCAACCCTTCCATTCTATCCACTCGAGTGCTTAACACTTCCATGCGGTCACTTAACCCATCCATTTTTCCCATAAGAGTTCGGAACATGGTGGCCACTTCATCGGAACTATAGACTCGGGATTCCGCCATTGGTGGTGGTGGGGGTGAGTATTGGGTACCTCGATGAGTGGGCATGCAAACACACCGACTAAAGCAAACACACTAATGCAAAATGATGCGCCTAGACTTAAACCAATATCCGGTACGTGGCGGAGGTAATCGACCCGAAGGTCACTCGCGCAAGTGTGCGGCCTTCCCGATAGGCGTAGCCTAACGTTTGGACAACACCTTTTGATATACCGAATTATCGGGATGAAATGCAATTTAAAAACACTCTCTTTTTTGTTTTAGAAATATGATGATCATAGACTCGACTTAAACCGACTAATGACTCGATGTAAATGCCACTCTTTTTTTTTTTTACACCCTAGACTCAAACTCGCTCTGATACCAAATTGATGCGGGATGAGACCACGGACACGACAAGCTCGTGACTGCCCCTTAATGAGGAAAGCGTCGGACGTGCGCGGTTGAGAAACCGGCAGTGAGCTTGGGTGATCGGCTCTCTCGTGTGCCCGGATCGGGTCACGGGACGGTCTCGCTCTCTCTCGCAGCAGCGGTAATGAATAGATAAAGTGAGTTAGATATCCCTACACATGCTCTCTAGCAGCGGCATAAACAAATATATATGAAGTAAGTAAAATGCCAAGTAAGGGAGCGAATGCGATACCTCCACGCGCTCGGCGTGGGGACGACGGACACGGCCGAAACTCGTACTCTCGGAACAATAATACACGGAGATTACAGCAATACAAATCGCTGCCCACTCCACGCAGGGAGGTAAAGGGCTACACAATGGGATCCGGGAGGACCGAATTCGGGTTGACGGGCGGCTTCTCGCACTGTTTCGGCAACACCCGAACATGTGACGGTGGGGCCCACGTGCTGTCCGGAGGGGCCGTGTGGGACCCGGTGGTACCGCTGTAGTGGAGGATGCCTGGAAGGGCGCTCCCTGGAGTGGGGGCGTGCTGGTTCGCCAGTCGGAGGCCGGGCGGCTCCGATCGGCACCGGTCGGAATAACCGGCCACGGGCTGCAACTTCTGGTTTTCAGCGCGCGTCTCGGCGAGAACGGGCGTTGCGATCAGTCCCGATGTCGGATCGACACGAGACTGGAGCCGTTGGGAAGCTAACTTCAAATCCTTAAATCTAGGCCTAGAGATCTGGCCTGGATCTGCACGGATCAGGACTTATGGAATTTTCAAGTTCATGTTGTACAATTCCTGAAATCTCAGGTCAGCAGAGAACTTTCCTGTGGATTGCCTTTGACCGCGAGGTAGACGTCCGAATCTGGGGTTGTTTGCTTCAGAAAAGTTGTGGGAAATGAAGCTACGAAACCAGAAATATTTTTGGATCAGGATTTGGGGAAGGATACGAATTTCTATGATTTTTTCACTAGAAGTTGTTCGGATCTAGAATCTGGCTGACAACACTGTAGCTGAGGAAGAACATGAATTTTTAAAAATAGATAGAAGGCCGATAAAAAATTAATAAAATTTGTGGATGTAGGGGGTGATGGACAGAACTCCCAGTAAAATTAGGAGGGTTTGGACAAATCAAAGAGATGGCCGGAGGTGGGAAACACAGGGCTGCTATCACTGTAGACAGAGACAGGACAGATCTGGGAATGATTAAAGACTGAAAATGTAAAAATAACAAACGATGGAGTGTGGACCTGGAATGTTTTGTGGAGGAGGGGATAGAAGGTAGGAACACACCATAAAAATTTCAATCCACGAAGAGGCTATGGCTGATAGTAAGATTTTTGTGAAGATACCTCTGTCCAGTAGGACAGAAAACCGAAGTCGGATTCACGGCGGCTCGAGGGCGGCACGAACGGCGGCGGCGGCGGCACCGACGATCACCGGAGATAGAGGGGAGGGGATAGAGATGGTACCACTCTAGAATGGGGTTTTGGGAAGAGGAGAACCAGAGGAGAGAGGGCTGGGGCGTAGCTAGCTTCAAGCTTCACAAATTTTTCTATCATTAATTCACATAAAATGAAAATACAAGCCATATATAGTTCTACTTAATTGACCCACATGACTCCAAATATGGGGTTACGGATGGGGCATACAAGGGGTTGGACATTGGTCAAAAAAACACACAATAAAAGCCCATTAAACTATATGGTTCGCCCCCCCATAAAGAAGACAATTTTGATTTGTCTTCTTTAATTAAATCTAGGTCCAAGTCCAAGGTTGGACCATGGACCAGCCCCCTTGGGCCCGGGAGTCCAAGTGGACCAATAAGGAGGAGGGAGGGGGCCCCTGCAGGGCCTACATGCACTTTTGCAATGAAACCCAATGGCCTTTTGCAAATAAACCCACTAAGACCTACAATTGTGTACCCATATATCACAAGGGTATACATACAAATATAAAAGGACGTAAATGCTAACACAATGTGAGCGGGCTGACGTTGATGTCCCCATCAGGAGTATTGGCTGGCGTTATGCCGTTAGCCGAAAAATGCGATTCACATGTGTCTGGGAAGCTGGGATTGAGTTGGCTGGGTGGCCTAGGAAGACATGGCAACCAAGACCGGGACTGGGAGAAGGACAAGAAATTGAAACTGGGACTGTGACTGGAAATGGGGACTGGAGCTGAAGCCAGCTGGTGACCTGGAAAGGTGCGATAGCAGGGAGTTAGAACTGGCGGCTAGCCTGTGAAGGCCTTGCAGTCGGGACTGGAACTGGGAGCTGGTGGCTGGCCTGTGAAGGCGTTGTAGCCGAAACTGGGACTGGAGGCGGGTAGCTGACCTGTGAAGGCATTGTAGCCGAAACTGGGACTGGAAGCTGGCGGCTGGCCTGTGAAGGCGTTGTAGCCGAAACTGGAACTGGAAGGTGGTGACTGGCCTATGAAGGTGTTGTAGCAGAAACTGGGACTGGAAACTAGGCGGCTGGCCTGTGAAGGCGTTGTAGCCGAAACTGGGACTCGAAGCTGGCGGCTGGCTTGTGAAGGAGTTGTAGCCAAAACTAGGACTGGAAGCTGGCGGCTGGCCTGTGAAGGCGTTGTAACCAAAACTAGGACTGGAAGCTGGCGACTGACCTGTGAAGGCATTGTAGCCGAAACTAGGACTGGAAGCTGGCGGCTGGCCTGTGAAGGCGTTGTAGCCGAAACTAGGACTGGAAGCTGGCGGCTGGCCTGTGAAGGCATTGTAGCCGACAACTAGAGCTGGAGACTGGAGCTGAGGGCTAGGACTGGCCGGCTGACCTATAAAGGCGTTGTAGCTGGAGTACTGGGACTGGTCAGCTAACCGTTGAGGTGTGTAGCTGAGAACTGGGGCTGGAATTGGCGATGACCGACCCTCGGGGGTGTAGTGGCCACCATTGTCGTGGAGTGACGTGAAGGTGGCCGTAAGCGAGGTGTCGCGGTTGACGGCTTTCGTTAGTGAAGAGTAGAAAGGGAGAGAGAGTTTTTTTTCTTTCTTTTTACCAGCCCTACCGCCCTTGCGGGTTATCGCCAGAGCTGGCCCCCTTTTGCTTTTTCCAGTGCGCCCTCGCGGGTTTTCACACCGAGGGGTTACCCGATTTTGCCTAAGACGCCCTTTCGGATTTTCACATCAGCTGGGTTGGTGGTAATTTTTTGCCCCCAGTCGTCTCTTTGTAATGAGGACGATCGGGTCCGCCGGGGTATCTCTATTTTTAACCCCATTGTTTGTTTGTTCTCTTTTTTTTTGAGGAATTGGCGTCCATAGCATTCCGCTGTCAGGGGACGTAACCTGGAACTGGAGATCGTAGATGACTGGATATTGTTCCGCCTTTAGCAATGGCTTTTGGAAATCGTCACGTTACGGTGCTGAGGGCCACTCCGTGGTGGCAGAATGTGACTGGGGTTATAGCTGGTGGATCAGGGATTGTAAGAGAGGACTGGGATCATGACAAAGCTTGAAGGCTCTGGATTTGCAGGGGATAAAGGATGGAGTGGCATAGAATGCCAAGTGTCTGGGGATATGCTTGGACATAGGTCTACTGGGATGGTGACTAGGAGCTTGACTGTTAGAGGGACTGGCTGACCTGCGGTGTCAAAGCAAGGGCCGAAGGTTGGCCAAATTGAGTGGGTGTAGTGCGAGGCCAACTGGGAATTATAGGGTTTGTGCTCTAGCAGTGTAAGTTGATTGAAGACTGGTTCCGAGTGAGGCTAACGGCTCACCGAGGAGTGGGTGGAAGGCCATTCTGACCAGTGGGAGAGGAAGATTTTCTCGTTATCAGCTCTACCGCCCTTTCGGGTTTTCGCTAGAGTCGACCCCCTTCAGCTTTTTCTGACGCACCCTTACAGGTTTTCACATCGAGGGGTTTCCCAATTTTGCTTGAGGTTCCCTTTCAGGTTTTCACCTTAGCCAGGTTACTGGCCTTTTTGCCCCCAGTCGCCCGCTGGTGGTGAGGATGACTGGGTTTGCCGGGACATCTCTATTTTTAACCCCATTTTTGTTGTTGTTGTTTTTTTTGACTTACGTGGGAGCCTGATGGTGCGGGCACCCGCGCGATTGAGAAGCATGATACGCCGAGCCACCGGTACCGTACGCGGAGCACCACCCGAGCAACTTCGGCGTCCATCTGGCTCGGAGACAGTCTGGAGACTCCCCCTTGAGTCTCGGCCTTTATCACATTTATTTGGACTTTATTTGTGTGTCATGTGTGTTATTTAGTTTTATTCCGTTTGTAATTTGGATTGTAATATGGGTTTATATGTAAAATGGGACCACCCGGGTCCCACGGGCCCCCCACCCCTCCCCCCATTGATCCACCTCACCCCTAGGGCCCATGTGGGGTCAGTCAACATGTCAATTGTGGGCTTCTAGAAGGGTGGGCCAAGTGGGGGACAAGTGAACTTGAAAGTCAAGGTTGGCCACCAACCTTAACCCCTTAGTCAAGGGGGCGCCCCCCTCTCCTTATCACCCTTTTATTTTTTTAAAAAATGTGTGTTAGCACTAATTAGTTCTATCCTTTGTTTTATTCCCCCAAACCCTAGATATAGGGGTAATTTGAGTCTTTTGGCATTTCATATAAATGCCTTGTATTTCCCATTTATGAAGAATTAATGCATATGAAATCCAAGAATTTTGTTGGAGCAGCAAGGGCCGCCCCCTTCTCCCTCTCCCCTCTCTTCTTCTTGCAGCTAGGAAGGTTGCCTTCTGAGGTGGGAAGCCTCACATATCAGTTCCGGTGATCGCCGCCGCCGCCATCGTGCCGCCATCGCACCGCCACGGTTGCCGTCGGAGTTCTGTCTACTCAAGATAGCCAGCTCTTCCACGAATTTTGGCTCTCAACCACATGATCTTCTTGAGCTGAAATTTTCCGAGGGTGTTCCAGAGGTTTCCTCCATGTTCTACAAAAATTGGTTTGGCCCCTAGTTCCCGATTTCCATTTTTACATTTTCGTCCATCTTTCCCTTCCAGTTCTGCCAGGTTTCTATCTACAGTGACAGCAACCCTGAGTTTCCAATCTTCGGACCTCTTTTTTATTTTTCATGGAGCTCCCAAATTTACTGAAAGTTATATCCACCAACCCCTCCATCCAAGAAGTTTCTTGAAATTTCTAAAGGCCATCTCATATTTTCTAAAAATTACTTTTAGATCCATCTACAGTTCTGTCTGCCTCAGTCCAGATCCGGCCACCTGCCAGTCTAAAATACCTTTCCCCATCTAAACCTCAACAAAACCCTTCACAAAAAATATTTCCGTTTTCCTCTCTCTCCCCTCTGCAAAGTTCATGAAGAGCTCAAAGTCTGAATCAGTGGTTTACCCACGGTCAAAGGCAATTCTCAGAAAACTTTCCTACTGTTCTGAGATTTCGGGTACTATCCAATAGAAACTTCAAAAATAGTTTAAGGCCAGATCCGTGTAGATCCAGTTCATCTCTTTGCCTCTATATTGAAGTACTTCGAAAGAGCTTTCCAACGGTACCTCCTGAGCTTCGATCCGACGTCAGGATTGATCACAGCGGCCGATCTCGCCGGATCGCGCGCTGAAAAATAGAGGCACAAGTCCGTGGGCAGCAACTCCAACGCTTGGAGATCGGAGCCGATCGGTCACCGACCGGTGATTCCGGCCGACCGCCGTCCAGGGAGGCGCACCACCAGGGGTCTCCATCACAGCGGGACCCACCCCACCAGAGTCGGAGGTTGGAGCGGTCCGTGGGCCCCACGGAACCGTAGATCGTGCCGTCCGGACCGCACCAAGTCGGGGGTTCGGCACCGCCGGGACGACATCAAGATGCTGCCCGTCAACCCAATTGTCGTTACTCCTGGGCCCCACATGTGACCTATTACCTCCCTACGTGGAGTGGGGCAAATTTTTCAACCACTGTAAAAATTTGTTAACCGGGAGTCCGTGATTGGCCGGGGTTGTCTTCCCCACGCATGGAGCGTGGAGGTAACGATCTTAACTTATTGGCATTTCATTTGCTTAGCTAGTATATGGTCGTATGCCGCTGTGAGTGCGATAGAAACTAGCCCGTGAGTCCATGTCATCGCTGTGTGATGGGGACATCACCTCCCATGCCCACGTTCACAGCTCGTCTCCTCGCCCCGGTTGCATCCGGCATGGTCTAGTTATTTAATTTTGAGTCATATGTAATTTTTATTTGAGGCATTAGATGTATTTTCCCTTGATGTGACACAACCTAGGACTCAACAAGCAAGCACAATTAAGCATTCAAAAACGGACCGATAATAGCAACCGCTCACCCAATGCTCACTAAGACCCGGGGTAACTTGGCAATGCCAAGGGGAGGTTGTGTGGGCTAGGCCCTTGCTGGTAGAGGGCCAGCAAGGCCAAGGTTTGATTCCCCAAGGGTACGGCTGCCCAAATCAAGGTTCCGACGAAGTGCCAAAGGGCACGGGTTCCACTCTCTTCCCACGGTGATCACTCAAGACAACGGGGCTTGAGGATCGAGCTCTCACTCGCATAACCAGCGGAACTAGAACGAATATTGAAAGACAAGCACTAAATGGAGTGAAGGATTGAGCACTTACTCGACCGGTTTGAAGAAACCGGTCCCGGTCGGAGACGAGGGCGAGCGGGGAGGCGAGTGGATCCCCACACGCCGCGTCGGGGTAGCTTGACCTGCCCAAACAAGTTACACCACTACACCTCTCGCAGGAGGGGGATCTTGGAGTGGGGGTTAATGAGATTACAAACAATACTACCTCCACGCAGGGAGGGGCCTTCAGCCGGCCAAGCGGGGCGGGGAAATTAGACTAAAGAGGGATGACTAAGTAACGGCACCGAATCTAATTGCTGTCTACGAACAAGGATAGATAGTCAGTGTTGCTACTGTAGAACCCGTTCAGGAATTTTTCTGGTGGCGAGACCGGTGGGAAAATCTTCGTAGCTGAGAAGGAAATGCCACAGAATTTCTTTAATTTCTTCTGGAGTCGCTGCTGGCCGGGATGGAGGTTTGAACAGAGCCTCAGATTCTCGGACCGGCAGCTGCAGACTTCTAACAGCAGATTGCAGAGAATGCCTCGGCAGCTCCTGACCTCGGAATCAAGCGCCGTCAGAGTCGTTGGAATCATGGACGAGTCCTCTTCACAAAAAAACTGACGGGGAAGCCAACTGATGTCGGAGAAGACTAAGGAATGCAGAACAATGGTGACTGGTCGGTGCAGACTGTGGGTAGCAGATCTGCGTAGCTGAGGGAGAAAAATGAGAACTCTGGATCACGAATGCCGAATGAAGTTCTGTTTCTTGATTCTGGAAGTAGACTGGGCGATGAAGAATTTTTAAGAAGAACTCGTGGGCTGATTCCTCCGGGGTTCGTCGTGACAGAGCTTCTCATCTGGCTCAGGTTCTTAGCCAAGGTAGAACTACGCAGTTGTGGGAGAATGGACCTCCTGGACGGCTCGGAGATCGGAAGAAGATGAAACCACTTCTGTTGCGAAGGAGACTGGTAGACGCTTCCGACGATGTCTCTCGAGTCTTCAAACTCGTCCGGAGGAAGTCGTGGTGGCCGCTGTAAATTGCTGGTTCATCTGTAACCTCTGGACAGTAAACTGTAACTTCGAAGTAGCTTTCAATGACCAAGAAAGAAGAAGGGGAAGGGGGTAGATGAGTGTGGGAGTGACCCCTGGTTGTAAGGGGGTCTTGGAGGGGGTGTTCTAAGGTGTGGGAGGTGGAGAATAAGGTCTGGAAGAGGGTCCAACAGATGGTGGTAGTGGGGGCTGTGAATTTGGGAAGGTGGGTGAGAGGGAAAGGGTATTTGAAAATGGGTTTAAGGGTGGGGTTAATTTGTTTGTCTTGGGAATGGGGGGGATTGTGTTGGGGAAGGGAATGGGTGCTTGGGGTAGTGGGAAGGGTGCTTGGGAAAGTGGGAAGGGTAGTTGGGGGTTGGATGGTGAGGAGAGGATTGGTGGAGGGGGTCTTGGGAAGGGATGGAGTATTGATGAGGGTTGTGGAGAATGGGAAGAGGCTTAAATGGGGTAGGTGGGGAGTGGAGATGGTTGGGAAGGGAGGAGAGAGAAGAAAATTCGAATTTGGGTGTTGAGGAGAGAGAAAGTGGAGTGAAAAAGAGAGATTAGGGAGATGGAAGGGTGGGGAATCTCTCCCCTAGGGTTTCTCACCCAAAAAATGGAATCTCTCCACTAGATAAGAAGTGTAAACTCTCAAAATGGCAAGTTTTTCATTCATTGATTCATTAAGTTGAAATGGGGGGGAATGGGGTCCTATATATAGGCAACCCACATTTTACAATAAGTCCCTGACAAAAGACTCAATGACAAATAACCGAGGGGGTAGGGGGTGCACTTGGGCCAAACCCAATGAATTGGGCCCAATAACTAACTAAACAACATAATGACTCTCAAACTTAGGGAAATAAGCACAAGACCTAGGGACATGACTCAAGTAAAATGAAAATTACATCAAATGACTCAAATAAAAATTACGTAGGACTCAAAATTAGATAACTAGACCATGCCGGATGCAACCGGGGCGAGGAGACGAGCTGTGAACGTGGGCATGGGAGGTGATGTCCCCATCATACTCCCGGGGTGCGGAGAACTCGACTCCGTCGAGTAAGTGTCCTTCCCTCCTCAGAGGGTGTAGAATTGGTACAGCCCTTAGGTCTTCCGAATGAGACCGATCCATCCACCTGTCGAGATAGCGCTCGTATACCTTGCTCCGGGTGGTAGTGACTTGTTCATCCAATATTCGTTCAATGCGCTCACGCTGGGCTCTCTTGGCTGGTGGTCTCTCCTCACGGGTGGGTGCTCTCTCAACGGAGGGAATATGCTCAATATCCTCACTAGGTACCACCGTGGGTCCCTTATAAGGCACTAGGTCGGCTACATTGAATGTGGGACTCACTCCATACTCCTCGGGGAGATCTAACTCATAGGCATTAGCGCCAATGCGCCTCAGGACCTGGAAGGGACCAGCCCCACATAGCCTCAATTTGGAGATGACTCCCGGGGAGAGCCTCTCCTTCCTTACCATCACAAAGTCACCCATGTGGAATTCTTGGTGACGCCGATGAGAGTCAGCCACCCTTTTATCAGTCACATTCTTTTTGCTAATGTGCTTGCGGATCTCTTCATGCAATGTTGTGAATGCAGACATTCTAGGAGTGATGGGTGGACCTGGGCAACCAAAAGTAGACCTATCATGTAATGATGCAGTGTAGTCTTTGGTCAGCCTAGGTGGGCCGGGGCACCCGTAGGTGGCCCTATCATGCAAATTGGTGATAAATATCGGGGAACCCGGACATCTGTAGATGCCTCTGACATGCTTAAGACCCATGATGAATGTAGGTGGACCATGGCATCCGAATATGGACCACTCATACTTTCTACTTGACATGTGGGTGATATGAATGAATGGACCCAACATAGTGTTCATGCCAAGGGGTGTGGTAAGCCTAGACACATGCATACTTTTCCCAAAGGTGACTTCCATGTGTATAGGTGTGGGACAACCTTTGAACTCCCATTGGAAAGGATCGAATGGATCTAAGAAGGTGGTCGTCATGGGGTGGGGCACAACCTTATTACCTAGGGATATGTGGCCCAAGGTCATGGCTCCCAAGGTGTAACCCGAGTCATGGATGAGGTGGATTGGGTCAAACATGGTGGGTTGGGTTAGGGAAAGGTGGGTGGTGGATAAGGTGGTTGGGTCACATAGGGGTCTAGGCTCCCATAGGAAGGGATCAAAGGGGTAGTGGAAAGGTCTTCCTAGAGGGTGGCACTCTATGTCTTCAAGGTACCCAAACGGTGAGTCATCCCCCTCCAAGATAATTGGGCCAAGGACTCTAGTGGGTTGGCCAATTAAAGCAATTGGAATCTTGATGGGTGGGAAGTGGGCCAAGATTGGTTTCTCATCCTTGGGGAGAAAGAGGAGGATTTCACTCGTATAATGGCCACTACTGTAGATGGAGGTGAGGGAACCGGTGGCGGGGTAAGCTAGGAAGGGTCCACTAGAGTAGATGGGGCTAGACTCCAATGGTCCTATGGCTAGCATATTGGTCAGGTAGACTTGCCATTGTAAACAGTCCACTAGGTCCCCTAAGCCTTCCACAAAGTAGGAGGTTTGAAGTGTGACATGGGAAGACCGGGTGGGCATAATTTGGACTTGATATGCCAAGGGTGAGAGGTAAGGTGGTGAGCTAGGAATGGTGGGGCCTTGCTTAAGCCATTGGAGTATGGACTCATTCATGGTTAGGGTGTGCGGCTCATGAGGACCCGAACTAGGAGAGGTGGGTGGAAGTGGGGGGTCTAGGATGTTCTCTATGGTGGGAGGTGAATCTGGATTGGCATCCATCTCCACTTGGGTCGGAGTGTGGGCCACAACATCCAAGGATAATGGGGTAGGATAGTCTATGGTGGGTGGAGTGATAATGGTCAGTGCATGGTACTCTCGGGGTGGTGAACATGGGTGGACTTGGGTTGGGCTTGGTCGGGGAAGTTCATGGGTGGGAGTTGGGTTCGGGGGTGAAAGATCGGTTGGTTGAAGAGGTTTGGGTTGGGGTGCGTAGATCTTTCTAAGATCGGCCCTCATTTCATCCCAAGATTCAATGGGTGCTTCCCCTTTGGCTTCTCTCAAACCTACAATGTTCTCCCATTCTTTCCTAGCTTGGCGCCAAAGCAAACTCTTGGCATAGTTGACTTGGACAAGCCCTGACAGGGTAAACCTCCCAAAGTGTTGGTCTATGGACTTCTCCCATTCTAGATATATGCTAGGGCGGGATCCATCAAACACAAAGGCTTCTAATGGGCCTAAGAGTGGCGAATATGCCAAGTATGAGGTAGTCATGATAGTGGACAAGGGTGATGCATGCAATGGCCCTAGGACAAGACTTAGTAGAGACAAGTCTAGAACTTGCTCTGATACCAATTGATGTGACACAACCTAGGACTCAACAAGGAAGCACAATTAAGCATTCAAAAACGGACCGATAATAGCAACCACTCACCCAATGCTCACTAAGACCCGGGGTAACTTGGCAATGCCAAGGGGAGGTTGTGTGGGCTAGGCCCTTGCTGGTAGAGGGCCAGCAAGGCCAAGGTTTGATTCCCCAAGGGTACGGCTGCCCAAATCAAGGTTCCGATGAAGTGCCAAAGGGCACGGGTTCCACTCTCTTCCCACGGTGATCACTCAAGACAACGGGGCTTGAGGATCGAGCTCTCACTCGCATAACCAGCGGAACTAGAACGAATATTAAAAGACAAGCACTAAATGGAGTGAAGGATTGAGCACTTACTCGACCGGTTTGAAGAAACCGGTCCCGGTCGGAGACGAGGGCGAGCGGGGAGGCGAGTGGATCCCCACACGCCGCGTCGGGGTAGCTTGACCTGCCCAAACAAGTTACACCACTACACCTCTCGCAGGAGGGGGATCTTGGGATAGGGGTTAATGAGATTACAAATAATACTACCTCCACGCAGGGAGGGGCCTTCAGCCGGCCAAGCGGGGCGGGGAAATTAGACTAAAGAGGGATGACTAAGTAACGGCACCGAATCTGCTTGCTGTCTACGAACAGGGATAGATAGTCGGTGTTGCTGCTGTAGAACCCGCTCAGGAATTTTGCTGGGGGCGAGACCGATGGGAAAATCTTCGTAGCTGAGAAGGGAATGACTCAGAATTTCTTTAATTTCTTCTGGAGTTGCTGCTGGCCGAGATGGAGGTTTGAACAGAGCCTCAGATTCTCGGACCGGTAGCTGCAGACTTCTAACAGCAGATTGCAGAGAATGCCCCGGCAGCTCCCGACCTCGGAATCAAGCGCCGTCAGAGTCGTTGGAATCGTGGACGAGTCCTCTTCGTAGAAAAACTGACGGGGAAGACAACCGATGTCAGAGAAGACTATGGGATGCATAACAATGGCGACTGGTCGGTGCAGACTGTGGGTAGCAGATCTGCGTAGCTGAGGGAGAAAAAAATGAGAACTCTGGATCACGAACGCCGAATGAAGTTCTGTTTCTTGATTCGGGAAGTAGACTGGACGATGAAGAATTTTGAAGAAGAACTCGTAGCCCTGGCTGAGCACCTGAACCGGAGTAGAAACTTTACCACGACGAACCTCTGAAGAATCAGGCCAAGAGTTCTTCTGCAAAGTTATTTCCCGTCCTGTCTACTTTCAGAATCAAGAAGCGGAACTTCGATCGACATCCGTGGGCTAGAGTTATCAATTTTCTCCCTCGGGTACGCGGTTCTGCTTCTCACAGTCTGCACCAACCTGTCACCATTGTTTAGAGTCCACTGGTCTTCTCCGACATCGTTTGGCTTCCCTGCCAGTTTTTCTGCGAAGAGGACTCGTCCACGGTTCCAAAAACTCTAGCGGTTCTTGATTCTGAGTCTGGGAGCTGTCGGGGCATCCTTTTCTTCCTGCTGTTGGAAACCTGAAGCTGTCAGTCCGAGAATTTGCCACCCTGTTTGAGCTTCCACCCAGACCAGCATCGGCGCCAGAAGAAATCAACAAAATTCTGAGGCATTCCATTTCTAGTTACGAAGAGTTCCCCACTAGTCCCGTCTTCAGAAACATTCCCGATCAAGTTCTGTGGCTTCAACTCTGTCTGCCTATCTCCTATCGCAGAGAGCATGCAGATTCGGCTTCGCCATCTTTTCATTACTTTTAGTCCAAGTTCCCCTCCCGCTTGGCCGGCTGAAGGCCCCTCCCTGTGTGGAGGTAGTTTTAGTTGTAATATCAATTAACCCCCACCCCAAGGTCCCCCTCGTGCGAGAGGTGTAGTATTGTAATCATTTGAGCAGGTCAAGCTACCCCGACGCGGTGTGTGGGGATACACTCGCCTCCCCGCTCGCCCTCGTCTCCGAGCGGGACCGGTTTCTTCAAACCGGTCGAGTAAGTGCTCTAACCTAGCTCTATTTTGTGCTTGTTCTTTCCAATATTAGTTCATAAACTCCGCTGGCCGTGAGAGTGAGAGCCCGATCCTTGAACTCTTTGCTTCAAGAGATCACCGAGGGGTGAGGAGTGTAACCCGTGCCTTGGCACCTCGTCGGCTCCCTTGAATTAGGCAGTGTTGTGTCCCTGAAGTCATTTGAGTCATTCTGTGGTCACTTGGGTCATTCGACATCATTCTATGGTCATATGCATTCTGTGGTATTCTTGGTTTTGATAATGGCTAAACACTATTAGTCATTGTTGTTTTTCACTCTTATATGACTGACATATGTGCTGTTGTGTTCATGATAGATATGCAAATGAATGGAGAACTGAAAGCTCAATGTTGCGCCCTCGCACGCAGATAGACCTGCGCGGTCATGTCGCGGGGGTCAAGGGGGCAGCGCCCCTTGCGATGGTTTCCGGGGGCGGAGCCCCCGGAACAAAAATTTGATTGAAGACTCAATAATAAAATCTTCAAGACTGTCAAGGGCGATGCCACAAACATGCACGGGCTGCTAAAGGACTTAAGCAGCGGAGCTAAGATAGATAACGGACCAACCCGGGAAAATCCAGGTTCTGCCCAACTGGCGGTCGATCTCCAGCACAGGGGCGGTCGACCGCCCCAGCCAGTGAATCCCAGGCCGAAGATGTTTCAGTAGCGGTCGACCGCCAGCCAGTGGCGGTCGACCGGAAATCCCAGGGGCCATTCGTCTACAGCATTTCACAGTAGCGGTCGACCGCCAGGAGCTGCAGGTCGACCGCCAGCCCCGAGCCTTCAATGTTGACTTTGTTTCCAACTTCGAAAAGGGCCATTCAACATGGATTTGTTTAATCCAAAAGTCACCTAAACACCCACAAATTGTGGATCTGGTCTGCGGCTTGTCTATAGACCATTCAAGGTCTATAAAACCAATACAAGAGGGTTGGAAACCCTCATGCTTCAAGGCTTCAAGAGAGATCAAGGGAGGCCATTTTTGAGGTACTGTAGCACCTCCGTGAACAGTACTTCGGGCTGGAGTTCTTCATCCATCCAAGGTGTTTCAAGGTGAGATCTGAAGCAAGCAACCTCCACCAAAGCTAGAAGCACTCAAGGATAAGAAGGGTGATCAAAGGAAGCCACAAGCAGGGTGTTTCAAGAAGGAAATCAAGCTACTCCGGGAAGAAGTTCTTCATCATATCTCCAAGTGATTCAAGCTACTTCAAGAGGAGATCAACTCCAAGCCAAGTGAATCATCAGATTCAAGCTCCAGCAAACTCAGACAAGATCTTTTCTCTTTGAACATATTTCATATCTTGTTTGAGTGTTTTCATATCTTGTTCTTTTCCATTTCATTCAAACATTTGGAACTGAGAATCGTCCCTACCGGTGGTTAGTAGGAAGGCAATCGGAGGTTGTCCGATCTGCGTTATTGACGTCCCTACCGGCAGTTAGTAGGAAGGCAATCGGTGTTCTTTCCGATTTGCGGTACAGTACGTGGCACTAGTGGAGCCTCATCGGATTTGGTGAGGGGTGGACGTAGGACCGGGGATTCAGTCCGAACCACCTTAAAATATTGTGTGTTGTGGTTTGCTTGTGCGATTGCTTTGTGTTAGATGCATGCTTAGGTTCTATATCTATATTGCTTAATCATCTTGCTAAGCAAATCATTGTGTTCTTCGTTTAGCTAGTTATATTCCGCTGCAATTTATCTCATCTAGCTATATAGAGGGTTACATTGCGAAAAGAGGGGCAGATCTATTCACCCCTCCCCTCTAGATCCGCCGTCCACTACACAACAGGCAGCCATACCCTTGGGGAAACAAATCTTGGCCTTGCTGGCCCTCTACCAGCAAGGGCCCAGCCCACACAACCTCCACTTGGCATTGCCAAGTTACCCCGGGTCTTGGTGAGCATCGGGTGAGCGGTCGCCAATATCGGTCCGTTTGATTGCAAATTGTGCTTGTTCGTTTTAGTCCAAGGGTGTGTCACATCACTGTGAGTGTGAGAGTGACCCGTCCCGTGGCTCGATCCGAGTCCGGAAGTGAGTCGACTACCCTTGAACTCTTCCGATTCCTAAACCGTGCACGATCCGTGTTTCCCTCGTTTGGGACGACGAGTGAGCTTGCGTTTCTGTTAGCGACGTATAGCCCATATGATCTCTTAGTGTCGGGCTTAAGTGTCTCTCAAACTCGTATGTTGCTGGTCGCGTCCGCATTTAGAGTCCGAGGCTCGCATCACATAGAGTCGGTCCCCGTGTCCATCCCGCATCAGTTTGGTATCAGAGCGAGTCGAGTCTAGGGTAGTCTTTGCATAAGTCTTGCATGCATCATGGTCTAAGTCGAGTCTAGGATCATCATCATTTTCAAAACAACAAAAAACAAGTGTTTTAAAATTGCATTTCATCCCGATAATTCGGTATATTAAAAGGTGTTGTCCGAACGTTAGGCTACGCCTATCGGGAAGGCCGCACACTTGCGGGAGTGATCTTCGGATCGATTAACTCTGCCGCGTACCGGATATTGGTTTAGGTCTAGGTGCATTAGTTGGTGTTTGCATCATTTTGTGTCTCCTAGTTCGTGTGTCTTTGCATGCCCACCCGTCGAGGTACCCAATACTCGCCACCACCACCTATGGCGGATTCCCGGGCCCGTAGCTCCAATGAGTCCTCGACGGCCGAGATGTTTCGAGCCATTATGGAACGTCTTGACACGCGTATGGATGGCCTTAGTACGCGTCTAGATGGCGTAGGAACGCATCTAGAAGGGAGAATGAAAGCCCTCGAGGATCGGGCTGAATCTTCGGACCAGTCCATCCAGGGTCTTGTAGGGAGGATTGCCGTCCTCGAGAAGGCCCTAGCGGCGGTGCAACCCGCGCCGACCAATGGTCAACAAGAGCCGGCTCAGCAACCTGCTGCACCAAGGGCTGAGGCAGTGGATGTTGGGAGGCAACAAGAGCATATGGTGGATGACTATGCATCTGACAATGAGCAAGGTGGAAATGGTCGTCGTAATCAACGACGGAACCGTGATGATGATGATGACGACCACATTCTTAGGGGCGTGCGTGCGGACCCTCCCAGTTTTAGCGGGTCCTTGGACCCTAGGGCGTATTTAGATTGGGAGGTCGGCATGGACCGGTACTTCGAGTGGTTTGAGATGACGGACCACCAAAGAGTCCAATACGCGAAGATGAAGCTACAAGAGCAGGCCCAAACTTATTGGACCAATGTGGAGAGCTTGCTCAATTAGCGACGTCAACCCCAGATCGGTACTTGGGATGACATGAAAACCAAGCTGACGGAAAAATACCTTCCTACCTCATATCGCCAACGTCTCATAGACAAATGGCAAAGCATCTCCCAAGGGAACCGATCTGTGACTGAGTACACCGCTGAGTTTGACGAGTATTACTTACGGTGTGGAGTTACGGAGGAGAGCACCATGACCATATCACGCTTTCGAAGAGGTCTGCGGCCCAACTATCAATATGAACTCTTTCACCGCAACGTGACCACTTTGGAGCAGGCATATCAGGTTGCTCTCGAATTGGAACAATTTGAGGCCGAGTTCGAGTCTCCCCATTGGTTGGGCTCCTTCCCCCTTCGTAGTGTCGAGCCCCGTGGCTCATCTGGCACGTATCCGAGGGCCCCCATGGCTCGACCTCAGGAGCCTGCTCGCCCCGAGCCCTTTGCTCCTAGGCCTCGCCCTCCACCCCGAGGGACCTTCCTCGTCCCCAGCATCTTACGGCACCCACAGCCCGTCCACTGGCACCCGCACCTCCTGCACGTGCTTTGCTACCTACACATCCTATCTGTCGGGAGGATATGGGAAAGGACCCATGATTGAGGAGCCCAGTGGATCACGGTAGCAGTGTTATCTCTGCAATGGGTTTGGCCATTTTGCCAACCAGTGTCCCACCCGCCCATCTCTTATCATTGGGGACACACATGCCGAGGATACCACCCCATACGGGCCTCGAGTTAGTCACCTATGAAGTAGATCAGAGCTAGCTGACGAATACTATGAGATTGAAGGTGACGGCTAGGATGCCCCACATCCCGATGATGCCCACGTTGAGGTCGTCAGGTGTATTCTCACCCAGCCACAGGCCAGTGATGACTGGCGTCGGACCACTATTTTTCATACCTTCTGTAGGCTGGGCAAGCATGTGTGTAAAGTGATCATCGATAGCGGGAGTTGCATCAATGTAATCTCCACGGGTGCTGTCTCCCGTCTTGGTCTTACACCCGTGGATCACCCTAGCCCCTATCGTGTATCATGGGTAGATTCCACTTCCATCCGATCAGGCTGCGGTGTTTGGTCCCACTGCAGTTCTATGCCTACCGTGACGAGGTATGGTGTGATGTCCTACCCATGGAGGTGGGCAATATTATTTTGGGTAGGCCGTGGTTATTCGATCGAGATGCCACACTCCATGGCCGGTCGAACACCTGTACCTTCGACCATGATGGCCAACGGATTACTCTCCAACCTCATCAGCCCAAGAGCCCATCAGTTAGGGGTCCTACTATCCCTAGTGCTCCAGAGCCTTCCATTCCCGGGCCCAGTACCTCGTCCCCAGCTTGGGCTATGACCGTTACCTCTGGCCCAGGTGAGCCCTCGACTAGGAGATTGATGTTGATTAGCTCCCAGGAAATGGAGCGGGAGGCTAGTCGGGGCTGCCCCGTGTTTGCCATTACGGTCCGAGAGGTAAAGAGAGACTCTGAGGGTGAACTCTCACCCGATGTCATTCCTATTCTGCAGAGTTTGCTGATATTTTTCTCGAGGAGCTTCCCGAGGGACTCCCACCTATGCGGGATATTCAGCATGCCATCGACCTTATTCTGGGCTCTTCATTGCCCCACCTTCCTCATTATCACCTGAGTCCCACGGAACATGCTGAGCTAAAACGGCAGGTCGATGAGTTGATGCAGAGAGGATCTGTTCGGGACAGCATGAGCCCATGTGCTGTACCCGCATTACTCGCCCCGAAGAAGGATGGCACATGGAGAATGTGCATTGATAGCCGTGCATCAACAAAATCACCGTGAAGTATAGGTTCCCTTTTTCCCGCCTGGATGACATGCTAGACATGATGGCTGGTGCCACTATCTTCTCAAAGATTGATCTTAAGAGTGGCTACCATCAGGTGAGGATTAGGCCAGGTGATTAGTGGAAGACCGCATTCAAGACCAAGGATGGTCTATATGAGTGGTTGGTCATCCCTTTTGGGTTGACCAATGCCCCTAGCACATTCATGCGACTCATGACTCTGGTCCTTCGACCGTTTATTGGAGTCTTTGTGGTTAGTATTTCGATGATATCCTTATCTATAGTTGCACCACGGGGGACCACTTAGACCACCTTCGGTAGGTCTGTCTTCTTCTTAGGCGAGAGCAGTTGTTTGCGAACCCACAGAAGTGTGCCTTCATGACACCTCAGCTTACCTTCTTGGGTTTTATTGTGTCTAGTACTGGGGTCTCCGCCGATCCGGAGAAGGTCCGGGCCATTGTTGAGTGGCCGGAACCCCGTACAGTTCATGATGTTCGCAGCTTTCATGGCCTTGCGACGTTCTATCGTCGCTTCATCCGTGGATTTAGCTCCGTCACCGCCCCGATCACGGATTGTATCCGGAAGGGCACCTTTGTATGGACGAAGGCCGCAGTTGCCGCCTTCAAGGACATCAAGGAGCGCATGACCCAGACACCTATCCTTTGATTGCCTAATTTCTCGAAGGTGTTTGAGGTCTCTTGTGATGCGTCGGGTGTTGGGATAGGAGGAGTGTTGAGTCAGGAGTCCCACCCGGTCGCATATTTCAGCGAGAAGCTGAATGACGCAAAACTGCGATACTCCACTTATGATAAAGAATTTTACGCAGTTGTTCTGGCTCTTAGGCATTGAAGGCTCTATCTTTTACATCGGGAGTTTGTCTTATACTCCGATCATGAGGCTTTGAGGTACCTCCATTCCCAAAAGAAGCTTAATTCGCGTCACAGTCGTTGGGTTGAGTATCTCCAGCAGTTCACCTTTGTGCTTAAACATAAAGCTGGAGTGAAGAACAAGGTGGCCGATGCCTTGAGTAGGTGAGCATGTTTGCTGACCACTATGAGTGTCGAGGTCATAGGGCTAGAAAAGATGAGAGAGGCCTATGTTGACTGTCCTGACTTCGGTCAGATTTATGCCACTCTCCAGGCCAGACCTTCGAGAGACCTTGATGAGTATGTGCTTCAGGAGGGTTACCTCTTTCGAGGAGGCAGGCTGTGTGTTCCCCGAACTTTGGTTCGAGACTTCTTAGCCTGGTAACTACATGCAGGAGGTCTAGCCGGCCACTTTGGTCGGAACAAGACTATTGAGGCGGTTGAGCATAGATTTTATTGGCCGAGCTTGAAGCGCGATGTTGCTTACATTGTGGCTCAGTGCCGTACATGTGCTACGGCCAAGATGAAGAAGCAAAGCTCGGGCCTCTATACGCCTCTTTTCGTGCCCGATGCCCCGTGGCAGGATGTTAGCATGGATTTTGTCTTGGGATTGTCACGTACCTCTAGGAAGCATGATTCGGTCTATGTGGTTGTTGACTGATTCTCGAAGATGGCCCTTTTTATCCCTTGCTCGAAGACTTCGGATGCTTCGAGGGTAGCCCGCCTTTTTCTTACTCACGTGGTGTGCAAGTTTGGGTTGCCTCGTACCATAGTGTCTGATTGTGATGTTAGATTTACTAGTTATTTTTGGAAGACACTGTGGCATATGTTGGGTACTCACCTCAAGTTTTCCACGGCATATCATCCCCAGACAGATGGTCAGACCGAGGTGGTCAATAGGAGTCTGGGTGACCTTTTAAGGTATCTTGTCAGGGATCGTGTAGGGGATTGGGATCTCATATTGCCATTGGCAGAATTTGCATATAATGATTCAGTTAATAGGTCTACCGGCATGAGTCCATTCGAGATTGTCACAGGTCGTAGGCTTAGGAAGCCAGTGGATCTTGTTCCCATGCCCATCCATGCACGAGTGTCGGAGTCTACCGAGTCGTTTGCTAGGCATGTTAGGAGTCTGCATGACGACATCCGTCGTCACATTGAGACCAGTAATGCACGGTATAAGGAGTTAGCCGATGCCCATCGACACCACTGAGAGTTCCAAGAGGGTAAATATGTCATGATCAGGGTAAGACCTGAACGATTTCCCTCTGGAACCGTTAAGAAATTGTAAGCTCACGGAGCCGGTCCATTTAGAGTGTTGAAACGCGTTGGATCCAATACGTATGTTGTGGACCTGCCTGAGGAATATGGTATAAGCTCTACTTTTAATGTATCGGATCTAGTTGCATATAGGGACCCAGCGGTGATCCCTAGTGAGCCTTTCGAGCCATCCCCTCCCATTGAGAGTGATCCCACACGTGAGTGTCCACCTCCAGCCCATTTTCCACGGCAGCGAGAGCATATAGATCATATACTGGATGAGCAGGTGACAGTTACCAGGAGTGGATCCTACCCGCGCTACCTAGTGCGATGAAGAGGATGGCCCGCTACCGAGGATACATGGATCACCCATGGAGAGTTGCAACGGATTGATCCAGACCTACTGGAGCGGTACCACAGTGATGCAGACCCTTACTCGAAAGGGTCAAGTTTCTACCACCTGGGAAGAATTGGTGCGGACACCCGCGCGATTGAGAAGCATGATACGCCGAGCCATCGGTACCGTATGCGGAGCACCACCCGAGCCACTTCGGCATCCATCTGGCTCGGAGACAGTCTGGAGACTCCCCCTTCAGTCTCGACCTTTATCACATTTATTTGGACTTTATTTGTGTGTCATGTGTGTTATTTAGTTTTATTCGGTTTGTAATTTAGATTGTAATAAGGGTTTATATGTAAAATGGGACCACCCGGGTCCCACGGGCCCCCCCACCCCTCCTCCCATTGATCCACCTCACCCCTAGGGCCCATGTGGGGTCAGTCAACATGTCAATTGTGGGCTTCTAGAAGGGTGGCCAAGTGGGGGACAAGTGAACTTGAAAGTCAAGGTTGGCCACCAGCCTTAACCCCTTAGTCAAGGGGGCACCCCCCTCTCCTTATCACCCTTTTATTTTTTTTAAAAAATGTGTGTTAGAACTAATTAGTTCTATCCTTTGTTTTATTCCCCCAAACCCTAGATCTAGGGGTAATTTGAGTCTTTTGGCATTTCATATAAATGCCTTGTATTTCCCATTTATGAAGAATTAATGCATATGAAATCCAAGAATTTTATTAGAGCAGCAAGGGCCGCCCCCTTCTCCCTCTCCCATCTCTTCTTCATGTAGCTAGGAAGGTTGCCTTCTGAGGTGGGAAGCCTCACATATCAGTTCCGGTGATCGCCGCCGCCGCCATCGTGCCGCCATCGCACCGTCACGGTTGCCGTCGGAGTTCTGTCTACTTAAGACAGCCAGCTCTTCCACGAATTTTGGCTCTCAACCACGTGATCTTCTTGAGCTGAAAATTTCAGAGGGTGTTCCAGAGGTTCCCTCCATGTTCTGCAAAAATTGGTTTGGCCTCTAGTTCCCGATTTCCATTTTTACATTTTCGCCCATCTTTCCCTTCCAGTTCTGCCAGGTTTCTATCTACAGTGACAGCAACCCTGAGTTTCCAATATTCAGACCTCTTGTTTATTTTCATGGAGCTCCCAAATTTACTGTAAGTTCTATCCACCAACCCCTCCATCCACGAATTTTCTTGGAATTTATAAAGGCCATCTCATATTTTCTAAAAATCACTTTCAGATCCATCTACAGTTCTATCTGCCTCAGTCCAGATCCGACCACCAGCCAGTCTAAAATACCTTTCCCCCTCCAACCCTCAACAAAACCCTTCAAAACAAATATTTCTGTTTTCCTCTCTCTCCCCTCTACAAAGTTTATGAAGAGCTCGAAGTCTGAATCAGTGGTCTACCCCACAGTCAAAGGTAGTTCTCAGGAAACTTCCCTACTGTTCTAAGATTTCAGGTACTGTCCAACAGAAACTTCAAAAATAGTTTAAGGCCAGATCCGTGTAGATCCAGTTCATCTCTCTGCCCTTATATTGAAGTACTTCGAAAGAGCTTTCCAACGGTACCTCCTGATCTTCGATCCGACGTCAGGATGGATCACAGCGGCCGATCTCGCCGGATCGCGCGCTGAAAAATAGAAGCACAAGTCCGTGGGCAGTAACTCCAACGTTTGGAGATCGGAGCCGATCGGTCACCGATCGGTGTTTCCGGCCGACCGCTAGGGGTGAGCATGGTTCGGTTTGGTTCGGTTTGGGATCATTTTTTTTCAAACCGAACCAAACCGATTTGCTTATCAAACCAAACCAAACCAAACCGAAAAAATTCGGTTCGGTTCGGTTCAGTTCGGTTCGATTTCAAACCGAATTTTTATATTTTATTACAATATATATAAATTTAATGACTTATATGTATATAAAATAAAAATAAAAATACTTATATTTTGTATGCTTTTGTATGTATGTAATTAATTTTTAATTTTTTAATTTTAATTCGGTTTATTCGGTTTATTCGGTTCGGTTCGGTTTCACACATTATGAAATCGAACCAAACCGAATTCGACTCCAAACCGAACCAAACCGAACGGTTCGGTTTGGTTCAGTTTGGTTTTTTGGTTTGGTTCGGTTTATGCTCACCCCTATCGACCGCCGTCCAGGGAGGCGTGCCACCAGGGGTGTCCATCATAGTGGGACCCACCCCACCAGAGTCGGAGGTTGGAGCGGTCCATGGGCCCCACGGAGCCGTAGATCGCGCCGTCCGGACATCACCAAGTCGCGGGTTCGGCACCGCCGGGACGACATCAAGATGCTGCCCGTCAACCCAATTGTCGTGACTCCTGAGCCCCACATGTAACCTATTACCTACCTGCATGGAGTGGGTCAAATTTTTGTACCACTGTAAAAATTTGTTAACCGGGAGTCCATGATTGGCCGGGGTTGTCTTCCCCACGTCGGGAGCGTGGAGGTAACGATCTTAACTCCTTGGCATTTCATTTGCTTAGCTAGTATATGGTCGTATGCCACTGCGAGTGCGATAGGAACTAGCCCGTGAGTCCATGTCACTGCTGTGAGTGTGAGAGTGACCCGTCCCGTGGCTCAATCCGAGTCCGGAAGTGAGTCGACTACCCTTGAACTCTGCCGGTTCCTCAACTGTGCACGATCTGCGTTTCCCTCGCTTGGGACGACGAGTGAGCTTACGTTTCTGTTAGCGACGTATAGCCCATCGGGTCTTTTAGTATCGGGCCTAAGTGTCTCTCAAATTCTTATGTTGCTGGTCGCGTCCGCATTTAGAGTCCGAGGCTCGCATCACATAGAGTCGGTCCCCGTGTCCGTCCCGCATCACCTGATGGCTAGACTGGTGCCGGTGCAGAAGTGCTCACGCTCTCGTGGTGACTGGAATGAGAGCAGGGGATTAGTCCCTGCGGATGCATGGCAGCTGTTCCGGGGAGCTGGGCCGGCTGCTTGACTGGGAATTGAAGACTGGGAGGACTGACCGATTAGATCCTTCTCGGGGAAGGACCGACCTCACTAGTGGTCGCTGGGATGTGCGCCTTAGTCTGGCTGGCGCGCGAACTCATGTTCCGGTGCATAATATAGCTTCATATGTTTGCCATTGAGAGGCAGGACCGGTCTATGACCTTTGTGATCGATAACTGTGTAAGCCCTACCCGCGTAGACATTCTGGATAATATACGGACCTCGCCAATTTGGCTGTAGCTTTCCACTGGAGTGCCCTGCCATGACTTCCTTTTCCTTGATCATGACAAGGTCGCCTTGCTTGAAGGCTCGCTGCTTGACGAGCTTATCATAGGCCCAGGCCATGCGGGCCTGGTATACTTACATGTGTTTGTAGGCTTCGAGCCGCCTGCCTTCTAGATCGGCAAGCTCTTCTAGCCTTCTTTAGTACTCACTTTCGTCAGGGCCGGCAAGGCCGGTGTGGACCGCCACGCGGTAAGAAGCTAACTGGATTTCGATGGGGATGACTGCTTCTGTCCCGTAAGCAAGGGAGAACGGTGAGCACCCCGTGGGGGTTTTGTAGACCATCCGATAGGCCCATAATGCTTCAAAGACCTTCTCACCCTAATCACGTTTTCGGTGGCTAACAATCTTAGCCAAGAGCCTGCAGAGGGTTTTGTTGAAGGCTTCTGCCAAACCATTAGCCTGGGGGTTGTAGACCGAAGAGATTCTCCAGTCGATGTGGAATTTGGCCGCTAACTGGTATACGACCTTATTCTTGAATGGTGTCCCGTTGTCGGACACTATACGACTTGGAGTACCGAATCGGTATATGATGTTGTGCCGGACGAATCTAGCAACGATCTCGCCGGTGACCTCTCGCAAAGGGAGAGCCTCCACCCAGCAAGAGAAATAATCAGTGGCGGCCAAAATGTATTTATGGCCCTTGGAAGATGGTGGGAAAGGCCCCGCGATGTCCATGCCCCACTCAGCGAATGGCCAAGTTGGGGCTGTAGGACTCAGTGGATTGGGAGGTCTTCTGGGTACTAGGCCAAAGGCTTGGTATTGATGGCATGTATGGGCATACTGAAGGCAATCCATGTACATGGTTGGCCAGTAGAAGCCTTTGAGCTTGTTGTTGTGCTTCATTCGATCTCCAGCTTGGTGTGCGCCACACAACCCGGAGTCGACCTCCTGCATGACGGCTCGAGCCTCGACGAGGGAGACACATCTCAGGAGAATTGACTTGTCCTTCTCGTGGGTGAGCCGATACAGTGAGTCGCCAATTAACTCATAAGAGGTTGCTCGGCAGAGTAGCTAGACCCTTTGAGCTCGGTCAGGGGGAAGCCACCCTTTCTTGAATTTGATGATGGGCGCACGCCAATCATCTTCTTCTGGAGGCGTGTTCTGGTTAAGGTTGTGGACCTCGTAGATGGTAAGACTGGTGTTGCCTTCGAGTGAGCTCGGCATCAGCCTTCTGTGTTTGATGACGATGTCGACCTCACCCTCGGGCGGGAGCTTGATGGCTGCGGCCAATTTTGCTAAGGCATCCGCCTGAGCATTGCTGCTTCTGGGGATATGATCTATTTCGAAGAAATAGAACTTCTAGGTTAATCTGGTGACGGCGGTATGGTATGGAACCAACTCTGGCTTACGTACGTCATAGATGTCGAGGACCTGCCAGACTATCAGCTGGGAATCCCTGTAGGCTTTGAGACATTTAATGCCTATGTGGAGAGCCATCTGGAGCCCAATGAGTAGAGCTTCATACTCAGCTTCGTTGTTGGTCAAGGACTTCATGAGGGCGCATGAGTTATACAAAACCCCGCCCTCAGGAGTCAGAAAAACAATGCCGGTGCCTGCCGTGGTGGGTGGATCCTGGTTGCTCAGGGTAATCCCTCGGGAAGCGCCATAGAAGTAGAGCTCCCAGCAAGGCACGCTAGCTGTGAGAGCACTTGCTGCCAGTGATGCACGACATCTCCGCTCTGTTCAACTGGTTGTTGTGATTGAATAGCAAGGGACTCCTCGTTCGAGAGCTCCGAGCTGAAGGGTGAGTTGTCTGGCACTGGATGGGCTGCCAAGAATTCAACCATACCCTATCCCTTGATTGCTTTCTCGGGGACATAAATAATGTCGTACTCCATCAGCAGGAGAGCTGATGGGGCATCAAAGGCGATTTCCATACACGGGTGAAGTGTATTTGTGTGTTATGGCTTGTATGAAGTTGTAATTGTGTAATTTCTTTCTTTTGGGCTCCTTGTAAGGCTTATATCAAGCCAATGGGCCATTTGTTATGTCAAGTCCAAGGTTAGATTGCCATTAGTAGAGTCCATTAGAAAGTCTAGTTCATATTGGACCAAATGCTACCCTTATGGACCATATTAGTCATTTATGGCCCAATTGGGCCACTCCCTCTCATGGACCACCAAGACTTGGAAGGCCCAAGTCTAGACATGAGTTAGTGGATTGGGTTGGCTGGCCTTGGACCAGCCTAGGCCCAAGAGAGGCCCATGAAGGGGGCGCCCCCTCTTTTGGCCATATTAGGCTTGGTAGGTGGTGTTTGAATAGATTTAGTCCAAGGTTG
Source organism: Amorphophallus konjac (assembly GCA_022559845.1). Lineage (NCBI taxonomy): Eukaryota > Viridiplantae > Streptophyta > Magnoliopsida > Alismatales > Araceae > Amorphophallus > Amorphophallus konjac. The sequence continues at coordinate 404,656,463 of CM040120.1, forward strand.
AATAAGAATGGTCAAATTAGATTAAACTAATGTATTAAATGTGTGATTCACATTGTATCCCAGCCCTTCAATCCAAACCCCTAGATCCAAGGGTTGAGGTTGAGTTTGGTTGGCATCCTATATAAGGTTGTATTTTTCATATTGAATGAATTAATGAAGAGAAAATAGGCATTTGCCCCCCCTTTGGAGTTTGCGCCCCTCCCCTCCCTCTCTCTGGTTCCTCCACCTCCAGCCCCCTTCTAGAGTGTAATTCCCCTCCCCCTTGATCCCCTCTCTCATCTGAAGAAGCTCCGGTGATCGCCGCCGCCATTGTCTCGCCGCCGACGCGTCGTTGCCAACGGTTTCGGTGGTTCTGTCCACTCAGGATAGGTTCCTCTTCTCCGAATTGCTGCTATCACTCCCTTCATCTTCTGAAGCTCAAAATTTCAGGGTTGGTTCCCCTCTAGAATCCTTATCCCCACAAAAAAATCACGTCAAAATTCATCATTTAGATATTTTTTGATTTTCGTCCAAGTCCAAGTTCCAGATCTGTCCTAGTTCTGTTCACTGTTCATCAGCTCTGAGTCTACCCCATTCGAACCATCTTTTGATTTTTGTTGGGACGCCCAAATTTACTGGGAGTTCTGTCCACATCCCTCTACCACCAGGAATTTTCTTAATTTTTGGTTCACCCTCCAAGTATTTTACAAAAACCGTCCAAGTTCCCAAGAACAGTCTGCCCACAGTTTCCCAGATCCGACCCAGGTCTAGTAAAAACATCCCAGAAAATCCATTTCTTATCCAATCAAAAAACCAAAAATAGTCCCGGATTCCTCTCTCAGAGACCTTCAACTTTGCTGAAGAAGTCATTTCCAGATTCGGAGGTCTTCTCCCCGGTCAACGTCGATCTTCATCGAAGATAGATCCTGCCCCTGCAGTTCTGGCCAGATTTCAGCAAGATTGTAAATTCAATAATCAGAAGTACAGATCTGATTATTTTTTTTGAAGACCCCTACGTCGAAGTATTCTGAGTCAGCTTTCCAACGGCGCTAATCTCGTCGCATTCCGACGACGGGGCTGATCGCAGCAGCAGTTTTCTCCGAGTCGCGCGCCTGCAAACAGAACTTTCAGGTTCGTGGCCGAGTTCCCAGCGAGCGTCGTCCGAGGGCCGCCCGGCGTCCGGCGGTCGTTCCAGCAGCTCGCCATCCCAGGGGAACGCTTTCCAGGTGTCTCCACAACAGAGGAGTCATCAGGCCCCACACGACCCCTCCGGTCAATACGTGGGCCCCCACTAACACGAGTACGCGTGAAGCCGAAGCATCGACCGGAACCGCCCGTCAACCCGAAACTGGTCCTCCCGGGCCCACTTGTGTCGCCCTTTACCTCCCTGCGTGGAGTGGGCTTAATTGCATTGCTGTAACCATAATGTATTAAGTTCCCGGGGGTACGAGTTCCGGCCGGGTCCCATCTTCGCCACGCCGAGAGCGTGGAGGTATCGCCTTCACCCTTACACTTGGCATTAGCTTAATTCTTTATATGCTTTATATGCCGCTGCTAGAGAGCATGTGTAGGGATACCTAGCTCGCTTTCAATTTATAATATCACTGCTGCGAGAGAGAGCGAAGCCGTCCCGTGACCCGATCCGGGCACAAGTGAGAGCCGACCACCCTAGCTCACAGCCGGTTTCTCAACCGCGCACATCCGACGCTTCCCTCGTTAAGGGACGATCGCGAGCTTGTCGTGTCCTTGGTCCCGTCCCGCATCAATTTGGTATCAGAGCGAGTTGAGTCTAGGGTGTCTAAAGTCAAAAAAAAAAAAGAAGAGTGTCATTTACGTCTAGTCATTAGTCGGTTTAAGTCGAGTCTAGGATCATCATATTTTCAAAACAACAAAAAGAGTCGTTTTTGGGTCGCATACATCCCTTTACTCGGTATATCAAAAGGTGTTGTCCGAACGTTAGGCTACGCCTATCAGGAAGGCCGCACATTTGCGCGAGTGATCTTCGGATCGATTACCTCCGCCACGTATCGAGTTTTGGTTAAGTCTAGGCGCATCATTTGCATTAGTGTGTTTTGCTTTAGTCGACGTCTTCTAGTCGGTGTGTTTGCATGCCCACTCGTCGGGGTACTCAGTACTCACCCCCACCACCACCACCTATGGCCAACCCACGGGATACCTCGGGAGACTTCCACTCCCTACAAGAGGCGATGATGGCCATTATGGCTAGGTTGGACCAATCCGATGCTAACTTTCGGACCTTCTCCGAGAATATGGATGGTCGCCTTAGGGCCATGGAGGGACGCATGGAGACCTCCGATAGGTCGGTCCAAGACCTCGTTGGGCGGTTAGATAGGATGTCACACGGGGACCCTCCTGGGGCAGCCCAAGGTCCACCCGCACCTCCTCCCGCGGGGGCCCAAGTCCAACCCGCTCCCATGGCCCAAGTCCAGGCCGCTCCCGTGGCCCAAAACCAGCCACCACTGGTTCCTCCACCCGCCCCTCCTCGGGTTCCCCAACTACCACACCGTGACCTTGGTCTCGAGGACTATGGGTCCGACAATGCCTACGAGGGGTATGGTCAACGCCGTCGTGGTTTTCAGCCACAACGAGATGAGGATGATGATCGGGTCCTTAAGACCGTGCGAGCGGATCCTCCCGCTTTTTACGGGTCTTTGGATCCGAAAGTCTACCTAGATTGGTAGTTTGGCATGGACCGTTATTTTGAATGGTATGATATGTCGGAGCATCGAAGGGTCCGATTTGCCACCATGAAACTTATGGGGCAGGCACAAACTTATTGGAAGAATGTGGAGAGCCTGCTACTTCAGCGGCTAGAACCCCCGATCGACACATGGGCCGAGATGAAGAATAAACTTCGGCAAAAGTACCTTCCTCCCACATACCGCCAGCGACTCATCGATAGATGGCAAAGTCTTAGCCAGGGAGACCGGTCCGTCTCCGAATACATCGCGGAGTTTGATGAGTACTTTCTACGATGTGGTGTCACGGAGGAGAGTACCATGCCCGTTTCCCGCTTTCGACGTGGTTTGCGGCCACACTATCAGTATGAGCTTTTCCGCCGTAATGCCAAGACGTTGGAAGAGGCATACCAGGTTGCTCTCGAGATGGAGCAATTTGAGGGAGAGTTCGAGTCTAGCCATCGGTTGGGCCCCACCCCTCTCCGTAGTACCGAGCCCCGTCACTCTATAGGCCCACATCAGCGGCCTCCCATGGCTCGACCTCAGGAGCCCACCTGTCAGGAGCACTTCGCTCCACGGCCTCGCCCTCCTCCACCCCGGGATCTATTTCCATCCCAACCACCGGTACCCTTTGCCCGTCCCCCAGCTCCTATAGCCCGTCCTCTCGTACCGGCACCCCCTCCACTCTTGTCCAAGGCACCTACACCTCCCCCATTGTTGCCTACACCCCCTACCCGACGGGATGATAAGGGTAAGTCCCCTCTTGTCGGGGAGAGTAGTCGATCGCGAATACAATGTTTCCACTGTCACGGGTACGGCCACATTGCTAGTGAGTGTCCCGCTCGCACCACCCTAGCCTTAGGTGTTGGAGGATCCGCACCTCCCGAGCTTGAGTGTGTCAGTTACGAGGCCGATGAGGCACTGGCCGATGAGTACTATGCTTTAGGGGAAGAGTTGGGCGACCCTTCGGCCGCCCCGGATACCGCCACCTAGTGGGCTTGATGCTACCACCTTAGTCTAGAGTCGTGCATGAGTCGGTGTGTTTTCTTTATGTGGTTTGTTTGTGTGGTGATTTTGAGTCGATTGTTTGCGTGGTTTGCATTCGTGTGTCTGTGCATGGTGAGTCTGCATGTGTCTTGTGCAAGCTCGTTGTCGGTCTCTTACGAGTAAGAGGCGAGTGGACTCACTTGATGAGTATGGGATCGGTTTTACTTCTATATCCGGATCAGTCACCTATAGGGACTCAGCGGTGATTCCTAGTGAGTCTTCGAGCTGTCTCCTTCCTTTTGAGAGTGCCCCTTCGGAGTGACCACCTTTAGCCATAGCAGTGCGCATATCGAGTATATATGGAATGAGCAGGTGCCGATCACTTGGAGTGGAGCATACCCGCGCTACTTAGCACGGTGACGGATCCGCCGGAGGACCGGAGCAGCCATACCCCTACTCGACGGGGTCGAGTTCCTCCCACCCGGGGAGAATTGATGGGGCATCAAAGGCGATTTCCATACACGGGTGAAGTGTATTTGTGTGTTATGGCTTGTATGAAGTTGTAATTGTGTAATTTCTTTCTTTTGGGCTCCTTGTAAGGCTTATATCAAGCCAATGGGCCATTTGTTATGTCAAGTCCAAGGTTAGATTGCCATTAGTAGAGTCCATTAGAAAGCCTAGTTCATATTGGACCAAATGCTACCCTTATGGACCATATTAGTCATTTATGGCCCAATTGGGCCACTCCCTCTCATGGACCACCAAGACTTGGAAGGCCCAAGTCTAGACATGAGTTAGTGGATTGGGTTGGCTGGCCTTGGACCAGCCTAGGCCCAAGAGAGGCCCATGAAGGGGGCGCCCCCTCTTTTGGCCATATTAGGCTTGGTAGGTGGTGTTTGAATAGATTTAGTCCAAGGTTGAATAAGAATGGTCAAATTAGATTAAACTAATGTATTAAATGTGTGATTCACATTGTATCCCAGCCCTTCAATCCAAACCCCTAGATCCAAGGGTTGAGGTTGAGTTTGGTTGGCATCCTATATAAGGTTGTATTTTTCATATTGAATGAATTAATGAAGAGAAAATAGGCATTTGCCCCCCCTTTGGAGTTTGCGCCCCTCCCCTCCCTCTCTCTGGTTCCTCCACCTCCAGCCCCCTTCTAGAGTGTAATTCCCCTCCCCCTTGATCCCCTCTCTCATCTGAAGAAGCTCCGGTGATCGCCGCCGCCATTGTCTCGCCGCCGACGCGTCGTTGCCAACGGTTTCGGTGGTTCTGTCCACTCAGGACAGGTTCCTCTTCTCCGAATTGCTGCTATCACTCCCTTCATCTTCTGAAGCTCAAAATTTCAGGGTTGGTTCCCCTCTAGAATCCTTATCCCCACACAAAAAATCACGTCAAAATTCATCCTTTAGCTATTTTTTGATTTTCGTCCAAGTCTAAGTTCCAGATCTGTCATGGTTCTGTTCACTGTTCATCAGCTCTGAGTCTACCCCATTCGAACCATCTTTTGATTTTTGTTGGGACGCCCAAATTTACTGGGAGTTCTGTCCACATCCCTCTACCACCAGGAATTTTCTTAATTTTTGGTTCACCCTCCAAGTATTTTACAAAAACCGTCCAAGTTCCCAAGAACAGTCTGCCCACAGTTTCCCAGATCCGACCTAGGTCTAGTAAAAACATCCCACAAAATCCATTTCTTATCCAATCAAAAAACCAAAAATAGTCCCGGATTCCTCTCTCAGAGACCTTCAACTTTGCTGAAGAAGTCATTTCCAGATTCGGAGGTCTTCTCCCCGGTCAACATCGATCTTCATCGAAGATAGATCCTGCCCCTGCAGTTCTGGCCAGATTTCAGCAAGATTGTAAATTCAATAATCAGAAGTACAGATCTGATTATTTTTTTTGAAGACCCCTACGTCGAAGTATTCTGAGTCAGCTTTCCAACGGCGCTAATCTCGTCGCATTCCGACGACGGGGCTGATCGCAGCAGCAGTTTTCTCCGAGTCGCGCGCCTGCAAACAGAACTTTCAGGTTCGTGGCCGAGTTCCCAGCGAGCGTCGTCCGAGGGCCGCCCGGCGTCGGCGGTCGTTCCAGCAGCTCGCCATCCCAGGGGAACGCTTTCCAGGTGTCTCCACAACAGAGGAGTCATCAGGCCCCACACGACCCCTCCGGTCAATACGTGGGCCCCCACTAACACGAGTACGCGTGAAGCCGAAGCATCGACCGGAACCGCCCGTCAACCCGAAACTGGTCCTCCCGGGCCCACTTGTGTCGCCCTTTACCTCCCTGCGTGGAGTGGGCTTAATTGCATTGCTGTAACCATAATGTATTAAGTTCCCGGGGGTACGAGTTCCGGCCGGGTCCCATCTTCGCCACGCCGAGAGCGTGGAGGTATCGCCTTCACCCTTACACTTGGCATTATCTTAATTCTTTATATGCTTTATATGCCGCTGCTAGAGAGCATGTGTAGGGATACCTAGCTCGCTTTCAATTTATAATATCACTGCTGCGAGAGAGAGCGAAGCCGTCCCGTGACCCGATCCGGGCACAAGTGAGAGCCGACCACCCTAGCTCACAGCCGGTTTCTCAACCGCGCACATCCGACGCTTCCCTCGTTAAGGGACGATCGCGAGCTTGTCGTGTCCTTGGTCTCGTCCCGCATCAAGAGCCCACCTCCCCAGTCTACCTGAGAGGACAGGTCGCCGAAGAAGATGCTTCAGGGGGTCGTGCTTGGATATAAGCTCGACTTGATGGGACAGGAGGTAATGTCGCAGCTTCTTAACTGCGAACACCAATGCCAAGCAAACCTTCTCCATTGGGGAGTAGTGGTACTCGGCACCGATTAGCTTCCGGTTGAGGTAATAGAGGGGCTTCTCTTTACCTTCCTCATTGATTTGCGCCAGTAGAGCTCCTAGCGAAGCGTCCATAGCAGCAATATAAAGGATGACGAGTTTACCCTTGATTGGTGCCCCCAGACTGGGAGAGTAAGGAGGTATTCCTTGATTTGCTCGAAAGCTGCCTGGCATTTCGAGTCCCATGTAAACGGGGTGTCTTTCTTCATCAGCTTGCTGAAAGGCACGCATCGACCGGAGAGGTTAGAGATAAACCTCCGAATATAGGCTAGCCTCCCTTGGAAGGACCTGAGTTCAGTGATGTTGCTGGATGGTGGAAGCTCCCGGATTGTATTGATCTTGTTGGGATCCACCTCGATCCCTCGGTATCTGACGACAAAGCCGAGAAACTTGCCACTAGATACGCCAAAGGCGCATTTCATGGGGTTCTTCTTGAGCCCGTATTGCCGGAGACGCTCGAAGACTTGGCGGAGGTCGTGCAAATGGTCTTCGTGCCTTTTGGTCTTGACGACGAGGTCATCGACATAGCATTTGACGGTGTTGTTCAGCATCTCGTCGAATATTTTGGTCATGGCTCTTTGGTAAGTAGCGTCGGCATTCTTCAAACCAAAGGGCATGCGCTTGTAGTTGAAACTCCCCTTGGGGGATCTGAAGGCTGTATGGTTCTTGTCTTTAAGGGACATCTGGATTTGATTGTAGTCAGATGACCCGTCCATGACAGACAAGGCTTCATGACCGGTGGTCATATCGACCATCATTTTTGTGGTGGGGATTGGGAAGTCGTCCTTCGGACAAGACTTGTTAAGGTCCCGGAAGTCAATGCAGATGCGGACCTGGCCATTCTTCTTCTTGACTGGGACTATGTTGGCGAGCCAAATCGGGTAGACACACGGTGTTGTGTCCCTTGTGCTCTAATGATGGTGTGATATTTTGATGATAGCAACATAATGAGTCTCCACATTATTTTGATGAGAGCAACATAATGAGTCACAACATAAGAATGCATGAGTGATCTAGTGCTTGTTCGGCATATGCTCTCAGTGCACGTTTTCATCCCGCATAGGTCAGTGCATAATCTTGCTACTGCATGCATACATATACACAGTGCAAACCGTGTCTTGTTGCATGATGTGTATTGCCTTGTGATATACAAGGTCAGTACAAAGTTTTGCTTAGACTGCATGTCTTTCTGGTGCATACTCTCATCTGAACAAGCTAAGTCCGTGCATATGTTTGCTGCATGAACCTTAAGTCAGTGCAGGGTTAATTGTCTAGGCCTGTGCATATCATAATCGTGGTTCATGGTGGCCATTAGTCGGTGCACGTTCTTCCTTTCGCTCATGCCAAGTCGGTGCAAGTCTGCATTTCACTTAGTGTCTTGTTTGTGTCTAAGGCATACATACTCGGTGCATGTTTTTGGGCTGCACTGCGAACATACATAGTCGGTGCAGGTTTTACATAAGCATACATACTCGGTGCATGTTTTCTTGCATGAACAAAGTCGGTGCATGTTTTCTGTCACATGCAAAGAGAAAAGTTGGTGCACATTTGGTCTGTGTGAAATCGAACTCGGTGCAACTTGCATATCATGCAATCTCATAGTTGGTGCAAGTTTACCTTGTACTAACCAGGTCTGTGCAACTTTAGTTGCTGCGAGCATATAAGTATGTGCATACTTTGCATATATTCCACATCAAGTCGGTGCAACTTTTGTACCATGCACACAAAGTCGGTACATTCTTCAGTGGCATGTCTGTGCGTCTTTTTGTACTGTGCATATCCAAAGTTTGTGCACATCTTACATTTGCAAAATGATGTCAATGCATGATTGCATAAAGTCTGTGCAAGATAGGTTTTGGCATTTTACGTCTGTGAAGTGTCTGCACTTTGCACACACCAAGTCGGTGCATTCATTGCTTATGCACACACGTAGTCTGTGCATCTCTTAGCTCTGCACTCATATCAAGTCCGTGCATGATTCATCAAAGTCAGTGCATTACTCTATTTGGACATTCATTCTCAGTGTAGATTCTTGCTTATCAAATACAATGTCTGTGCTATCGTGTGTTTGACTGCATTAAGGTCAATGCTAGTTGCGTTGCATGCATACTAGAGTCGATGCCTGTTTGTCCCTGCTAGCCAGCCTGAGTTTATACTTGTTTCTGTTCAAGTATATGCATGCTTAGCCTAATGCATCACAAGTCCATACATGGTGCTATGGTAAGGTCTGTGTATCTTTTATACTTAACTAAAAGTCACCTATCCAACAGGTCAACAGCTCGTGTTCCTTAAGAAGGGCACGTGATCCAATGATGATTCTCATTCATAGATGCTGCCACGTGGATCCTTATTCATCCAGATTCTGACAAGTGGAAAGAGTCTCCTGAAGCTTCCAAGCGGGAGTGTTATCTCCACACGCCTAGGGCTTGAGCGCGCATCTTCAGTCTGAGGAAGTATATAAGCCACCCTTCTGCAAGTCAAGAAGGTCTCTCCCTGGCAAGATCAAGAAGAATTATCGGAGCGAGAAGAAGAGAGAGTTCAAAAAAGAAAAAGAGAGAGAGAGTAGTAGAGAAGAAAAGAAACGAAGAAGAAGAAGAAAGAAAGAGAGAGAGAGAGAGAGAGATCGAAGAGAAGAAGAAGCTCACTGAATATTTGCTCTACTGGACCATGGATCAAATCCAGGCCAGTCAGCTCCTTGAGGCACTTCATTGTTTATACAGCTTTAGTCGCTGTTGCTTCTTATCTTATGTTTTCATTTTACTTTTCTTTCAAGCTGTTTGTCAGCAGAGCAAGCTGTGATGCTCAGCGGGCAGAGGAGGATTCCTCTGGACGGGTTAAGCTGTAAGCCCCAGCGATTGCAGAGGTGTGGTATCCTCTGGTCGGCTAAACTGTAACGCCCAGTGGGTCAAGCTGTGAGTCAGCGGTTGGGGAAGCTGTAATGCCCAGCTGTTCAAGCTGTTCGTCAGCAGATGTAGGCAAGCTGTGAGGCCCAGCCGTTAAGCTTTGTATCAGTGGTAGCCACACTCTAGTTGGAGTGTGGGGTGGACGTAGGTCTGCAGGTTGCAGACTGAACCACCTTAAAATTGCCTTGTGCACTGTGGTTTGATTGTCTCATCTGCTCTCGCTAGATGTATGTTTAGGCCGATTAATTTATTCTTCCAATATAGCGAGTGTTCCATTTGCATACCGCACGTTTGATATAGGTCTCGTGTGAGTTTCGTGAAGTCTATTCTTATTATTAGTCTATTCTGCAGAGTTCTAAAATTTTGTTTCTCTGTCATCTTCTTGTCATTCGTAGAGAGCATCCAGTTCGTGCTAATTACCTGCCCATATTGCTTCAGTGTCTTTGCCTTTCCACAAGTTTTAACTGATCATAATTAGTAGTTTTAATTGATTGAAATTTTTATAAGAGGGATTCATTCACCCCCCTCTGAATCTGGCCTAGCTCATTTGTCACATGGCTCGACGAAGTCGACCTCCGCCATTTTATGGACTTCGGCTGAAACCTGGAGCTCCAGCTCATGGAGCATGCACCGCTGTGGTTGCTTGACCGGAGCAACTGAGGGAGAAATGGCTAGGTCATGCTCTGCTACGGAGGGGTCTAGCCTTGGCATCTCCTTATACGTCCAGGCAAAGCAGTCTTTGTATTCCAGTAGGAGTTACTTGTAGTCCTGCCTTTCTGCCTCGGTGAGGAGAGCACTGACGAATGTAGGCTGAGGGGCTTCTTCTTCGCCCAGGTTGATCTCCACGAGATCATTGACGGTCTCCTGGCCGCCGTCCTCCAGCTCGGGAGGAGCGGGTTGAAGGTCGATGAAATCCTCATCATCAGTGTCGGCTTCGTGTATTTCTTGGTTCTCGAAGGCACCGGTTGATGTTGAAGGGACTGGAGAGTGGTTGTTGCTGGGATCCATGGAGGATTGATCTGGACCGCCGGTTCCTGGCCAGCAGTTGTCAACTGGGGCTGCTGAGATCTCCCCAGGGTTGCCTGGCGAAGCTAACAATCCTTCGCAGCTACGACCAGAGATATCCCCCCCCTCAGGAGGGTTTGTTGAACTGGGTCGCTCGACTGGCTGAGAGACCGGAGGAGCTTCTTCGGCCCCCTTGTCTTGGTAGGGAGGCGAGGAGGGTTCCTCGACGACTTGGATAGGGGTTCCAGCCTTGACGGGGATCGGGATCAGAATTTCCTCTTCCTCGTCCCCGGAGCTGTCGAATTTTGCTTCGACTCTAGCTCGGTCGTCGGTTGGTTGTGCCAAGCCTATGACGTTGACTGCATAGTGGACGCGAAAGTCGAGTCTTGGTCGTAGCCAAGTCTCCTGGTATCCTTATGGAAGGACGGGGGTTGTCCCCGGACCTGAGAAGGAGTCCACAGCTGACGAAATGTCTTTGTTGTGCAGAAGTTTGCAACAAGGGAATGTGTTGCCTCAGACACATTTCTTGAATATGCAGCGACAGATCGCCCCACACCTGAACTGCTTCAGGGGCATCATCAGCTTGCTTGGACCAGCCGAAGTCGTCATCTGGCGTGGCTTGAGGGACCATGTCTCCCTTATAGAAGATAATAGGTTTGTCCCTGTTAGTCTTCTTCTTGTTTCGGCGTTGTCTCTTAAAGGTAACAATGAATGTCGTCAGCGATTCGATGCCATGCTTCTCGGATGCACATGGGAACTGGATGCAGTCTGGTGGCAAACATATACTCTTGCCGATAGCTCGGCTAATCAGATTAGCCTCGAAGTCAATCTGGCGCCTCTCGGGGCGATCTGAGGTTGACTTGGAGCCGAGGCGCAGACGATGAAGCTTGGCCTTTTTCTCGTCAACAGAGAAGAGATCATCACCATCTTCCTCTGAGAGCCAACCATTGCTCTTGCTCTTAATCACGGGGTACGGACTAATCCCCTTGAAGTAGAGCGCAGCGTCGGCCAGGTTGCATTCTGCTGGTGTGAACGGTGACAGGTCTGCAAAGACCGTATGTTGCTCCCCGTCCTTGGCATACTTGATGTATTGGTGGAGAGTTGACGGGGACGACCCAATTTTCATGGAGCCAGGGTCTGCCCAGTAGCATTTTATATGACGTGTTGGAGTCGATGATGTAGAATGTCGCCTTGGAGGTGAAATCATCGAGCACTAGGTCGACATCCACCCGGCCGAGGACATCCTCAGTATTTTGGTTGAAGCTGGATATCTTGACCACCTGAACCTTCTGGAGGAACGGGGTCAGATATAGAGTCTTGAATGTCTTGAGCGGCATGATGTTAATAGCAGCACCAGCGTCTACCAGAATTCGGTTTACATCATGCCCATTGACCTTCCCCTTTATATAGAGAGGATGGTTGTGGCACGAGGGGAAAGTAGCATGTCTTTCTCCGTGAAAGAGATGGTGGCTGTGAAGGCTTCATAGGCAGCCGCCTTCATTTCCGCGACATGTGCTTCATAGACTTCCGGCTCTTAGAGTATCTTGATAAGGGTTTCTCTTAGATCCTTACTCCAAGCAATGGCTTCCCAAATTGAAATACTGGCAGGGAAACGCTTCATCTGGTGGAGGACTTTCCGATCAGCTCGGGCTCGAGCATCCTCTAAAGAGGGTAGTATGTCGGGCTGAGCCTTCTGCGAGCTGCCGTGCTGTTCCCCGTTGGGAAGTTGCACTGCCTTGCCCTTACCACCGGGATCAGACTGACTTTGATTGCCAGCGGGCTCCTGGAACAGGGATGGCAATGATGGCTCTTCTGGGGGTGACTGGCGGGCTAACTCATCCTTGCCGGACGGTCCCGCTTGCTCTGCCGCAGAAGTCGGTACTGGTGCAGGGGCTAGGAGGCTGGCAGTAGCCTCTTCAATACCGGAAGGATCGAAGATACCGGGTCCCCTCCGAATTTCTACTTCCAGAATGGGAGCCGGTTCCTCTCCTCGAAAGAGGATGATTCGCTCCGGGTCGAAGGTGGACTGAGAGAGGGGTAGCTCGGGAGCTCTCCCACGGCCTCTACCGCGTCCCCGACCGTGACCTCGGTCATGGCCTGTGTGTTCTGGAGCTGGCTGTAGCCCGAGCGGGGTAGTTGTTCTTTGTCTTGTTCGGGAGGCCACTAGCTCGCCTCGCCGAGAAGCATTAATGTTATCAAGGGGTGGAATGGGCACCATGTTGCAGGCACAGCCCCGAAGCATTTCTTCTAGCTGTTCTATTGTGATCTCCTTGTCTTTATAGCACAAGGAGAGCTCGTCCGGGATTAAGAGCCTTTCATCGTTGTTAAGCTTCTGGATCATCTCTTGGACCCAATTTCTGAGGCAGGCTCGTTTCTGCATTTCTTCCCACGGGATATAGCTGTTGAGTAGGAGAGCTCCGGTAGGACGAGGAGGAACGTATTCCTCCAGGTCATTAATGAGCCGCTGGAGCCTTTGGAGAGGCATCGGCTCAACTGGTGATTGTAGGGCGGCTACTTGTTCAGCTTGTTTCTTGAGCCGCCTTCTGAGGTTCTTCCTCCTATTTCTCTCTTGTCTCTTAGCAATAGCGGTCTCCAAGGGAGTAGGAGGGAGAGGTGCTGGGGCCGGAGTTGATAAATCCTCGTGGGGATACCTCCGAGCCAGTTCCTTTGCCGGGCGAGGTCGTTGACTCTTCCTTGCCTGGATTTCGATCCGGGCGCCTTTCGCTTGTTGTATCTGGAAGGTGGCGTTAATCGCCTGCTCGATTACCTCGAGCGGCAATTCATGGTATGCCGGAATACTGGGACTGGCGTCTGAAGATGTATGAGCGGTTTGGTGCCTTACCCGCGGTGGCGGCAGGAGCTTATGAAGAGTGGGTTGACTGGTGCTGGCGTCAGAAGGCGTATGCGCGGTTTGATGCCTTAATCGCGATGGTGGCAGCTCTCGTTGAGAAGAGGACCGGGGGATATGCTTGTTGTCCTGCTCCTTAGCTTTGCCTTTGTGATCACGCTAAGGGCTGGGCCTGGCGACAACCAAAGGTGCCGCAGGATATTGTTGCTCTGCACAGTTATCCCGACTCTGCAGACTGCCTGAGCCTTGTGGCGGTGGGCCCGCCGCTTGAGTCGAAGCCGCTGAAGACTCCGAAGATGTCTTCTTTGTACTTCGGATTGTGTTGACGGGTGGGCAGAGATGATCCAACGGCTCATCCGCTAAGGAGATGTGACGAGGCTGAGGCGGGGCCTCGCCCTACTTTTGTTTTCCCTTCCTGTCCACGGATGCCGGAGACGGAGATAGGACGGGAGGAGGATGAGAGAGAGCTGAAGAGCCCATTGTCGTCTCGCCCACCAGAACGTCCTCTCGACCGAGAAGCACCCGGAGGAGCCTGGCGGTGTCTTCTTCAGGGAAAGGGAGAGACTTTAGCTCCCGCCAGGACCGCCACCACATAGCCGAAGTGGCTGGGGTTCGTTGGTTGGCTGTTGACGTCTGGGAGCCCAAAGGGGCTGACGGAGCAAAAGAATGGATGACGTTGACTGAGAAGTCGGTCGGCTCCGTCTCTTGACTGGCATCATGCTCTCTACGCCTCCGTAATCACTCGAGCGCCTCTCGGTTGTCAGTCCGGAACTCGAGCCATTCTAGAGGATGTTGGTAAGGCTACCCGTGCCCATTTTCTTGAGGGGAGTCTGGCCACTCTGGCGCACTCCTAGCGGTGTTCAGGGTCTCCTTGACAGCTTGTCGAAGCCTGACGAGCCACATGGAGTTTCCTTCTGCATCGATCTGCTCCCATCAGATCTATTCCTGGATAAGGTGTTGAACTTCCTCACAGGACTCGATCGGGTAGCAGATTCTAGCGTGAAAGGGGCAGTGTTGAGGGTGACTACAGTCCCAATGGGTGTAGTCGGCAGGCGAATCGCGGGGCATGATTTACCCATTCTCGACAAGGATATCGAAGAGTCGTTGGGTTCTCTCTCTGGGGAAAGAGAGAGGTCTCTGATCATGCCAGGGCCTCCACCTCGGATACCAAATTGACCATCCCCTTTGACTGGCGCTGGGCTCCTCTGACTCATCTTCAGAAAGAGAAAACGCGGCCATCATGTGGATGACATTGGCTAAGTGGTGAGCCACGCGTGCTACCTTAGCCGGCCTGGCCCACGTATGTGGTTGCGGAGGATCGACGAGACCACTCTTCATTTTAACGAGGCCGTCTCGGATCAGCTTCTGCGCCTAAGTCTTGAAGACGTAGCAATCTTCAACTGAGTGACCAAGCATGCGATGATACAGGCAATAATTGGGATCATCGGTCTTTAGGGCCTCATCCGGCTTGCGGATCTCGGGCAGCTCGACAATCTTCTGGGCCATGCAGAGGTCGAAGAGCATCTTCGTGTGTTCCTTCTTGAAGGAGAAGGGTGTCTTCATACGCTTCGAGAAGGAGGGAGCAGTCGGCTTGTCTGCTGGCTTTTTGTCAGAGCCACTGGATTCGGCCTCTTTATTGGCCTTAGCAGTAGGGGTGAACTCTATGATGTTCACCTCCTTGCCGGACTGGCGTTCTCACACTTGCTTACCCTTTGCTACAGTGTAGCTCGGGTTATCGGCGAAGAACATCTCTATTTCAGCGATCATCGAATTGAGTTGGTCAAAGCCTTTGATATTGGTGCCGAGAAGTTTTTCGCTAACCTCGGCCGCCAGACCTCGACGGCATATGGTGATGGCGTCCTCCTGAACGGGTGGATTGACACACCTTATGCTGAGGTCTCACCACTTTTTAATGAAGTCGAGGGCGCTCTCGCTCTTTTTCTGCTAAAGAGAACAGAGTTTGGCTAGGGAGTCCTTCCGCTCGGCCGTTTGAAAACGATCGAGGAATTTCTTCTGGAGATCCTCCCAGTAGATGACTGAGTTGGGCTTCAGGCGGGAATACCATTGGAAGGCCATTCCCATGATCGAAGTAGCGAAGTAACGGAGGAGATATTCTTCGTCCAATGCTAACTCACCCATGGCCATAACATAGTAGGCCAAGTGTTCATGTGGCGACCCCTGCCCGTCGAACTTTTACAGCTTCAGGGGCTTGACGTACTCCGGGGGAAGATTTTTTAGCTGGTGGTGAAGAGGGTAGGGTATACTGTAGAGATATACCATGACGACCCCTTCACCATACTGAGCGAGCTTTGTCTCGACAATACGCTCGATCATCTGGCGTTGTGCCATGAGATTTTCTGGCATTGGCGTATTGGAGGCTCGTGGCTGGGCCTCGATCGGGGGTGTACCAAACCCAGTTGCCAACGGGGTTCGGGCGATCACCGCTGAAGTGTTGGAAGCATCGCGGGCCGCCGGCCAGTGCCTTGGCCTGGGGCCTAGCAGGTTGCTGAGGATGAAGGTCCCGTTCCTGGAGGAGGTCATGCAGGAGGGCCTTCAGATGCTAGTTCTCCCTCATGGGAGTGTCGAGGGTCACTTCTGGAGTCTCATTTGTAAGAGGGTCATTGTTGACCGGCTCTGCGTTAAGAGGAGGGTTGCGGTCTTCCGCCGGGACTTCTTTCGTGCGTTCCGACGCCTGCTGTCCGGCAGAAGTGCCGATGTGACCTGTTGGGGGAGGCGGCGGGGCCTGATGGCGTGGCCTCCTGAAGTGGGACAGAGGCTGGTTCAAGTCATCAGACTGGGTATCCGACAGGTGTCCAGTGGTGTAGCACGCGAACACTCGAACTGCGTCATTAATGAACCGGGCTGTCTGCTTCCTCCGTGGGTGCCGCTCGGGGTGGACGGGTGCCCCTAGTCTTTCAAAGACCGAGGTGCGTTGCAGAGGGGGCTCACTCCCAATATTAGTCGGAGGAGAGTGCGGGACAGGTTGCTGGAGGGCCCAGGAGCGGGCTCGCCTTTGCCTCCGCTTGCTTGTGCAGGGGACATTAGACGACTACGAGTCGCCAAACAATGCTACTGTGAAGCCAGCCGCATCCCGTCTGATGGCGCATCTAAGCGCTCGCAGGGGGTTTCTGATACCTCGCCCTTCGAACGGCTTGTGCTTCTTCCGAGGTAACCCAGATTCTCCTCAAGTCGGATTTTTGGTCTCCCTTGCCGTCACTTTTTCGACGAATTGTCTTGGGAGGCCGTGTGTCAGGCTGTGGTGGGTGCCCCTGGGCCGCCACCGAGGAACCCGCTCCTTTGAGCTTCGCCCCATCCTCTCGTGTTTGCCGCAAGAGGTCAAAACAATGGGAGGTGGGGATGGCGGGAACGGTCCGTTCCTGGGGTATGATTGTTTCACCCCCGTCAAGATGGATCCGTAACTCACCGACAAGAACAGTCTTGCCGGAGTTGCTAGTTGCAGCAGCGAGCCGCCTGCCTCTGCTGCCGTGGCGACGCTTCTTTTGAGGAGTTGAGGAAGACTCGGCCCCGAGATGGTAGACTGAGAAAACCCGACCCGGAGCGACCGACAGCATGAAGCTCTCAACCAAAGTTACTGGGATCGGCCCCCGGGGTATGAGACCCGCGCTGGGAGTCGATGACTGGGCGACTCGGGTATAAGCCTTTGCCCGCGCCGATAAAAGTGTTGCCGATGCTCGAGATGACACTCTTGCACCGGGAGGCGACGCCGTCGGAAGTGCTGAGGTGCCGACACTCCTGGGTCGAGGACCCGCGGTAGGTGCTGGCGTAGTCCGATCTCAGGTCGGGAGGCCCGAGGAGGGTGCTGAGGAACCTTGCCCCCTGGGTAGGCGACCCACGGGGAGAGTCGATTCAGTTGGAGCTCGGAACCGAGGTCTAGAGTGCAACACCGGAGAGCAGCAAACTCGGGGCAGGGAGCCCATATCGAGGGTCGGCTTTGCCGGGGCTCGGGCTTGCGGGCCCGAGGAAGGTGCTGGAAAGCTGTAGACCCGGGTCTGGGAGCCGTGTTGGGTACCGGCTTTGCTGGGACTCGGGGTTGGAAACCCGAGGAAGGTGCTGTGAAGCCGTGGACCTGAGGCTTGGTGTCACGGCCCGAGAATTCGATTACCGGGAAGGCCCGATAACCCGAGACTCGCACCGCCGCCCACGAGCCGAGAGGGCTCGGAAGGACTAAAAGGAGTGTGGAGGCACAAAGAAATAGGAAATAAAGCAGAACAATTCAACAATTAATAGAAATAAATAAACAACTACAACAGAGTCCAGTCCAACAGAAAGTACAGTCTAAAGCAGTAAAACGTACCACATGCCAAGTGAACACTTGGCTCGGCAAGCTGGCCACTGAGAACCTCCGCTCCGCACCCTCGAACCTCGAGGAAGAACCGCCACACCTGAAAAGCAGGGAATGAGTCTCCAAAACAGAGACTCAGCAGGGATCCCGCGGAACCCCAACCGGAAACAACGGCGGTAGCGGAAAGGAGAGCTACAACTACAGCAGGAACAACAAACCGGTGGCCGGTTAAAAAAACTCGGCACTACAGCTACTCCTACTGTACCAGAAAACACGACCCAGTCTCCTGTCGGGGGACAACCAAGCCACGCACCCGACCACCCGATTCCACGATCGGGGACCACCAGACACGAACCGCCCTAGCCACGCTACTAGGAAAACGCGACGATACCTCCGTAGCGGAGGCCTGCCCTCACCAAAAGGGCCCAAGCCAAAACCACACGGCCAGGAAACACGGTCACGACCTCACCGTCATGAACACAACACTGTCTGGAGAAAGGCCCTCGGTGACACTCACCGGAAACCCCAGACCTCGACTCCGGGAACACTCCCGAAACCACTCACGAAGTCCCGTCCCGCGGACAGAAACAAAACCCGGTGCACGACAACCCACGTCACGTGACAGGAGCACCACCCACTAGAAGAACGACCGGCTGTGTCCCCTGACGTCTTACACCGCGTCACAAGTGTCTAGCTACGACGCCCCGGGCGTGAGACTCAGACACACACAGTAACCAGTACCACAGAACAAGGACTAGTTGGGGTCGCACCTGTCGGCGCCGTCCGACGCCCCCAACCTCGTGTGCACACTCAGACCGTACGCCCTAGGCCTGTCCTCTAGCTGGTATTTCCCCCTAAACCCGGACTCGGAAGTACGCGGGGGCCCTGCGGTAACCAGCCTACTCACCGCCTCTCTCGGGTACGCCGCTTAGCCACTCCCAGGCGAGCCAGCACACGCGTGCCGTGGGAAAGCTACGACTAGTGGACGTGTCACAGAACGTGGACACAGAAAACCACGCACGCACCCATTGCGAGTAACACGGAGTAACAGGTGGCACGACGCCACCAAACTCTGGACAGCCCACTAAACCTACAAACCCAACGGCCTTTGAGTCAGAAGACTCGGGGTCATGACCGTTGCACACGACAGCACTGAGCCGTCAATCTGGCCTAATCACTAGGTCCAAAACCACAATGGGATGACTCACGAGGCGAATCACAATCGCCGAGACCATTCCCTCACCTGGGAACTCAGGAGACCTCCAGTCCCAAGTTAGGACATGGACTCGCGGTTCACAGGCCATAGGCACGGCCTACGCGGAAACCACAGAAGCATGATTCCCAAGGCAGCCCGCAAGCTGCCACACCGATTTCCCATCTTGTAGCAAGCGGGAAAGCTCCAGCCCCAGGCCGGATAACTGGACTCGCAGTCCAAGGCCAAACACGTGGCCCACATGGGAATCGCCGACCAAAGAAACCCACGATATGCGGGGGAGACCCCACCGCACACCCACTGATGCACGGTGTCTCGATCATGCATAACACGAAAGCTCGGAACACGTGGGGTCACCCGAACCCACCACACCTATGGGCACGCTAATCGAGGTAACATGGTCCCTCCCGACACCCCAGAAACACGGACACAGAACCCATGGGGTGTCCGGGATACTCACAAGGCCGGAGGTCGACCACTGGGTCACAACCGGGTCGACCGGAGACCAAAACAACATAATCGGAGCGCTAAAAGGTCACCTGGACCCTTAAGCTCGTGGCACGCAAAACAAGGTAAGTGGGACAACCTCTGGACACCCAAAGACACGGTCACGGAACTCCACGGGGTGTCCGAGACACTCACGAGACCTAAAGTCAACCACTGGGTCACAACCGGGTTGACCGGAGGTCAAAACAGCGCAAATAGGAACCAGAACGTGGTAGTGGTCACCTGGCGACCGCGACCAGATAGTGGTCGACCGGGGACCGCAACCAGATGGTAGCGGTCGACCGGAGACCGCGACCATGCTGTCACGGTCACCTCACGACCGCAACAAGCCACGCGCAACCCTGCTGGTAGCGGTCGCCCGAGGACCGCGACCAGATAGTAGCGGTCATCTCATGACCGCGACCAGACAAAAGCGGTCTATCGCACGACCGCGACGCCTGAAAGCATTCTCAACCAAAGCACAAAGGATGAAGGCGGTTCTCCCACGACCGCGACTAGTGAACACGGTTACTGGTGGACAGCGATCATTTCGGAAAACCGAGAACGGCGGGAAAAATCCCAAAAATCCACGCCACGCCCTCAAACATCCACGGATGAGGGGGAAAACATAGGGGAAGCCCCCAAATGACCCCTAGCATGCATCTACGGCCTCGGATCGGCCAGAAACGCAATGAATCGCTAGATCGGGCGATCACTCCCCGAAACATGATTTTTCCCCAAAACGCCCCAAACGACCCGCTCGGCTCACCACGGCCTACAAAACTTGCGGGAAAGGAAGTGCACGAGCTGGGGGTCCATCACCCTACCTCCACCGAAGATTTCGTGCACTGTGGACGCCGATCCACGAAGAAAACGCCGTTGAAGCCTCGCCGCTCCACGAACTCACGGCCGAGCTTCACCGCGCCCTCGAGCCTCGATCCTCGACCCATCCTGGCCGTCCTCCTCGCCCGCATCGCCCCGCCTCGCCCCCGCCTCGGTCCGTCGGCCGCCGGAGAGGAGAGAGTGAGAGGAGAGAGTGGGAGAAGAGAGAGAGGGTGAGAGTGAGAAATGAGAGGAGAGAGAGAGGGTGGGTTAATATATAGGAAAATCCGAAAAATCAAAAAAATCCCGAAAAATAGAAAATCACACCCTCGCGATCCTCGGAACGCACCGATCGCAACGGTACCGCACTCGCCCAGGTGAACGGCCCAGTTCACCCGCAACGAGGTTCCGAAGGGAAAGCCGAAACCCACGCCGGGAATCGGAAAACACACGCGAAAAAAGTCGCGGAAGGCCTCCGGGCCTCCGAAACGACTCCGGATCGCGCCGATCCGAACACGAAAGATGTCCAAAACGAAATTTCAGACACAACGGAGTCAGACGCTCTGAGAAACTAGATCCGGGACCCACGAACGAGGATCCAAAAAACCCGGGGCATTACAGCCCTCCCCCCTTAAAGGAATTTCATCCTCGAAATTCAGGACCAAGCACGAAGTCACAGGGGAAGAACACTGAACGAACTTACAACCCTGTCAGAGCCCCAGCACAGAAAATCTCGGTTCTCATGAAAACACCAGTCCTGAGGGACACAGCCAGACTTACAATCACAAACACCTCACTCCTCGCGCCGAGCACACTGGCCAACAGAGCAGGCATATACCAAAGGGCACAGTCCGGCATCACCTCAGACAACGTGAGAACCAACATGGCACTGCAGCCACAATCTTGCTCACCGCGGAAACACAACCCTTGACACGAGCAACAGCTACCGATCCATCCTATGGTCAGCAGACAAATCGCACATCAGCTTCGCAGCCAGCTGACAGGTCGCACGCCCTCTCAAGAGAACAACCAACACAGAGCCTCCATCGGCTCACGCAACCATCTCAACAGACTGCAACTTAGAACATCGGCTCAGCACCAAGAAACACCCCACACATGGCAAGCCGAAAGCCGGACATAACACTGTGCCAACTCTTGTCAGAAGACAAACTTCGACAAAGTCCAGATCCCATCCGGAAAGGCACATCACAGAAATGACCACCAAAGGTCTCGCTGGCACACGGCTCTCGCCACGCTCGAGCCCCAACAACCAGCATCTTCTGTCTCTGAAAAGACCATCCACTGGTCACCAACTGCTCGTCAACGGAAAACCTCTGCTTGCTCAGCTTCTTCCTTCTTTCCTGGTCCTCGACCGGGTCCAAAGGAAACATTCCAAACCTCGGCAAGCCATCCGTCGACTCACACACAGACTGAAGCCGCATCTCGAGCAGCACTCCTCTCGGACTCCGCATCCGAACGCCAACTCGACCCTCTCGGGGAGCACGACGAAACCAAATGACGGATCCTGGTGTCTTCAATCATCACCTCACTAGACTCAGACTCACAGGGGAACCATCCCATGCTGGTCACCAAACTAGGGATAACCATTGCGACACCAACGTCCTATCAAGGACCATCCTCTGACACCCATCTCACAAA
This sequence comes from Amorphophallus konjac, assembly GCA_022559845.1. Taxonomy (NCBI): domain Eukaryota; kingdom Viridiplantae; phylum Streptophyta; class Magnoliopsida; order Alismatales; family Araceae; genus Amorphophallus; species Amorphophallus konjac. The sequence continues at coordinate 404,678,219 of CM040120.1, forward strand.
AGGCCTCCGCCCACAGGCGTCACTCATCCATCTGGTCTCATCAAATCCTTCGATCAATCCAAATGGACACCTGCCAATGCCATAAACCACAATATCCCAAGCAAAGGCATGGCAACAACACGTCTCACGCCGCCGGAGACAACACACACCGATGAACCAATCCTCCGTTGCTCTACACTTCCTCAGAAATCCACCCGCAGCAACCAACGCTACGATCCGCGCGCTGTAATGCCCCGGGTTTTTTGGATCCTCGTTCGTGGGTCTTGGATCTGGTTTCTCGGAGCGTCCGACTCCGTTGTGTCTGAAATTTCATTTCGGACATCTTTCGTGTTCGGATCGGCGCGATCCGGAGTTGTTTCGAAGGCCCGGGGGCGTTCCGCGACTTTTTCCGCGTGTGTTTTCCGATTCCCGGCTTGGGTTTCGGCTTTCCCTTCGGAACCTCGTTGCGGGTGAACTGGGCCGTTCACCTAGGCGAGTGTGGTACCGTTGCGATCGGTGCGTTCCGAGGATCGCGAGGGTGTGATTTTCTATTTTTCGGGATTTTTTCGATTTTCCGGATTTTCCTATATATTAACCCACCCTCTCTCTCTCCTCTCATTTCTCACTCTCACCCTCTCTCTCTTCTCCCACTCTCTCCTCTCACTCTCTCCTCTCCGGCGGCCGACGGACCGAGGCGGGGGCGAGGGGGGGCGATGCGGGCGAGGAGGACGGCCAGGATGGGTCGAGGATCGAGGCTCGAGGGCGCGGTGAAGCTCGGCCGTGAGTTCGTGGAACGGCGAGGCTTCAACGGCGTTTTCTTCGTGGATCGGCGTCTACGGTGCGCGAAATCTTCGGTGGAGGTAGGGTGATGGACCCCCAGCTCGTGCTCTTCCTTTCCCGCGAGTTTGGTAGGCCGTGGTGAGCCGAGCGGGTCGTTTGGGGCATTTTGGGGAAAATCATGTTTTGGGGAGTGATCGCCCGATCTAGCGATTCGTTGCGTTTTAGGCCGATCCGAGGCCATAGATGCATGCTAGGGGTTGTTGGGGAGCTTCCCCTATGTTTTCCCCCTCATCCGTGGATGTTTGGGGGCGTGGCGTGGATTTTTGGGGTTTTCCCGCCGTTCCCGATTTTCCGAGATGGTCGCGGTCCACCAGAAACCGCTACCATCTGGTAGCGGTCTTGGGAGAACCGCGTTCATCCTTATGTTTTGGTCGAGGAGGCCTTCGAGCGTCGCGGTCGTGCGATAGACCGCTTTGGCCTAGTCGCGGTCAGGGGATGACCGCTACTGTTTGGTCGTGGTCCTTGGGCGACCGCTACCATCAGGCTTGCGCGTGGCTGGTCGCGGTCGCGAGATGACCGTGACAGCATGGTAGTGGTCGCCGGTCGACCGCGACCAGCGCTGTCACGGCCCGAGAATCCGATTACCGGGAAGGCTCGATAACCCGAGACTCGCACCGCCGCCCACGAGCCGGGAGGGCTCGGAAGGGCTAAAAGGAGTGTGGAGGCACAAAGAAATAGGAAATAAAGTAGGACAATTCAACAATTAACAGAAATAAATAAACAACTACAACAGAGTCCAGTCCAACAGAAAGTACAGTCTAAAGCAGTAAAACGTACCACATGCCAAGTGAACACTCGGCCCGGCAAGCTGGCCACTTAGAACCTCCGCTCCGCACCCTTGAACCGCAACACGGCATGCCAAGAGCCGCAACATGAGCCATAACAACAACCGCCGATGCTCATCCTCGAGTCCCGAACTCGCCACGGAGCCTTCACATCTCAAACCAACTCCAGGGCGAACACAACCCATTCGAACACAAGAGCGCAGGAGCAAGACTTACTGGGACACCACAGCCCAATCTTGCCTCGAAATCCATAAAATAATCGGGACCGACACGTCATTTCTGAGGCCACAGAGCACGACAAGGACATCAGGCTCGACAAATCAGCAGCTCATCGAGAAGATATTCCGCTCACCCGAGCACACTTCTCGATCAGAACACCCGCTCTGCCACCTTAAACCGCAACCTGAACACCTCAGGGGCTGGACAAACCTCAAGCTGGAGTGGCCAAAACTGACAGCAGCTCCCTCAGAGCACGCTCACGGCCTCTTAACCACGAACAGTCCTCTCCAGCCACCTGACCACGCCGCAGATTCCTCGAACGCAGCACCGTGAACTCGCGCCTGCCAGCAACCTCTGCCCAACGCAGCACAACCAGGGCCACCACCGATGAGGGAGAAGGCTCTCGACCTCGATCCTTAGACCCCACGCTGGCACGAAAGCCGCGGACATCAACCACCTTCACAGCGCCGCACAGCGCACTCAAGCTCTCAAGCGAGAAACAAGGCGGAAAGTGAACACAAAACCCTAAGCCAGCTGCCGACTGTACTGGACCTTATGGACTCTGATCACTGCAACATTTCGAATTCCTATGTACGTCCACAACCACCGCTCTGATACCAGCTGTCACGGCCCGAGAATCCGATTACCGGGAAGGCCCGATAACCCGAGACTCGCACCGCCGCCCACGAGCCGGAGGGCTCGGAAGGGCTAAAATGAGTGTGGAGGCACAAAGAAATAGGAAATAAAGCAGGAAGATTCAACAATTAACAGAAATAAATAAACAACTACAATAGAGTCCAGTCCAACAGAAAGTACAGTTTAAAGCAGTAAAACGTACCACATGCCAAGTGAACACTCGGCTCGGCAAGCTGGCCACTAAGAACCTCCGCTCCGCACCCTCGAACCGCAACACGGCATGCCAAGAGCCGCAACATGAGCCATAACAACAACCGCCGTTGCTCATCCTCGAGTCCCGAACTCGCCGCGGAGCCTTCACATCTCAAACCAACTCCAGGGTGAACACAACCCATTCGAACACAAGAGCGCAGGAGCAAGACTTACTGGGACACCATAGCCCAATCCTGACCCCGCTGGTAGCGGTCGCCCGAGGACCGCGACCAGATAGTAGCGGTCATCTCATGATCACGACCAGACAAAAGCGGTCTATTGCACGACCGCGACGCCTGAAAGCCTTCTCGACCAAAGCACAAAGGATGAAGGCGGTTCTCCCACGACCGCGACTAGTGAACGCGGTTACTAGTGGACCGCGATCATTTCGAAAAATCGAGAACGGCGGGAAAAATCCCAAAAATCCACGCCACGCCCTCAAACATCCACGGATGAGGGGGAAAACATAGGGGAAGCCCCCAAATGACCCCTAGCATGCATCTACGGCCTCGGATCGGCCAGAAACGCAATGAATCGCTAGATCGGGCGATCACTCCCCGAAACATGATTTTTCCCCAAAACGCCCCAAACGACCCGCTCGGCTCACCACGGCCTACAAAACTTGCGGGAAAGGAAGTGCACGAGCTGGGGGTCCATCAGCCTACCTCCACCGAAGATTTCGTGTACCGTGGACGCCGACCCACGAAGAAAACGCCATTGAAGCCTCGCCGCTCCACGAACTCACGTCCGAGCTTCACCGCGCCCTCGAGCCTCGATCCTCGACCCATCCTGGCCATCCTCCTCGCCCGCATCGCCCCACCTCGCCCCCGCCTCGGTCCGTCGGCCGCCGGAGAGGAGAGAGTGAGAGGAGAGAGTGGGAGAAGAGAGAGAGGGTGAGAGTGAGAAATGAGAGGAGAGAGAGAGGGTGGGTTAATATATAGGAAAATCTGGAAAATCGGAAAAATCCCATAAAATAGAAAATCACACCCTCGCGATCCTCGAAACGCACTGATCGCAACGGTACCACACTCGCCTAGGTGAACGGCCCAGTTCACCCGCAACGAGGTTCCGAAGGGAAACCCGAAATCCACGCCGGGAATCGGAAAACACACGCGGAAAAAGTCGCGGAACGCCTCCGGGCCTCCGAAACGACTCCGGATCGCGCCGATCCGAACACGAAAGATGTCCGAAACGAAATTTCGGACACAACGGAGTTGGACGCTCCGAGAAACCAGATCCGGGACCCACGAACGAGGATCTGAAAAACCCGGGGCATTACACTCGGAGCCCGTGTTGGCTGCCGGCTTTGCTGGAGCTCGGGGTTGGGAACCCGAGGAAGGTGCTGGGAAGTCGTGGACCCGGGGCTGGGAGTCCGTGTTGGGTGCCGGCTTTGCTGGAGCTCGGGGTTGGGGACCCGAGGAAGATACTGGGATAGTGACCGAAGTCCGGGGCATGGGGCCCATGTCGGAGATCGGACGAGATTGGCCTCGGGAGGTAACGCTTACTGATAACGCAAAAGTTCGTCGTTTAAAACACGCGCGCTAACAATCTTAAAACCGAACTCGCACAAAATGATCAAAAGAGAACGTAGTACTATGGCAAGCACGGGTCGAATCCACAGGGAAGAAGAGATTTTTAGAGTTAAAAACCTTAGAGTCCTTTGAAAAACACTTGTGATTTGGATTTGCTTAAAGAAAATAGTGAAATGATGAACAAACCGAACACTTAATTGAAAACACCATGACTATGCACTTATGCTATAGAAAATAATTGCATGAAGTGAAAAGAAGATATAGAAGAAAGAGATAGAGAGGGAAGAAGAGAAAGAACTAGATCAAGAGAACAACTCCTTTCATTAACTTGAAAGAAAGAGTACATGAAATGTGAAACAAGTTTATACTAATGACACAATGAGATTACAATGAAGTGAAATATCACAAAAGTAATAACACAAGAAAAGCCTAGAGTTTGGAGATGGTATCAGCAATGGTGATGATAGCGCCGTCCTCTCTTGGCCTTGGATCACGAACAACCTTGTGGAAGATGTCGTCTACGCCGGGAGGAAGTCACCTTCGTCATTAAAGCAGTCTTTGGAGGGTGAATAACTTTGAACCCAAGAGGAATTAGGGGATGCCCAAGAAGAATAAGTTTAAGAGGGAGAAGATAGGAAAAACTTTAATGAAGAACTCAGAGAGAAAAGAAGAGAAGAAGAGCTTCAAAATGGAGACATAACAGAAACTAGCACCTCAGATGAACAGTGAAATCACAGGATAGCAAGTTGAAAAACGAGAAATATCTTAAAAACCAGAAAGAATTAGAAGATGAGAAAGAAGAAGAAGTTGTAGAACACGTAAAAACCAAGAACTTTTATGAAGATAGCAAGAGCAGAAAATGACTATAAGAGGGAGAAATAAGGGAAAGAACAAAGAACAATACTGGGTCGTAGATGAACAGGATAGCACAGTAAAAAATACGAAATATCTTGAAAACCAGAAGGAATTAGAAGATGAACAAGAAGAAGAAGTTGTAGAGGACTTAAACATGAAGAACTTTTATGAAGAACACAAAAGGAGAAAACGAACTTACATGGGAGAAACCGGAGGCCTAAGGTTGGGAGAGAAAGAGGGAGAGTGAAAGATTGCCAAAAGAAAAGAACTCCCTTTCTCCTCCTTGTCATGGGCTATTTATAGGAAACGTTAGGTAGATGGAGGGTGGAGATTGTATCAAAAGGTGATGGATGGCTGAGATTCAAGTGGAATATGATGCATGGGGAAGAGAAAAAGTAGGTGGGCACCCCCTTTCTTGGACTTTAGGCACCCCATTTCCCAAGGCTCATCATGTCTCTCCTTTATTTCAAACTTTGAATGTCCTTTTCCTCCTTTTCAAACTTAAACTTTGGATTCCTCCTTTTCAAACTTTGAATTTAAAAATTTGAACTTTCCTTTCCCTCCAATCAAAATATTTTGAATTCTTTATTTGACTTGGTCAAAATGGTGATGACCCTTTTGCCCCCGGCTTCTTTTGTAATTACCTTTGGTGTCCTATACACACATAATTGCACTTTAGTCCATAAAAATTACCACAATGTGCACATAAATCTCAAATGCTCATGATTATGCAATGGAGAATTAATGCTCATGGCCCTCAACTTTAATTTATTATTAAATAAGATAATCGAATTAATCAATTTACGTGAAAGCTCCAATTTAAATGCGGAGTTGAGGTTAACTACGAAATATGCATAATTGCCTGATTATATGCACATAAAATGGTGTACATGCAATGAATTGTCATAAGAAATGGACACTTATCACTTACCCGGGTCGGTGTTTATCGGGGGACCCTGGAGGGGTCAGTGGTGGCGGTCCGGTACCTGGTACTCAGGTAGGCCACCGGGACTGGAGGTGCACGTGGCACATTGGCCGCGAGAGCCAATGGAGAAACTGGAGTTGGCTGAAGAGCAGCCACGGGGATCACGCCCAAAAAGTAGGGCGATCCGATGGCAGGAGCGAAGCTACCGAAAGCAATCGGCGTTGTCAAGTAACCCACCCAGGCGTGGGTGGCAATGACGTTGGGGCCGTAGGTGATGGCCGCCATGGTTGCTGGAGAGCTGAGTGCTGCAGAGGCGACGGTTGCAGACAGTTGTCGAGCGTGGTCCGATGGTCAGACCGTGAGCCGGAAGCTGCTAGAGAATGCACGCACGAGTATCCTCCTCTGCCTCTCCTGCAAGGACAGGAAAATGGCACCAGGGCTTCAGGGCTGGCACATACTTTTCTTCAGTAAAAAGAAGGAAGGCGGGAGACGTCCCACCGGGCGTGCCATCCTCTCTGTTGCACGGGTTTTTATGCCGAATGACCAGGGTGAAGAAAGGGATACATCGGGGAAGGAAAATATGGGAGTTTTATGTATCTCAGGTATCCTCCTTACAATTGCATACCTCTCACGGTGGTATCGGGTACTCTCCTTTTACGGAAAGTCAAAAAGGGCCGAATGACACGGGAATGTAAGAGTACGGATTAACCGGACAGGGTGCGGGCATGCCAGTCGATTTCTTGACAATCACCCATGGAACCAAGGGTTGACCGGGGAAGTGCCACCAGGGCGCGGCACGTGGACTCGGGCGATCGGGAGACACGTGGAGAAAAGGGGTTCCACGGGTGTGAGTGCGTAGGCGATTGTGGGTGTCGTGTACTGGACGTCTTTCCCCACCGGCCGCAAGCAACCGGTGTTTATTTACATCAGATTAAATCTGAACACCTTTGTTCTATGCTGAAGAAAAGTCTGTATATGTGTCTGAAGCCATGGGTAGAGGGCCGGGAGCGTTCTGCAGCTGTGGGTGCGCTTTCGACTGGGGGATGTTTACTGGGGGAATGGTGTCGGACACATATGCTGAAAGGTGTAGGTAGGGAGTTGGGGGCCCGAATGTGGGCGCTTATATTTCACTGGCTTTATGATGGGCCGCATGGGCTTTACAAATGGGCCTAAGTGGCCAAAGTGCAACTGGCGCAAGTCGCGGGACAATTCCGACACGTGGGTCGGTCCCCGGGTCATTGCGTAACGAGGCAGATATCCGCATGTTTTACAGGATCCCTTTATAGGGGGATTGGCATGTGCCCGACTACCTTGGAGGCCAAAGCGGGCATGGACTGGCGCTTGGCGGAGGATGGACGCAGCTCGAGGTGAGCGGTCGGGTCCGGGTCTCGGACGGCGAGTGTCGTCATGCTGGGGAGTCGAGGTCGGCCCCGGGACTATGATTCTCAGGCCAGAGGTCTGACTGGACTCGAGTTGTTAGTCTGAGGGGCCAATGGTGGGGTGAGTGGAGAACGGTGGGCACGCGGTTCTGTGTCGGCGTCCGTTACGGCATTATGAAGTGCACCTCGTCACCGTCGTAAGTTGAGGTACACGGGCAAACTCGGGATGTGTGTGTGAGCCGACTAGCAAGTCAACCCCACGCGCACTTGTCTTCTCATGTTCCCGACCCTTGCCGAGAGCCTCGGGAGTCCGAGGGTGCGACAATTAGGCCGGGGGAGTTTATTCGTCCGCCAGTGTGTTCCCTTGTGCAAGCCTTCATCCGTTGCCCCTTGAGCTTCAAAGGGGGGAAATTTATAGGAAGTTGAAGGGGTGGGGGGTGGGGTTTAGGCGGACCAAGTTGAGGGTTCAACTTGGTCCGGGCAAACCCCATAAACAGTAGCATTTAATTTATTTTTTTTGTATTTTTCTAGTTTGTTTTGTGTGTGTGACAGAGTGGGGAGATGGGGTTTAGGCGGACCAGCCCAAGGGGAAGGTCTGGTCCGCATAAACCCCTCCTCCAGGGGGGGGGGGAGGTTTAGGCGGACCAGCCCGATGGGCTGGTCTGGTCCGCCTAAACCCCTCTTCGGAGGGGTAAAATTCTTTTTTTTATTATTGGATGGGGTTTAGGCGGACTAAATTGGCCCCATTTTTTTGATTTGAAAAAATCTTTTTTTTTATTACCCAAGGGTTTAGGCGGGCTAGAGTGGAGAGAGGGGGGGGGCCCACCTCTATAAAATCTGATTTTTTGTAATTTTTCTTCCTAAATTGGCTAAGAAGAAAAGGACAAGAGGATACTAGAAGGATACTGGTTGACCGGCCACGTGCGTGCGAGGAACGCGGGTGTTGTGACTGACGTAATCCCGGGACTTCATCTTCGCGAGTTCTTCCATGCATGGGTACGACGAACGAATCCTTGCACGAACCTCGGGCCGTGAGATTGGGAATTTGCACGAACTAGAACTGGGGAAGACCGTCGGGCCTCCGGGCTGGGGAGAGGGCGCGGTCCCTGGGGAGTTTGCCCTCCCTTGGGGGTGGGATCGCGCCCCGGGGCGAACCGGCCCCAGAAGAGTCGCAACCCCGAGGGATGGCCCCCGGGGGTCTTCTTTCATCGTCTGGGGATGTCTTTGAAGGACACGGGGTTCCGGGATACTGGGATGGCCCGTGGGGGCCGTTGTCCTTCGAGTCGTAGTAGCCGCTTGCAATGTGTTCGGGTAAATGCTTGACACACCTCGGGTTGTCGAACGGGCCACGTAGGTGGCCAACGGGCTTTGGATTTGGCCTAGGGCCGAGGGTAGAAGTCCATAGGGGCTGGGTAGAGGCACCTTTGGCATACGGGCCTGGCCTCGTGCTACGTGCCATGTTGTACGGTGGGTTGGCAGGGTAGCCTCGGGTTGGTCCGAGAGCTAAAGTTAAGTGACTCATTGCCACGTGTCTGAGGGTCGGGGGGTGGCCCCGGCTTGCTGGGAGGTCGTTGTAGGACCCAATTAGTGCACTGGAACCACTGGGTGGTCCGTGGGTTGGTGTAGAAGGGTTGAAACATGTGTGCCCACAAGGTGTTCGGCAGAATGCCGGACGCACGTGCTGTTGGCCTCTCAAGCCTGCGTTTGACCTATTTGGGTCTCCCTTTGACCTTGGAGGGTTGAAGGAAGGCGTCTCGGGGTAGGCCTCTGGCCTTTCCACTGGGTGCCACGTGACGTGGCTTGTAGTCGAGGCGCCCCCGGGTTGGCCCGGGTGGTCGTGTAGAATGCGGGCAAAGTCCGCAACTTAGGGGTCGGGAGTGGTCTCTATTGATTGCTAACACCGCTGTATACCTCGGCTAGCGGGTCGGGGCCGTTGGCCGAGCCCACTGGGTTGTCGGAGGGGCCAGGTAGCCCATGCCTCAAAGGTGTTCGAGGAAATTCCCGAACTCTTATTTCTGGGTATTTTGCTGGGGAAATTGTCCGGGTACAACAACCACCTAATCATACAATGCCATGTCTTTTTAATTAATCCATTGAGTGCCAACAATTTGTTTGGTTCTTTTCTTTCTCCTTTTCTTTCTCTTTAAAACAGGCTGCGTTTTCTTTATTTTCTGCTGCCAGAACAACATTCATCTTCATTTGGCTAGGTTTTATTCAAATCTGACTTTGATTTGCTTAGTCACATTGCTTGTACAGAAATGTGCTCATAGCTTGTTTGCTCATTTGTTCAGAAAGGGTGCATTCTCTTGAACACTTTTTTTATTCAGCATTGCTTCTTGCCTTTGTGTTTGATGCATCTATTTAGCATTGTGTCAAAGGTTCAGTCTAGGTTTTAGCATTAGCTCAGATTTTTTTTAAGTCCATAATTCTAGAGAAAATTGGGCAGCACCTCCCCCGGACCTGGGTTTTGGGGGTGAAAAGCGAAGCGCATCCACGGATATACCGGGATGGCATCTACAACAAGAGTAAGCCACAAGCGGGCTGCTCTATGATCCCCAAATTGGGTAGGGAAGAACCCCGAGGGCTAGCCTATGAGCTTCAGCTCTTTACAAAATTTTGTCCATCTCAATATTAACAGCGTTAACAGCCTCATATTTTTCAAGATTTAGTTTGTTATCTTTCTCCCATTCTTCACATTTCAGGTTGGTATGGCTTAGCTGTTTTCTAAGATCATCATTTTCTTCCTTTAATCCTATCAGATCTAGCGAGTGGTTTCAAGAGTTTCAGCTTATTTTTCTTGTTCTTCATTTTCAATTTTTAAAGTTTCTAACTCTCTATTGGTAGGATTATCATGAGCAAGAGCGTTGATCTTCTTCTTCAAATGCTTGTTCTCCTTTTTATACATTTCATACTTCTCAAGTAGATTAGCATATGCATCTTCCCAATCCTCAATTGAAAAGGTTTCAAAAAGGTTGCTTACCTGATCCTCACTCCCGTAGCCATTAGACAGAAGTCATTCTCATCTTCATCGACAGAAAGACTCTCATTTTCCTCTTCATCGTCACTCCAGGTGGAGACCATGGCTTTGGGCTTCTTTCCCTTGGCCTTGGACATTTTCTTGATCAATTCAATGCATTCTCCTCGCATATGTCCTGCTTTCTTACATTGATAGCAAATAATGTTGTCAGAATTTTTGACATGAGTAAGTCTGAGATTGGAGTTTCTACTCACCTGCGGAGCCTTCTTCCTCTTTTGGAATTTGCTTCGTCTACTCAGGAACTTCTTGAATTCCCTAGTAAGCAAGGCATGGTCAGTTGTGCTAGCCTCCGGAAGGTCACCTCCATCGTCCTCATCTGAACCGTCTGTGCTCTCAACAACTTTGAGAGTCACAGTCTTCTTGGGCATGACGTCTTCTTCACTTCTCTTCAAGTTAAGCTCATATGTCATAAGCGAACCTATCAAACCATCAACTGTCATAATAGACAGGTCTTTAGAGTCCTCAATAATAGTGGCCTTAGTGTGCCACACTGGGGTGAGAGATCTAAGAATCTTCCTAATCAGTTCACTGTCAGGATATTCTTTTCCCAATGATTTTAAGGAGTTGGTTAACTGGGTGTGCCTTGCATACATCTCAGAGATAGTTTCGTTAGGTTTCATTCTGAACATTTCATAGTCAGTAGTTAGTATGTTGGCCATGGTGGCCCTGACTTCAGATGTACCCTGATAGATTAGCTCAAGCATATCCCACATTTCTTTTGCAGATTTGTAAGTGGATACTCTTGAGTATTCAGTGGGGTGGATAGCGCATTGCATGATGTTCATGGCGCTCCAATTGGTTGTAGATTTTTTGATCTGGTTCGGTGTCCAGGTATCATCTAAATCTGGTAAAACAAATGGACCTTTACTCACAACACGCCATATCATGTGATCCTGGGCACCCATGAAAACTTCCATTCGATTCTTCCAGTACAGATAATTAGTTCCATCGAAAAACGGCGGACGATTGATGGCATGACCCTCAGCTATGTAGCTACGAGGGACATTCCCATCGGATCTCCCTGGGTCATTGGACCACATCTCTAGGGATCCTGCTCTGATACCAAATGTTGGATGGTATGAGAGGATCTAGAGGGGGGGGGGGTGAATAGATCTTATACCATATTTTCGACTTCTACAAACAAGCTATGGAAGATAACACTGCAGTAACCACAAGCGAAGTCAAACGGCAGATAACGGAGTTAAAAGATAAGAGAAACTCTTAGACACAACAGGCTAGCTAAGAAGAGGGGATAGAAGATATGGAGAGCAAACCACAACGCAATACTTTTTAAGGTGGTTCGATTGCATCTTGGCACACCTACGTCCACCCCTCACCAACACGGTAAGGCTTCCATTCTTTGGCCAAAAGAAACACGCACACACACACGCTGAAGACCAGCTAAACACGGGGACTACCCCCAACACACACACACACACACACACACACACACACACACACACACACACACACACACACACACACACACACACACACACACACACACACACACACACACACACACACACACACACACACACACACACGAGGACAAGTCTTCAAAGCACACGGGAAAGAGATCCCACAAGAAAGAAATAAAATAGAGCAAGAAACCAGACACACACACGCTGCAACTGCAGCTACACGGTGACACTAACCCCACACAAAAGGTGATTTGTTGTTGAAAGACAAAGGCACACAAGAAACCAAAAACAAGAAGCTACAACTGCAGCAGTCCCAAGCGAAGAAGCACTACAAACGGCGGTGCTCAAACAATGAAGCAAGGGAGCCAGGGCTGGCTAGATGGCTATGGATCCTTCTCCTTTCCTTCACCTTTCTCTATGATGGAAGTCTGAGCAGGCACTCCTTTATCTTATCTTTTCTCTCTTTTCTACGTTCTGCTCTTCCTGTAAGCCAACTTAGAACTCCAATAGCAGCTTCATGCAAGGGAAGGCCGTCCAATTTATAGGCCTTAAGAAGCAGTAGATTTTCACTCCATTTCTCTTGTAGTTTTGAATATCTGAAATAAACAAGGGGATTTGACCAAGGAAACCTACAGAACCTTAATTTCTATTAGCAGAGAGGACATCTTTTTTCCAGAGATGTTCTTCCTTCAGACACAATCTTGGCTGGCTGGCGCAGGGGACAGAACTGGTAGTGAGAGAGACTTTTCCAAGGTATTTTACTGACAGATATATAGAGTAAAGTGTTCCTATGGACACTAATGATGACATGGACGTTTGGGAGTTCCTAGGAATCTCTTCCAGCCCTCAAAAACCAAATTTTCAGAGGTTTACGTCAGACCTTTTTTCCCTCTGTACGATTTTCCAAGAGATAGATCTATCAGAAGGCTTTTGAGTTTTTCCTTTAGTGAGGTCGACCTGCTGAGAAGGTGAGGTCAACACGGCTTTGAAAAAGTGTGATTACAAAGGCTTTTGGAATGAGCTTGAGGTCGACCTCCTATGAAAGTAGTATCGACCTGTCTTAAGAGATTGCCCGTCATAATGGTTTCTGGAATGGTTGACCTTCTAAGAAAGAAGTGTCGACCTATCTTAATGACATGCTCGAGCCTTGTAGCTGATGTCGGAGCAGTGTGAGATGAGGTCGGGGCAGCTCTGAAGAGCAGCAGGTGAACTGCTTGCTGTGAGGGTCTGAGGTCGACACCCTAAGAGACTGAGGTCGACACTACCCTTGTGACGATCTACTACAACTGCTTCTATGAGGACTTGAGGTCGACCTCCTGAGGATTTGAGGTTGACATTGCCTTGCCTGAATCGACCTTCTTTATACACTTGATACCTAGTCATTCAAAAAGGTGTTTCATGAGTTTCAAAATTAATTCACCAATGACTTATAGTAAGACATCATCAAAACAACATTTATACAACACACAAGTCATGAAAACACCTAAAAGGTTTGCAGCCCTCAAGAAACCACTGTGTGATATGTGTGGAAAGTTTGAACAAAACTCTTCATATTGCATGAGTTATCCTCAACTAAGTCATGCAAGACAAGCTTGGCTTCCGAAGAATGCATTTTCTGAACTGACCAAAATAAGTGGACCCAACCTTATTTGTGTTCCCAAATCTCTTGTTTGATTATTTATCTTGCAGGAATGTCTTGCAGCCATACATAACCGATGGTACCTTGACAGCGGCTGCTCAAGACATATGACAGGAGATAGAGAGAAGTTTTGTCTACTTGTTGAAAAGGAAGTAGGGCACGTGACCTTCGGAGGAAAGAATAAAGGAAGAATTATCGGGTTAGATAAAATTGGTAAGAATCCAAATCACTCGATAGAAAATGTCTTGTTGGTTGAAGGTCTTCAGTACAATTTGCTTAGCATAAGCCAGTTCTGTGATAAGGGGCGTAGAGTTGAATTTAATGCTAAGGAATGTAAAATTCTTGAACGAAACTCTGACAAAATTAAACTTTTGGGTCGAAGGGTAAATAATGTGTACATGGTTGATTTAGATGACCCATCTCATAAAAACTTGTGCCTAGCTGCTAATAAACATGACTTTGTATGGCTTTGGCACTGTAGACTAGGACATGCAAGTTATAATGTTATGCACAAATTGATTAAATTCAACATGGTGAGAGGAATGCCTAAAATTTTATTCAACAAATTCAATAAACTCTGTCATGCATGCACCCAGGGCAAGCAAGCCAGAAGCTCCTTCAAATCTAGATCTGAAAATCTGACATCTAAACAACTTGAGCTCATTCATATGGATTTCTTTGGACCTACTAGGACAACCAGTCTTAGTGGTAAACGGTATGGATATGTTCTTGTGGATGCTTTTTCTAGATTTACTTGGGTGTTTTTCTTGAATTATAAAAATGAAGCGTTCCTGAGTCTTAGGTATTCTACAAGAGAATCAAGCCGGATGGTAAGCATAAGACATGCTCCATTCTATCTCATCATGGTGGAGAGTTTGATAACTCCGATTTTGATGATTTGTGCATTGAAGAAGGAATAAATCACAGGTTTGCTTTGCCAAGGACTCAGAATAGAATGGTGTCGTGGAGAGACGCAACAGAACCTTAGTGGAAATGGCTAGAACATTACTGGTGGAGAGCCAATTATCTCAAAAATTTTGGGCAGAAGCGGTCAATATATCCTGCTACATTGTCAATCGAGCCATGGTAAGACCGCTCCATAAACAGACTCATTATGAAATATACAAGGGTAAGAAACCTTCATTGGCACACTTTAAGTTTTTGGGGAAAAATATTTTATTCATTACAATGACAAGAGAGATTTAGACAAGTTTGAAGCTAAAAGTGAACCTTGTATATTTCTAGGATATTCTACAGATTAAAGGGCTTATAGAATTTTTAATATGAAAAGTCAAGTTGTTGAAGAATCTCCACTTGTCACTTTTGATGAACAAGATGAGGAGACTAATGGCTTTGACTCTAACAGGAAAGACGAGGTAGATGGAGTATTCATGGAGCCCAAGGAGGAATCTAGTCAATCAAATGAAGACATGCAGCAGAATGAATAAGTCAATGAAGTCAATAATCAAGGTGACAGAACAAGCTCTCCAGGTGAAACCTCCTCGAACCTAAGATTTTTGAAAGACCATCCTCTAGACAACATTCTAGAAATGTACATGATCCCCCTAGAAATAGGTCACATCTCAAGGAAATAGAGAAAGTTGATCAAATGGCATTAGTATCACAGATAGAACTCATAAATATATATGTTGCACTTAATGATGAATATTGGATAAATGCCATGCATGAGGAATCACATCAATTTGAACGGAACAATGTTTGGCATTTAGTTCCAAGACCATCTAATAAATCTGCGATATGAATAAAATGGGTCTTTAGGAATAAGCTGAATGAAAATGGAGTAACTGTAAGAAATAAGGCTAGGTTAGTAGCTAAGGGGTATAACCAAGAATTTGGTATAGACTTTGAAGATTCATTTGCCCCGGTGGCTAGACTAGAAGTCATAAGAATATTGCTTGATTTTGCTTATTCTTATAGAATAAAACTCTAACAAACGGACGTCAAGAGTGCTTTTCTTAATGGACTAATAAAGGAGGAAGTTTTTGTTGAGCAGTCCCAAGGATTTAAGAGTGCGGAATTTCCAGACCACGTCTACAAGTTGGAAAAAGTCCTATATGGATTGAAACAAGCTCCGCGAGCTTGGTACGAGAGATTGAGCAATTTCCTCAAAGGTAAAGGATACAAAAGAGGTAAAATTGTCATGTCCCGAACCGATAGCAGCGGAATGCATTGCTCGGAATGTGGCTGCAATACAGTCGTGTGAATCAGAGCAATAACTTAAAGGAGACCAGAAATTGGATGAACATAAATTTTTATTGACATAAATGTGTTATTACAACTTATTGACTCAATTATAATTTCCAAATAAAAATAAAAGACACACTAGCCAGAATTAATACAAAATTTGAATCTAGACTCAAGAAAAGTAAAAGGTACAGGTAATCTATCTTTAGGAGCTCTCTTGCACACTTTCCCTTTTCCATTGGAGTCACGGCCTTGCTAGCCACCTAATTACCTAAAAATAGGGGAAAACACTAGATGAGCGAACGCTCAGTAAGAATTTTATCTCTGATCAAGACTTGCTTAAAGTAATTAACGATTTATGCAATATGCCATGATCATGTACGATAGAATGCATGATAATATCTAGAGTGGAATAACAAGATGAACTAGCGAGATTTCAAGATATATCAAGCAAAGTTAATGTTGTGCATGTGATTTTGATGATTACAAAATGACTTTGTTGCTTGGCCTTGTGCTTGAATGGTTATTCATGTTTTCATGTGCTTGGATCTCCTTATCCTCTTGCTATGGAGTTTGAAATGGCTGTGAAGATTTAATAGTGAGATTGTTTTGTATTGAATGAGAATGAATTTGAAATGGTTGTGGAGATTTAATAGTGAGATTGCTTTGTATTGAATGAGAATGAATTTTTGAAATATGCTTGAAAGAATGCATATGCCTTGTGAATTTGTGAAACATAGAATCTGTGAAACTTGCTTGAAAGAATGCATATGCCTTGTACTCAATGAGAACTCGTAAGAAAACATGTTTGCATGATTGGATAATTACTAATGTGTGTGATGCATGCAATTTGAAGATTCTATGTTTATGACAGTGCTCCTTATGAAACAAGACTTCATGAATGCTAGTTTTTATCAACAAGAATGCCATCAACATGAATGAGTCTTTATGATCATTTGAATGCTAGTCATGCTCACTTGTTTGTAATAGCTTAACTCTCACTTGAATGCCAGTTATGCTCATTTCAATGCAGTGTGCTAATCTTCTTGCATTATAGGAACGAGTCATGATGGACATCAAATGGAACTCAAGAGAATGCTTAAATCAGTCATCTTGTTGTCCACCATTCAGAACTTGTGTTAATTCTATCTCCATTCTTCAAAGAACCATTGGTAAGGTTTTGCAATTCACATATCTTCAGTTAAGTGAATTTTAGGTAAGAAAGTTGCAGTGTGTTGACCCAGAGTACTTGTGCATAGATATACATGTGGTTTCATGTACCTTCTTCATGAGTCATTAAGGTTTGAAGATGTATGCTTCATGCATTTTCTATGAGGTTATGAGGGTCATACATGTTATTCAAATGCATGGGTTATGTTGTTGACTTTTGGTTGAGACGCCTTAGGTTTTCATGCATAATCTTCTAAGTTGCTAATGACACGAATGTGATTCATGCATTTTCTACATGAAGCTTTTAAGCTTGTATTGTGCTTGAAATATTCATAGAAGACTTCATGAGATTTGGTTCTATATTGCTCATGCATTGCATGAATGCTTGGTCTTGTGAACTATGCACTAAAAGCTTGATTTAATGACTTGATGTGTGAAAGAATTGCATGAACTTGGCTCTTTTGAAGATGGCTTCAATTAGGTCTCAATCAATGAGATTGTGTTCATTGAACACACCTTTCTATTTGAATGATATCATTCATGAGGTCATTGTGGTTTCAATATGTGGATGCATTTGTGATATCTTATGGTTCCTCATACCTGTGTGGTTGCACATCGTCTGATCATGTCATTGGTCTTGAGCTATATATTTGCCTCTTACATGTGTAAATGAATATCCCTCACTTGACGCTATTTGATGTTGAGCATTTGGTAGATACACGAATGCTATTTGAATGTTTGAGCTTCCACGGCTTTATATTTGAATGCTTGAGTGATTCCAAGTTTATCAAATGCTAAAGATTGTGGCTCATGTTTTTAAGGAAACATTTACTTGATGCTATGTGCATTTGGATGTGTAAAGATATGGAGTTGGATGTGGAAGTTATGGTAGATACAAGAATGCGATTGAATGGTTGAGCTCCGATGTCATTATATTTGGTTGATTGAGAGTTTCATGTTCATCAAAACAAAACCTTATCTTATGGTGTAATGTATTTTTTTAATTGATATGAGAAGCAAAATACATGTTTCAATAGGTTCATTGATGTATTTTATTGTGAACATGTTCATAGAATTGATGCTTGATGCAAGGATTTTGATTCTCATCTAACCTCTTGCTTTTTCATGTTTTCAGGATGAAAATACATGGTTAATCTTCATGAGATTATGGCAACATCTAATCACTTTTATTCCCTTGGATTCATGGAGGTTTGAGGATGTTTTTTGGTCTATTCTAGCATGGGTCGACCCATAGGGTCGACCCCTGGAGGCAGAAGGTCTGTTTTTGACAAATTTGTGCACCCAGTGCACATGGGTCGACCCCTGGGGTCGACCCTTGAGTCCCAGACCCAATTTTTTGTTCTTCCGCCCTCTGTAAGCCCGAGGGTCGACCCTTCCGGAACGCGAATTCCGGGAGATTCTAAAACCCTTTCTAAACCTCTCCAAACATTACCAAACTACCCCCAATGGTTTCTAATGTTATTAGGGTGTTTCTAACATATTTTAGGAGGGTTATATGAGTCTTTTATCCAGTTCTCTATATATATGAATGTGAACTCCGATTTTGGAAGATAAGAACCCTAATGCTCATTTGTTCTTTCTTGCAGGTGAAGAAAAGGGGGAAAACGAGGTGGAGCTCTTGCAAGGGAGATTTCATCTACATCTTTGAAGATTTAAAGCTTGTGATAGAAGAGGAAAGAGAGCGGCTCGAGGAGAGAAACGTGAGGACACCGAAATCGCGGCCATCCGACAACGAGCCAAGAAGAGCTAGAGTCTTTCTTGAAGGGGAGCTTCATACATGCTTTATCTTCTTTGATTCAGTCTCTAGAGTTTGTTTGGGGCTCATTGTATCTATTTGTCTTCGCTTCTTAAATTTCTGGAAGGATATATTGTGTGAGGGTTCGGAGAAAGGGTTCTCCGAGTGTTTGTTTTGACGCGTGTTCGTCAGTTTGTGCGGAGGATATCCACGTGTGTGCTTGGGGTTCATTTGGGGTGTATTCCCCATGTGTGGTTGGGGGTTTACTCCCGTGTGTTTGTGTAGGCTTCATCCTACGTGTGTGTGTTGGAGCTTGGCTCCGTGTGTGTGTGTGTGGGGATTTATCCCCGGGCTATTTTATACAGCAGTGAAGCCTCACCGGTTTGGTGAGGGGTGGACGTAGGGAGCCCATCGTGGTCCCGAACCACCTTAAAAATCCCCGTGCATTGTGGTTTACCTTGTGATTTGTGTTGTGATGGTTTGCTTTATTGTTCAAATCTATTTATCTGTTCGAGTGAGTATGGTGATATTGAGAGAATCAAGCTTATTCTAATTAGTTTAAATTACTCATTCCTCAATCTTGTTAATCCTGCTAATTCCGCTACGAGTAGGTTCGTGTTTTTAATTGGACATAATATTAGTAGATGGTTCTATTCACCCCCCTTCTAGAACCGTGTTCCTGCACTACGGGACCCAACAGTTAACAAGGATATCAAGCATGTAATATAAAGTCATGTCATGAGATATTGGCTATTTAAGTTCTAGCAAGTACCATTGTGGGTGTAGAAATATGGAACGTGGCGTCACAAGTCACATGAACAAGCATATGTGTATACGTGATAACATAATGTGCCAATCAAGTGAACATCATGAACATGTGACTATGTAAACATGGTATCATGATCATACAGCAAGGCAAAGGCGATAAAAAATGTAGAAGAATACCATGATCGCCACCAAGGAAGGACAACGCCAAAGAATGTGAAAGAAGACTATGTGCGCGTTGTGTACCTTGGAAAAAGAAGATGATCGCGATCACTACAAGTAATGCGGGGACAATATGGATTACCTCTCCTCACCTTCCAACCAGCTAGAAGGTAATGGCCTCACTTTCCATGCTTTCCTGCGAAACAAAGACAACACAAGAGGCAAAACCCATTAGAAAATATTAAGTGTAGAAATCTGCCTAAGTACATAAAGTAGCATGAAAGATTGAGGGCAAACTCACCGGGGGGAGGTTTTTAACCCCTGTAAATGGGTGTAAATAATAGGTCTGTATATTGTGATGGGATTAAAATGCAGAGATTGATTTAATTTGCCACAATTGACAAAGATAAACAAGGTGTAAAAGTGCGGGTCATGAGAAAAACTGTGCAAACTAAGCAAACATGATGCAAAGAATGATGAAAACAATATGACAAATGATGTCCAAACATGGAGAAAATGAGGATGACAGAAGACTTGAATGTTGTGAACAAGTAGGAACAAGAATCACATCAAAAGGAGATCTGGACAGAAAGTTATAGCACCGGAGATTTGGCAAAAAATGCAGACAGTGCAGAAAATGTAGAACAGTGCACAAATCGGACCCAAAGGATGAAGAATAACTTACAGAATAAGACACCAAAAAGGGAAAGAAGAGATGCTATGGAAAGATAGGAATATTGCGGTGAAACGAGGGCAAAAAGAAGGGTTTAAAATGGGGAAGACATCAGTGAAAAATGGGGTAGAAAATACAAGAAAATGAAGGGTGCAGAACATGGCAGAACAGGGCACCAACACTTGAGTTATTTAGATCAATCTCGAGATAATAGTGGGGACAAGAGATAGGAACAAGCGGGACTCGATTTGGTGGAAGGATCTGGAAGATATTCGCGTGGAAAGAAGGGCCCGGAGCTTGATCGGGTAGAGTTTGACTTGTATAGAAATTGAATAAACCCCAAAGTTTCCTCCACGTTTCAGAGGATATAAGCCACCAAAACTCGAGTTCTATGAGTCAAATTCGAGATAATAGCATGGACTAGAGATAGAAACAAACGGGACCTGATTTTGTGGAGAATTCTAGAAGATATAGACCATAGAAGGAGCCCCCGATGAGCAAAAACGCCCATAATAGAGTCCTGAACACTTGGGACTCTCAGGGCAGAAGAGGGGAAGAGGCGGTCAACAGTTGACCATGATGGTCAACAGTGACCATGATGGTCAACAATTGATCGCGATCTTAAATTTTTTATTTTTTATTTTTTTAAAAAGAAAAACGTCCTCCAAGGGATCCAAGGCTTAATGGGCATAGAAATGACCAAAAAATAGGCTCAAAATAGGCTTAAAGAAGGCTGAAAAATAATGGATAATTCAGGACATGATAAAGGAGAATAAGAGAAATAATTCGACTTGTAGGCTAAAAATGGGTGTCAATAGATGCCCCTCCTTGATGCCTGCTTTGCAAGGGAATGGGCGAAAGCGGCGCGGAGGTGAAATGGAAAGGAGATGGAGCGAAAGCGAAAGCGATGTGAAACGAAGATGAAGCAGAGATGAAGCGGAGAGAACTGAGAAGCGGGTATCAAGGCAAAAGACACCCGTCACAACCAACAAGCTACAGGAATTCTCCCAAAAATGTCGAACTAACCACGAGGACGGGATGACACGGATGGGACATGCCTGGAGAAGTAACTAAGGGAGAGGAAAAGAAAACACGACCAACCTCATTGGGGACACAATCCACGGACAATGAGGGGATCAAAAGAACACAGTTGGAAAGCTGAAAAAGATAAATAAAATTGAGATCAAATTCAGACAAGAATTACGTTGGTCAACCAGACAGAGCGGGCAGATCAGAGAAGAGGTTCAAATTCGGAGTGGAATGAAGATCTCTTATCCAAGAGAATTGAAATGCAATTAACCATTGCTGAGGAGAAACCTTGAGAGAATCATGAGGCGTGAATGCTCAAAAATGACATGATGCATGTTGGGCTAAAATAAAGAAATCATCAAAACGAATGCAAAGAAAGATAAAATAGAAAGTACTCAAGGATACTATTGCTAGACTGAGCAGGACAGGGTCAGGTGTCATCTTGCAACCACGGCGTGCGAGACAGAGTCCATCGTCCCCCACCTGACTCAAACTAACGGCTTATCCAACTATTAATAGTATGCTCCTAGATCATCATCATTTTTGTTAAAGGGGAACATTAGATCGCAGAACACACGGGCAACTAGCCGGTCCTTGAGAGGGTATAATAATGTAGATACCATATAGTAATGCAATAAAAAGTAGGGATAGAGAACCATACTTGACTTACCTGCCAAGCGAAATGACATTTTTTAGATTTTTTTTTTGGAATATAAGACACAACACAACAACAAAAGAAGCGCAAAGATAGCATAACAAAGATGAATACGCAGGGAAATCAACATAACAAGACCATGAATGAAACATAACATGAAAAGGATGAATGAAGCATGACAATCACATCATGATATAGACAAAACATCACAAGAATAAATAATAAGTGTGGGGCGGTGGGGCAAGGCAACACAACGTGGTGGGATAACATGCGTGGTGGGACAAGGACATGGTGGGATAAATACGTGTGGGATAGCAACTACGGGGGATAAAAGATACGTACAACACATGCGTGGGATGACAACAACAACACATGGCATGACGACACAGTGGGATGAAAATATAGTGGACACGGAGGGACAAAGCAACACGTGGGACAAGGACACAGAGGGACATAAACACATACGAAGGGTCAAAGACATGACAAATACACTCTTCAATCAAAACCCAAGATCCGAATGAAGCAGAACTACTAGGTTCATAATCGTGAGACAAAGCCCTCTCATGAAGATATGATGAGGCAAAGTAATTAAAAGCTGAGAAGGACATAAGCTCCAAAACAGATCGAGAGATAAAACTGAAGAAGGAGAACAGATCAAAAGACCTGTGTAGACACCTGTTTTCGGCCCGCGAGTTGAGCCTTTTTCTTGTTCCCCTAAGTTGACGCCCCAATTGATCCTTAATTGGTTGATTTTTCGGTCCATTTGGGAAATATTTCTGTCCATTTTCAGCCATTGAATCCAACTTTCGTGCCCTGGATATCGGCCCGAGGTCTTGGCCAACTCATCAATAATGCGCCCCTCACCGATGACGTGTTCATGATTAACGCGTAATATTATCTCATCGCGTTCATTAAAGTGTTCCAAGGTGCCTGACATTAATTGTTGATATAACGACTGTTCACAAAGGTGCTATTTCTTTTCGAATTATATTCATTTAATTTGGCGTCAAGCACCTGGGCATTAAATCTTTTCTGATATTTCCTTAACGCGGCATATATTTTAACGACCTGGAGATCCGGATACCGGTAAACCGATACCAAGAACTCGGGAAGCCACCCAAGAGGTTGATGAGGCCTCGTAAGGGTTGAAGGGTTTTGTCGAGGCAATGCATAATGAATTGGAATTACACACGCGCAACATTAATTATAGCAACAATTTGAACTATAAACGGAAGCAATTTAAATATCAGAGTGATAATATGTACAATAGTCCAGATCCACAATTTATACTAGTCCAACCACGGTACAAGGGTAAAAAATATATAACTACTCGGGGCATACCCCGGTCAAAAAGTATAGGTAAGGTAAAAGACCACTAACAACCTTCTGACCGACCACTGTTGGCACTAAGTACGGCCGTCAAAAGCACGGGAAGCTCCGGAAGATGGTTGAGGCTGCTCACTTGGAAAAGTAAGGGTGAGTCTCACAACCAAACTCAGTAGTGGTCACGTGGATCCCTACCTTGCCTCTAAACAAAGGAAAGCAATTAAAGCATGCATTGGCAGAATTAAACAACAATTTAGTAAAGCTGTAAAACTATCTAAATAGTTTAATAACAGTTACCTATGATGCCAATTTAATGTAAACGCGAGCGTCAGGAACTAAATCTACCAATAGAATAAACCTCAACATTTCCAAGTGACAGGAGAAAGAAGGACCACCAGAAAGAGAAACCAGATGCGTCCACTGACGGCTTACACTGCGTCTCAAGTATCTACACAAGTCTGATCGTGACAAGTGAGACACTTAACAGTACCAGAAGTTAAGAACTAGTCAGGGTAACACTCGTCAGTGCCAGTCCAAGCCCCTGACCACGTGTGCACACACAGGCTCAATACCTTGAGCCAGGCCTCTAGCAAGTTTTCCCCCCCAGTAGGACGCTACTGTCAAGCAAGGGGGCCCACGGAAACTAACTTAAAAATCGTAAACCGGGACTACCCCGCCACCTCTCCCAGGTGGGCCGACACTAGAGGTCGTCGGGCTACGACTAGTGGTTCTATCACAAGGAAAGAGAAAGTAACTCTATTGGGATATAAAAATGAGCCACAATTTGTAAAATAATTGAAACAGGGTGAATATGCAATATTAAAAGCATAATTAAATGAACATGTTAACATTTGAATTATGTAAAAATTAAATAGTCAAGAAGAGGCCACTCCAGTCGTAAGCGGTCGCATGACTGGCCGCTCAACGGACATAAACGGTTATAACTGAGCCGCGTGGCTCATACCGCTATCCATAGCACGGTCAAGGTTGAGCCGTGCAAGAACATAGGCGGTTCCACGACTGGCCGTCCTACGAACTGAACGGACCCATGTTGGGCTGTGCCATCTATGCCGCCTTACTATTTAAAGGTCCTACGCGGTCGAGGGTCGGCCGCTCTAGTTCCTACACGGTCTCATGATGTACGTTTAATGGGTTAAAACGGTCTAGACGAAGACCGTGGATTCAGAACGGTCACTAGTAGGACCGTTTAATTACCGGGAAACTGAGAATGGGGTAAACCCTATGGAATCCCCTCTCGGTCGATCCAAATCGACGGGGAAACAATTTCTAACCTGCAACCTGCCTTGCCACACCCCATCCACAACATCCAAACCATCAAAAACGTAAAGACGATGGCCATGCAATAATTTTTCACAAATTAAAACATAAATATAATGTTCATGATTTTAGCTCCAAAATCTAGGAAAACGTAGTACGATGGGCATGCATGTGGTACATGCACGATCCTAAGGTGACGAGGAATCCATCCCCCTACCTATTGCGCGATGAAACCGTCGTTACGACACCGAACGGACCGAGGGGAGCCGCGCCTTCCCTCACCCGCACATGCCTCCATGCTCCGCGGTTCGCCCCAATGTTGGCGTCAACACGCTCCACGCGTCGCGAGCTTTCCAACAGTACCTCCCGCATCTCCGGCAGTGGCCTGGTTAGGCCGCGCCTCGAGAGAGGGAGAGAGAGCGATCGTGGGAGAGAGAGAGGGTGAGGGAGAGAGAGGAAATGAGAGAGAGAGAGAGAGGGGTCGGCCGATTTGGGTAAAAATTTTGGTATTATTATTATTTTTTGATTTTTAACCTCAAATCACATTTTAACCCCCAAAGAAGCAAAATTACTTATATGCATAGAAAAAGCCCCTTAAACCCATTAAAAATTCCTAAATTCATGGTTTAAATTCTATTTCGATACCGGTAAGGATCCGTTAGAGAACGGGCCTTACATATATTGTTACCATGATATTTATTATCGCGATCAAAGCTTAGGGCGTGTTATTAAAAGCTTTGACTCTTTGACCACCGGCTTTGACTAGTCAAGTAGAGTCGCGGTATATCGTGGCGGCGCGTTATTTTTGATCACAGTGGTTATCATGAGCACGTTCTCAGTAGGAAATCATGTCCGACCGAAACTCTCTCTTTACGATTTTTGATCCCTATCTGGGCAGGTTTCGAAGGTCGTTTCGATCATGGAAGGTTCCTAATCATCCTAGGAGTCTTTTACCCTCAATAATCGGTAGGATTACCTAATTTTAGGCTGCCGATTCCTCAGATTTCTTCGATCCCGACCTAGGGTTTCGAGGTTTCACCTTCTTCTATAAAATGGACCCATGACTGGTGAGTGCAAGGGATGCAACTCTAGGATTTTGACCATAGGGGAGAGGGCAAGGCCGTACTTTGTCGAGGATTTCTAATCCCACGCCCTCCTCTCATCCATGGGAGTATTTTAGGGCTTTCGTTTGTTCTTCATTGCTCTTCGTTTCCCCCCTTTTCTTTGTCTTTTAATTCGCTTTAAACTCTGCATATCATTGCATCTCCTCTTCAAATTAATTTCTTTTATAAAATACACGCATACACACACACACCAGACCTATTTTTGGCCCTCCCATAGGGGTTAAAAATCACCAAACCCCCAGGTGATCTAGCCCTCCTTTTGCATGCTTTTATTAAAAATAGGGATAGATTCTACACCTAATCACGTTCTAATGGGCTTTCTTTTGATTGTTTTCACTGTTTTGCAGGCATAAGAAGAAGAAGATGTGAGGCCCTTGCACCCTGGCCGACCTTGGAGCAAGGAAGTAACCGATCCACACAATCTCGCAGTTACTCTGATAACGCGGTACATGTATTCAACGCGTTCTTGAAGAACGTGACCATATGAATAGGCGCGTTAATACACTAACACGTCCGTATCTTCTACCGCGTTAATTAGCAGGCCTTTCCTTGGCCTCTCTTTCAGTTTTTGAGGTAAGTAGTGTGCCCCCTCTTTCAGTTTTACACTATTTGGCATGCTATAGGCTTCGATGGCGATCACGGATTTTTTATTTCTTTATCTTATGTTGCATGCGTTAGCCAATTTTATCTATCATGTTCATATCATTGTTATTTTGACGGGTGTTTAATTTTTTGATCTACATCTTTTGGCGATCACGGTGGGACCCTTTGTGCCCATCATGTCTATTCTTCTGCCTACCTACTGCTTAACTTGTTCATGTGTGTGTGTGCTTGATTGTTGTTTTTTTTTGAGTTGCATCAGTTTCTCCTCCCTGTAGTCATCGCGACCAGACCCAAGACCGCGTCAATTGACGCGACCTTCTGTTGAACCACGTTAATTGTGTCTCTGTGCGTCGACGTTACATTCTATTCTGGTGTTTTTTCATTTCCTTCTGTTGTTCTTTTGAGTTCTCAGGTGACACGCCTAGTGTCTCTACCACGACAGTGTCGCGCTTGTTGATTTGTTTTTTGATGAGTTCTATCCCACCCCCTTTAAGCTAATATGTATAAACATGTGAGCCAAAGAAAAGGGGGATGAAAGGATGAGAAATACAAACCGTGATCGCCACCAAAGTTTCAACAACACCAAAAGGATGAAGAGATATGAGAACGGCGCCGTGTACCTTGGAAAAGGATGGAAACTTGATCGCGCTTGAAACGGGGTGTGAGGAATAATGTGGATTCAAACCTCCTTGTCCTCCAGCCGGCTAGAAGAAGAGGGCCTCGCGTCCATATCATTCTCTCCTGCAAAATAAAGATCAAAACACAAAGGCAAAAACCCATTAGAACATGAAGTGTAGCATCAATCCCAAAGTGATAAAATAGCATGAATAAAAGGGGGAGAACGCACCGAGGGAGGGTTTTTAACCCCTGTGGAAGGGTGGAAATAATAGGTGTGTGTGTTGTGCATGCATAGGATTTGAAATCATGAAATTTTATGGAGAGAATAGAGAGAAATTGATGATGCAAAATGGGGAAAAACGCATGTGTAGCAGAAAATACAATGTTTTGTGATGATTTATGATTTTCAGAGGAGGAGAACTAAGAGTATATACCATGAAATCAAGCCCAAAAGGATGCAATGGAAAGCCAATACTTCTCTCTTCAAACCAGGGTCGAAGGATTGAGTCGGCGGTGCAGCATGGCTTCGTCCCGAGTTGAAGAATAGCCCCCCGTCGCCACTGCGAACATGGTAGCTTATATATAGTTTTTAGATAAAGCCTCATCTTCGTATCATGATTCCTGGAGATAGAGTCCAAGATAAATCAAGTTCTATGGATCAAACTCGAGATAATACTAAGGACAAGAGATAGAAACAAATGGGACTCGATTTGGAGGAGTATTTTAGAAGATATGGCTCTTGGAAGGAGGCCACGTCGCACTGAAAATCAGAGTTTGAGTTGTACAAGGACGCCTAAATCTAGAACTTTTGACCAAGATTATGAGAGATGTAGCCAATGAAAATTCGAGTTCTATAGATCAAACTCAAGATAATACAAAGGGCAAGAGATAGAAATAAACGGGGATCAATTTGGATGAGTATTCGAAAAGATATGGCCGCCGCAAGATAGGCCCATCGAACAGTTTTCAGAGATAGAGTCTAGCACAGGCTGGACTCTTGGTTTACTTAGCATTCGATTGACTGACTGTTAAGGAATAACCGGTCGGTCGACTGACCGTTTGCAATAAGAAATGGTCGTTTGCATGACCGTTTGGGTAGACTTCACGCGACTTTAGAAATCGGATCATATCTCCCAAACAGTGTAGAACTAGTGAAACTGGTAGAAGAAGAAATTGTAGATAACTAAACGATGAACAACTTTTATGAAAAGACCAAGATGAGAAAATGAAAGGAAGAGGGAGAAAATGAGGTAGGAACAAAGAGAAAGAATTCTAGGACGCAGGTGAACCGCACAGTAGACCGAAAAAATCCGAATAACTTGAAATCGGTGGAAAATTAGCCAATGACGTAGAAAAAGAAATTGTAGGTCTTTAAAAGAAGAACAACGTTGGTGAAGGGAACATTTTGAATAGAGGAATAGAATGGGATGAAAAAAGACCATTTTTAAGATTGCGCAATGAATGGGGCCGAATGGTTGATAGAAAGTCGACCAAAATGGGCCGTAAGTCAATTTGGGAGGCTGAGAGTTGATAAGATAAGCTCCAGGACTATAAGAAATCATGATCTCTAAGGCTCAAAAGCTAAGGAACATTGAAATGGACTCGAAATCCGTCCAAGGAAGGCTCTTAAATAATGGGTAATTCAGGACATCAAAAATGATGAATTAGAGAAATAACACAACTTGTGAGCTAAAAACGGGTGTCCACAGATGCCCCTCCTTG
The DNA here is from genome assembly GCA_022559845.1 of Amorphophallus konjac. Taxonomy (NCBI): domain Eukaryota; kingdom Viridiplantae; phylum Streptophyta; class Magnoliopsida; order Alismatales; family Araceae; genus Amorphophallus; species Amorphophallus konjac. The sequence goes on from CM040120.1 coordinate 404,706,807, forward strand.
ATGTCCGCTTTGCAAGGGAGCAAGCGAAAGCGTCGCGAAGGTGAAATGGAAAGGAGATGGAGCGAAAGTGACAATGATGTGAAATGGAGATGAAGCGGAGGTGAAGCGGAGAGAACTGATAAGCAGGCATCAAGGTAAAAGACACCCGTCACAACCAACAAGCGACATGAATTCTCCGAAAATGTCGAACTAACCACATGGAACGGATGACACGGATGAGACATGTTTGGAGAACTAAACTAAGGGAGAAAGACGACCAACCTCATTGGGGACACGATCCACGGACAATGAGTGGGTCGAATAGAATACAACGTAAGAGCTGGAAAAGGAGAATAAGACTGAGATAAAATCTAGACAGGAATCACACTGGCCAACCAGACCAAGCGGGCAGATCAGAGAAATCGTTCAAATTTGGAGTGGAATGAGGAATCTCTTATCCAAGAGAAAGGTGACACAATCAACCATTGCGGGGGAGAAACCTTGAACGGATCACGAGACGTGAATGCTCAAAAATGACATGATGCATGCTGGGCTAAAATAAAGAAATCATCAAGGCGAATGTGAAGAAAGATAAAATAGAAAGTACTCAAGGATACTATTGCTAGACTGAGTAAGACGGGGTCAAGAGTCTTCTGTAATCACGGCGTGCGAGACAGAGTCCATCGTCCCCCACCCGACTCAAACTAACGGCCTATCCAATGATGGACTGTATGTGTTGACACCCATTTTTGCCTATGAGTTGAGTTATTCCTCTTACCATCATTTGTTGGTGCCTCGAGTTGTCCATTACTCATTGGGCTATTTTCAGGCATGTCTTTGGACTTATTTTATGGGTATCTCCCTCCCTGACTTGGTCTGCTCTCGGATTCAGGTTTAATGAGCCTTGATTTTGCTTGGTTTTGGGCTCATTTATCCCATTTTAGTAATTTCAAACGTCCAAACTTTACACGGTCTATCGACCAGCCGTTCCGTGACTGGGCGGTCTTCTTTGAACCGTTTAATGATTTATTGGATATTTATTTGATTTTTTGAATTTTCACCAACAAGCCTTTGCACGGTCTGGGATCAACCGTTCATATCCTTTGAATGGCCTGTCGTTAGACCGTCCAGTTCCCAGAGTCCTAAGCCGGTTGGATTTTTCAGATAATTATCTATTTATCCTATTTTTCTGAATTTATCACCGACATCTGTACACGGCCTAGCATTAGACCGTGCCATTCATTGAGTGGTCTACCAGTAGACTGTTTTATCCCGAAGAGTCCAATGCCGTAATGGCCGGTCAATTCGGTGGATAATTGAATAATCTCTTATTTTATTTTATTTACCACCGAAAGCATTGGACGGTCTAGAAATGGACCGTTTACTTGTATAGGAGGCCTATCGCGCGACCGTGTACATGCTCGAAAACTGTGGGTTATTTGAGATTTTCTCTCTCTATTCGTGGTTAATCCTCCACACCTTTCCAAGGTACGTAGTACTCCGGTACCCGTGTCTTGGTGGTGATCACAATCACACACATACACCTCTCCACTTTTTCTTTCTTCCCTTCATTTGTGTTTGTCTTCATATCTTGATTTAGAAAAGGAAGGAAAGAGAAAGAAAGAAAGGGGTGGGAAAACATGTCAACATCCTATTTTTTGGCGATTACGGTGGGAGTCCTAGTGCCCATTGTGTTAGCGTTGTGCTGACCAGTTCTTGTCCTTGGTTAGGTTTGTGTTTTAAGTTGTTTCAGGTTGTCATCTTGTTCACCTTGCGTTTCTGCCTTCGGAGGTGTCCACGGTTCTCCCAGAACCGCTCACATCCTCGCGCGGTCGGACGATAGGCCGTACTGTTCCAGCCTCAGTACCGGCGGTCTATAAGGGACCGTGCATCAATTTTCACGGTCTGTCCACTAGCCGTGCACATCTGCTGGCTCAGGTACGTCACTGTTGTATGTACTCTTGTGGGTTTTATTGACTTTCTGCGATCTTTTCAGGGCCATTCCAGAAGTTTCACAGTCGATCAATTGACCGTCCAGATAGGTACGCATTTGCCTTCATAATCTCAATTCATTTCAGTCTTTCTATTTTAGTTCCTTCTGTTACTCCCTGCCATTATACGGCCCTGCCCTGGGCCGTTCACCTCCCTGAGCGGTCTACATCAGATTGTGTTTCTGTGCTACAGTTCACCCGAGGTTATACCTTTGAGGATTATTGCATATCATTTCATATCTATTTGGTGATGTTTTGATCTCCCCTGTTTGCCATTTAATTTTGCATGAGTATTATCATATTTCTCATCATTGTTGATCATTGATTGTTAGATTTAGGTTAGATTTCGCATGCACTCCGGTGCGCATAGGATTCATCCATACTTTTCCATACTAGTTGCATTCCTACCTTGGTGGGGGATCCTCTCGTCTCCATATTCCTTGGAGCCGACTAGGTGACCTTACCCGAGATCTCCATATGCCCCCGTGAGCCATGGATTCCCACACAGACACCGGATAGGTTGTACCATACCACTCCAGTCTAGGGTTGCATCCGTAAGAGAGAGTTACTTTTAGAGTCAACCAAGTTTCCCATTCCACCCTTGTGAGGCACCTTTGTGGTCGTGAGATTTCTCATTTTAATTGATCCACTAAGATTCTAAAAGGGGGAATTTCTAAAAGCTGTCGTGCATCATTTAAACTTGGTGGGTCAAATTGATTGCCTTTTCTCTCCTCTCTTTCTGTGTGCATTTGTTTGCTAGTTAGGTTGTTTAGAAATTCACTAGGTTTGCTCTTTCGCGTCTGTGAGCATTGCATGTGGAGTTGCTTCACACCCTCAGGATCTTCTCCTAGGGGCAGCTCTCATTTCTTTTCTGATTTCAATCCTCTGTTTGATTCTTCACCCACCATATCTTCCTACAATTTCTGTCACTCCCATGAGGATTCTCTCCCTCAGGGACTTCTGGAGGACCCACCTAGGGTCGCCCACGTACAAGGAAGAGAGGGGACCGCCCCTCCTCTTCCAACCATTGTTGTTGAGGGTGCTCAACCATCCCTTTCTTATTCTTCCTCTCAGAACTCGGCCAATCAGATTCTTCACATGATGGCCCAGTTAGATCCCACTCAGCTCAATCTCCTTCGACAAGCTCTGCAGGGGCCGGATGCCCCGTCTTCAATTCCCTCTCATGGCATGTCTGCTGCCGCCACTTCATCTCCTATTGTTGGTTTAGGGGCTGCTTCTGCTGCGCCCGTCAATCTCACTCCTGTCCATCCTCTGACCCTCTGATTTCCTAGCATGGAGGTGGGCCAAGCCTCTACCTCGGCCCAACAGCCTCTTGACAAGGGGAAGACCCAGATCCCCTTGAGTTCTTATTCTGATCCATACACCACTGTCTCTTCAGCGCCGCAGGCCTTTGTGGCCTCGGCTGATTTTACCCGTCTGCAACCAGAGAATGCCCGGCTTGCTCATGCGGATATGGGCCCTTCCTTGGCCCATTACCCTTCCTACGGGCTTCCCCCTTCATCAGTTTATCCATAAGCTCCGTATACTGGTTCTGTTCTTCATGTTGTGTCTCCTCCTTCCCGGGAACGGGAACTTCTCGATAAATGGGCCGCCATGCAGCAGCAAATTGACCTCCTCCATAAGCGGGTCGGCCCGCAGTCTCTCAACGATGTCCCCATTCCTAATTTCCGGGACATTCGCTTCCCACCCCAGTCAGAGCTCCCTACATACCATAAGTACGATAGGAATGGCAACCCGTTCATTCACATAAGGGAGTTTCTATATGAATTGGCGCAGTTCCAGCATGACAAGCGCCTCATGGCGTATCTCTTTCGCCGGTCATTGGACGGGGTAGCGCTAGAATAGTTCTACACCTTGCCGTTGGAGGAGGCAGAAAGTTTCAAGGTTGTCAAAGAGAAATTCATACAATGATTTCAAGACCGGGTGGGCCCGGAATATTCATTCACCGACTTGGTTGCAGAAAAGATGAAGACAGATGAGGATTTCGCAACTTATGCAGATAGATGGAGGCAGATGGCCTCACGTGTGCCCGAGCAGATCCCGGAAGAAAAAGTTAAATTGTTGATTTCAAATGCTACCCCTACGTTCCGGAACATTCTGGCAATGAATGACATATCGAATATGCACCAGTTGTACAGTCAAGCCCGGTTCATACAAACCCAGTTCAAAGACTCCCCCATCCATTCATTATTTGAGGCCCATAAATCCAAGACCACAAGAAAATCCCAGGGCCCTGTTACTGAGGGTGTTTAAACTAACGAGCAGGTGTAGGCTGTTCAGTTCTCCAACCAATCCGCTCCACCCCGTTTCTAGCAACCCCCACGCAACCCCCAGTTCTCCGCTCCACCAGCTCCCCGACCTTCTTTTCCAGCTCCTCAACAGCCACAACAACCACCACCACCACCACAAAAGCCTCAGCAGCCACCCCAATACCACAACGTTCCTCCCCCTGCTAGCTACGCACCTGCCCGACCGGGTCCGAAGAGAGCCCATTATCCTTCACTCGCTGAAACTTTGCCAGACATATTCTCGGCTCTAATGTACACTGGTGACATATAGCTCCCTCCGGAACGCCAGAACTGGAACCCGACTGCCAATCAATCAAGGTATTGTATATATCATCAGCAGCCCGGGCACACTATAGACATGTGCTTTCAGTTTCGTGATTTAGTATATGATTTACATGAAGGGCAAAGGATTGATTGGGCCCAGATGCATAAGTTGATAGAAGACATCAAAGCGAAGAGAAGACAGGCGAGGCTGCAGCAGGCGGTGCCACAGCAGCAGCAATTTCAGCAACCCCAACCTCAACCTCAATAGCAGCAGCAACCACCTGAACTCGGGATTCACCAAAATCCCATGCTAGACCATCCGCCCGCTCTGTAATAGCAGCCGTCGGCACCGACACAAGTCAATGTTGTTCACCGCCCAGCCCATAATGCTGGGTGGTCTTATGATGATGAGACTTTTGCTCATCTCCTAGCCTTCCACCATGTATACACCAATTCCCTCGCACCCTCTGTTCCTTCCATTCTCCGGTCCACCACCTTGACCACTGCTCCACCCTATATTCCCTCTAGGTCACCTATTTCACCTACCACATTACCCACCATTCCGCTAATCCTTGCACCATCACCCGCCATACCCTCCATCATTACCCCTCCACTCAACCCTTCACCAATCACCACTCCGCCAGGGCCCGTCAGACTAGCCTCCGCCATCATCACCCCCATTTCTATCCCTTCTTCTCACCCCACTGGGCCGATCGGGAGTCCATCTGGTGCCGTGCTAGCACGAAACTGCGCCCTCCGGAGCGGGCGTTTATTTCATAGAAGTTATCCCTCTACTGGTGCGTCTACACCCAATCCTACAATTCCTTCCTCAGCAGTTGAAGTAGAAGAGTCAGACCTCTTGTCAGGCACCAGATATGATTTGCTACAGCACTTGGACCGGATGCCAGCCAAAATCTCAGTCCTGGAGTTAATCAAGAGGTCCACACTACACCAAGATGCCTTAAGGGCTTTTCTACAGAAAGTTATGGTTAGCGAGGACGTGGCGGTAGACAGCTTGCCGTCGGTGTTGGCCACTATCACAAAGGGGCCATCTATTTCATTTTCTGAGTCGGAGTTATCACCCCCCGAGGTACGTCAGATGCCACTATGTATTACAATTTTATTGAACAAGGTGGCCGTTGATTCAGCTCTAGTGGACACGGGAGCTTCTATTAATGTTTGTCCCTTGAGCACGTTGCGTGCCTACAACATATCTGAAGACATGCTAAGGCTGACACTGACAACTATCATGGCGTACAATAACTCCAGGGGAGCTTGCCACGGGGTCATGACAGTTCAGGCCGAGCTAGGGCCTTTGGAAATGGACGTGGAATTCTATGTGTTGGACATACACCCGATGTTCAAGGCTATTCTAGGTCGTCCATGGATTGACAACCTGAATGCAGTTCCCTCAACCGCCCACCAGTGCCTCAAATTCCTATTTCAGGGGCGGGTAGTCAAGGTGAAGAGTGTTTCCACGGTCCAGACAGTGGATGCTATTGCTGACAAGATTCTGCCTACACTATGGCCAAGCAACAAGCCAGTTTTATCAGTGATGGACTTGAACTTTCCATGGGCATATGTGTCACGCAAGCCTGCCACTACACCAGTAAACGTCAAAATCAAGTCCAAGATTAGAGATTCAAAGGGATGGCACATGATATTGAAACTAGGCTATCAGTCGGGCATGGGCCTCAGCGCACAATTGCAGGGGCGGACTAATCCCATCCCCAGGGGCAGAAAGATGAGCCGAAGAGGCCTGGGCTATCGGGAGTCAGCGTTGTCAATACTGGGAGACTCCGGGCCACTGACGTGAGACTACCATCAGCATTTTGTAAAAGGCCCGTTGCATCCAGGTACTCTGAAGAGGCCGCCGTCCTGTGTTGATGAGAACCGTGATGCCACTTGTGCTAATGCTGACCCACCACCGCCGCTGAAGGGGCTGGTGGGTGATATGGAAGACTTTTGTAGCTATTTTGAAAAGTTATTTCATGAAGAAGAAGTTTGTTTGAAGAAGACGAAGATGCAGTTGGTGAAGTACCCTCCGGTTGAGCCAGTTTACCGGAGGCCGTGGGAAGAGGGAAGCTCCATCATTACTTTTTCTTGGCCTCCTTCCCGCTTTGCCTCCTTGTTTCAGCGATTGGGGTTTATTCCCCGTTCACCCCCACTCATGGTCGACCCGTACTTTACGGAGAGGCCACTTGAAATTCTGTTTGTTCCATGTGCATGTGGGCAGTGCCCACCTACTGATCTGTCCACCATATGGACCCCGACAACCAATCTCCACAAAATGTGGTTTTCTTCTTCTGACCCATTTTTCGATGTTCTCTTCCCGTCTCTCTTCCCCCGTCAGCTTCCTCCTCCTCCTCCTTCCTCTGACCTCTCTTGTTGCATGATTTCCTCGATCTCAAAAAAAATGCCAATTTCAAAATGGAGATTTCAATGGAGGATTATGCTATGTTCTGTCCACACTCTTCCCAGGGGCACGAGGCCCCTAGTTCCTTTCCAGTAGATTTTCTATCTCCTAGGTTAGATATAGGACTTGTCGAGATTAGGGAAGTAGAGTCAGTTGAGTCTAGTGAGTTAGGTTCCTATTCTGATGTCTCCAACCCATCCACACTTGTCACGCGCCCGATGACGCATCACTCTAAAACCATACCAGATAGATTCCTCCAAGATCTTGCTCAGCGTTGTCACTCCCTTCTTAAATGCCCTGAGTTTGTAGAGACATCCATTGTCTTAGAGGATGATGAGGAGATAGATGGGATAGACGGGGTATGGAGCAATGACGGATTAGGTGTATATGAAATCATAGACGAGACGGACCCTATCGATGATGAGGAAAGCGATGTGAATGACGCTGCCGATCTGTACGCGCAGGGTTTAAAGAGGTTTGATGAGCCGTCGTCGGTAGTGGATGAACCCACAAAAGAAATCAATCTGGGAACCGAGAGGACCCTAGGCCCATAATCATTTCTGCTAATCTCCCTCCTCAGGTTGAAGAGGAGCTAGTCAAGGTTTTGAGGGAGTATAGCGATTCTTTTGCCTGGTCCTATGAGGCCATGCCAGGTCTTGACCCCACTCTGGTTGAACATAGACTTATCCTTAAACTAGGGGCAACACCCGTTAAACAAAGATCAAGAAGATTCCACCCTCAAATGGCCTTAAGGATAAAGGAGGAAGTTGATAAATTACATAAGGCCAAGTTTATTAGAGTTGTATTATATCCACAATGGGTTGCGAATATTGTCCCGGTGAAGAAAAAGGATGGAAAGATTCGGATTTGTATTGATTTTAGGGACTTAAATAAGGTATGTCCGAAAGATGATTTCCCGCTTCCTCACATTGATGTGTTGGTGGACAACACGGCTGGGTATGAAGCCCTCTCATTTATGGATGGATATTCTGGATATAACCAAATTCGTCTTGCTCCCGAGGACCAAGAGAAAATCTCGTTCACCACGCCTTGGGGCACATACTGCTATGTTGTCATGCCTTTTGGATTGAAGAATGCAGGTGCCACGTATCAGCGGGCAATGATGTCTATCTTCCACGATATGATGCATGTGTATATGGAAGCCTACGTGGATGATATCCTAGTGAAATCGAGGTCCAAGGAAGAACACCCCGCCATTTTAGCTAAGGTGTTGCAAAGGGCTAGGGAGTACAAATTGAAAATGAATCCAAAGAAATGTGTGTTCGGAGTTACATCAGGAAAGTTGCTAGGGTTTATAGTTAGCAAGCGGGGGATTCAGATCGATCCGAATAAAGCGAAGGCCGTTATGGAAATGCCACCGCCTAAGAACATCATTGAACTTAGAGGGCTGATTGGGCGTTTGCAATTTATTCAAAGATTTATATCTCAACACTCACAAAGATGCCGCCCATTCTATGAATTGTTGAAGGCAGGAGCTAAATTTGAATGGAATGAACAATGTCAGAAGGCCTATGAAGATCTTAAGGTTTATTTATCTAATCCCCCTATTCTGCAACCCCCTGTCCCTGGGAAACCCCTGATATTATACGTTTCTGTTATTGATGACTCCCTAGGAGCTGTCCTGGCTCAAGTGGATGACGAAGGAAAGGAAAGGGCAGCCTACTATCTCTCTAGGTTGTTCAATCCTGCTGAATCTAAGTATACTACCATGGAGAAGACCTGCGCAGCATTAGTATGGGTAGCTCAAAAGTGCAAGCACTATTTTCTCGCCCATGAGGTCAAGTTGATCTCTAGAATGGACCCAATCCGTTACCTCTTAGAAAAATCTGTCCTTTCTAGCAGATTAGCTTGCTGGTAGAGCTTTCTCTCTCAATTTGATATCACCATCGTCGTTCAGAAAGTGATCAAGGGATACGCGATTGCTAAACATCTTGCTCATTCTCCTATTCCTCGCACTGATTCGATCCAGGATGAGTTTCTTGACGAGCACATGGCTGTACTTACTCATCTCCCCTTTTGATCTTTGCACTTCGACGGTGCTCTCAATTCTCAGGGCCATGCAATCGGCACCATTCTCCTCACTCCGGAAGGAGTAACCATCCCCATCGCCTACCAGCTCTCTTTCCCTGCCACAAATAACATAGCCGAGTATGGGGCTCTCCTTGCCGGACTAAAGCACGCCTACCTCATGGGCGCGCGATACTTAAACATCATAGGAGACTCTCAGTTGGCGCTGCGTCAAGTTCTTTCGACTTACCGCACCTGTGACCCTAAGCTCAAGCCTTATCAAGATCTGGTCACGCTCTTGGCTAGGCAGTTCTGTAAGCTCATCTATATTCACCCTCCTCGTTCTCAAAACATTCTCGCTGATGCACTGGCATCGCTTGCTTCTTCCCTTGCCTTCCCTCTCAGTCGCGTCACTGAGACCATTGTGGTCTAGCGGTTGGACGCTCCTTCCCTCCAGGATCCCTGGTTTGACAACCTTAGGAAATCTGTAGAGAATAAAGTTGAATGGGGGAATTGGAAGGAAGTGTCCTTAACTGAGCTGGAGGAGATTATAGAAGAGGAGGAATTACCGTGGTACCATGAAATAGAGTAGTATTGAAAGGATGGATCCTTCTTAGAGACGGGCAATGCCGAGCAGCGCAAGGCCATCAGAAGAGTCACCCCCAGAACACCATTATTGCAGGAGAGTTGTATAGGAGGGCTCTCAACGGAGTTCTTATGAGGTGTTTAGATGACGACGAGGCCTGGGAAGTTGTTGAAGCAGCCCACTCAAGCGAGTGTGGAGGACATGTTAATGGTCTGGCTTTGGCGAAAAAGATTCTTAGGCAGGGCTATTACTGGCCAACCCTAGAAGAAGATTGCTCCACCTATGTCCATAGGTGCGTCCAATGCCAACTCCATGCCGACAAAATCCATGCTCCTGCTTCCTCTGTACATCCTCTTTCCGCTCTTTGGCCATTCTCTATGTGGGCTTTTGATATTGTTGGCCCACTAGGTGATCCGAACTCTCAGGTTAAATAGAAATCATTCATTCTAACTGCCACGGAGTACTTCACCAAGTGGGCGGAAGCTAAAGCCTATGCAGAAATCAAAGCCACCACAGTATGCCGCTTCATTCTCAAGAATATCATTTCACGGTTTGGAGTGCCAAGTGATATCATCACCGACAACGGGCCTCAGTTCGTGTCTCATGAACTTCAGGACCTCTGTAAGAAATTTCATATTTCATTGCATCATTCATCGCCATACAACTCTCAAGGCAACGGCCAAGCCGAGGCCACAAACAAAACCCTTCTTTAAATCATTAAGAAAACATGCGAGTCACACAAATTTGCTGATTGGGCCGATAAATTGATAGAAGCTCTATGGGCTTATCGCACCTCCGTCCGTACTCCTACGGGGCAAACTCCTTTTGCTCTCACCTATTGGATGGAGGCGGTACTCCCGTACGAGATTTTGATCTCTTCCTTAAGAGTGCAGCTAGACAAAGAACTTAATCTTGACCAGCGTCGAGAGACGTTGCTAGTCCAACTGGAACTCTTGGATGAGAAGAGGCTTAATACAGCCAATCATGTCTCTGTTTATCAAAAACGTGTCTCGTGGTATTTTCAAAAGAAGGTTATCAAAAGAAAATTTCAAGTGGGTAACATGGTTCTGAAGCGCAAATTTATTAGATCAGCAGGTCCTAGGTCCAAGCTGCAGCCCAATTGGGAAGGGCCGTTTGTAATTAAAGAAATCTATCCTGGGAACGCATATCATCTTGTTAATGCGGAGGACGAAGAATTGCCTAATCCGTGGAATGGGTTGTATTTAAAACGTTTTTATCCATAGAGTCGAGCCAGCGACGGCCCGGTGGCGGGGTGTTCCTCACTTGATCATGAAGGGAGATCCCCGGTTCAACACTCACACACTACACGATCCCCGTGGTTGGGTGCTCCTTTTTGCGCAACACCATTTTCTCCCTTGGCCATGCTTAGGGGAAAGTGAAAATCCTTATTTTTCTCCTCATTCGGCTGAAAATAGGGGCAAGTGGTGAATAAGGGGGCGAGAACTGATCTAGACACCCCGATAAAAGGAAGGTCTCAAATAGGGGCAGTCCGTTATGACCTGATTCCGCAGCAAAAGAAAGAAAAGGAATAAAAGAAAAGGTGCAAAATCAAGGTAAAAGCTAAAAGCTCATTCAAAAGCTCGAAGCTCACAAGTCTAAATGCTCCCAAAAGAATGAAGCTAGGCATGGCAAGAGCGGCAGTACAATTTACTCGCGGGACGTAATGAGCCCGGTCATATGCGTGCCTGGAGCGGATGAAGGTTCGATGACGGACACAAAGCCCCGGTGCAACAGACCAAATTCTTCGAAAAGGGGTTTGTGGTGAGAGGAACTCAAGCCCTAAGAACCTCTATACCTATTGCTGGCTTCCCATCAAACTCTCTCTTTTATTTTCCAAGGACTGGATCATACCCCGGGTATGGCCTCGGTAGAGGCACCGTTAAGTAGAATTGGACCCCGGCCATGGGCGGTCACCCATAACGCACGTTGTACTCGGGAAACCCCTAATGGGGTGTGAAGGTATCCTGTCGCCGGGTCTGAGCTGGCTCCAAAATCCAAAAAAAAATATATTTCAAAATCCAAAAAAAAGCATATATTTCAAAATAAAAAAAAGCATCATATATTTCAAAATAAAAAAATCAAATATTTCATAACCCAAAAAAACTGAATATTTCATAACCCAAAAAAATCAAATATTTTGAAACCCAAAAAACCAAATATTTCAAAATCCCAAAAAAACCAAATACTTCAAAAAACTAAAAAACCAAATACTTCAAAATCCAAAGAAACCAAATATTTCGAAACTAAAAAACTAAATATTTTAAAAAAAATCAAATATTTCAAAAACTAAAAAAACTCAAATATCTCAAAATCCAAACAAACAAAAAAAATCAAATATTCTCAAAACCACAAAAATATTTTCATCATGATTTGCATTCATGGCATGCATTGCATTCATTGTTCCTTTGTGTTATTTGCCTATTTAATAAGGCTTACCCCCTTGACCAAAAATCAAGAACTGGTAATTTCCTAACTTGGTACATGCATGGGGTTAAGCCTAAAACAGATTTAATCCGTTTTCTCGTTTATATGTGCACATGGGCAGGTTGAAGACAAGATTTAGCATTTCCATCTCTGTATGGTCCTCTGGAGACCGTTTTAATCCCTCAAAGGGTCAACATCAGACCGTTCTATCCTTCACACGGCCTTGTCTAGACCGCTTCAAATCTCTAGCACCTTCAGGAATCAACGGTTCTCACTAGACCGTTCACAAACCAGAACAGTGCACTATGGACCATTTTACTCTGCCCACAGTCTACCGATAGACCGTTCCCATCTCCAAAGGTCCCTGTTCTTAACTCTGCCGTTGATCTGGTACACGCCCAAGTCTGGCCGTTCACCTCTGTGGCGCGGTTAGACTCTAACCGTGTATTTAACTGAGCGGTCTCGTTGTGGGCCATTTTTATCCTGAGATCCTATCTCAAACTCATTCAATCACATGCAAGAAAGGCCAAGCTCAAATCAATCCAATCATCCATTTTATTCATTCAAATGTAAACATTTCTAAGCATAAGTCTCTATATCAACATCATGAAGGTAAGAAAATCACTCAATCCTCAGACGGGCATCCCCGCGAGGCCTAATCTCTCTCAGCTATCTCACATATGCCTGGTAAGCCTCTTGGAGCTCCGTCACCTCTGCCGGTAGGGTGACCACCCTACTAACCTCCGACATGATCAGGGCGCTCCTGACCGCCTGCTCATCCTCCTCTGACCCGAACCTCCTCACCTGTAGTGTGGGAAGTTGGGGTAGTGCTGGAAGTGTAGACCGGGGTAGTCCAACCTGAAGGAAGCACCGATGCGGGCTGTACATCGCCAAAATAGTGTCACCCATGAGCCTCAAGTCCAGACCAGGCCTCCTAGGAAGCCTGAGAGTAGTGCCGTGAAGGAAAAACGGGCGCATCACAAACCGGTCCAGGGGAAAGGTGTTGATGTAGAGGCGCCACTTGTCCCTAGTCTTCTTATCTGTCGTCCTGCACTCCACTTGCTGTGAGAACCTGAAAGAACCGCCAATGAAGAACAATGGATGGCTCCCGAAGATCCGGCTGACAGAGGTGGCATCTTCCCTAGGCATGAACTTCATCCTAACTCCCATCCAACACTCTAGGAGAATCATAGAGCCGAATAGTGGACTCCCCAGAGCAGCTGAACTAAGACCCTCATATAGGTAGGCAAGGACGGCCTGGAAAATGGAAAGACCCTGCCACAGACCACTGATGGTGCTAAGAATGGGGATATCTAAGACATGGTCGGCAGAGGGGAAAAGTATGGCCATGCACAAGCAAATGGAGATGACCTTAGCTATGGCCTCGTACCACCCACACTTATTCTTACAGTGCGCTATCACCCACTGGCTAAGAGGGGGGCTCACTATGGTGGGAATGTCCTAAAAGGGTGGTGAGCCATAAGGCCCCCAACCGGCCCTAAAAGGGTCGTAAGCCCCCCTTCTATCCCCTAAAAACACATGCATGCTAAAAAAATGAAAGTGGGGGAGGGTTTTAGGCGACCTACCTCGTCCGTCTTTGGTGGCTTCTCCACCGCCACCGTGGGTTCCGCCGGTGCTTCCCCGGCAACTGCTTCACTGGCTACGATCACTCCCTTCTCAGCAACAGGAGGTGCTTCTTCCTCGGCCGCGGGCGGTGGTACGGCCTCCTCTTCCGCGGTGGCCATCGGCGGTGGCGCTTGCTCCTCTCCACCGGCCATCCTCCGTGCTTGGTGTTTGAAACACATACGAGAGTGGGAGAGATTGAGAGAAGAGGAGAGATGAGAACGAGTGGGAGGGAGTAGAGTGAGAATAGTAGAATGAGGAAGGTGGGGGTGGAGAACGTGGGAAGTGGCAATCGTATTCCTCCTCCGTCGGTTACGGTGGAGAGGGAGGAGGAAGAAGAAGAAGGGTTTTATTTTTTTGAAACCGCCAGTGATTACAGGGTCTATCGATAGACCGTGTAACTACTGAACGGTCCCTGATGTGACCGTTTAATCTCTAGCAGTGCCCTTCCTTGAATGGCCAAGTGGTGGCCGTTCTGTTCATTGAACGGTCTCAAAATGGGCCGTGTATTTTCACGATCATATTCAAATTTGTAATGCTTGAGCGGCCCCATTGGGACCGTTCATTGCTGAAACAATTGTGAAGAATGTTCTTTGCTGCATTATGTGATTGAGTGGCTGATTTTCTTTTTTAGGCTTGAATGATTGTTTCATGATGTAATATTGCAAAATTTTGTTCATGAATTCTTTGCAGCACCACTTCAAATTGTCGTTTCGCCTGCACAGGTAAGTCAGGTATGGCCTTCTATCCCTGTATCCTTATTGCATTACTATATGATATTATGCTATATTATCTCGGGAACCAGTTGGTTATCTACGTGTTCCAGGATCTGATGTTGCCCTATAACAAAAACAATGATGATCCAGGTTCGCGTGTTTAATCATCAGATAGGCCGTTAGGTTGTGAAAATTAGGGGACGACGGTTCTATCCTGCACGCCATGGTTGCAGATAGTATCTTGACCTTGATGATCCCGGTCTAGTAATATTATTCTCGAGTATTTTCTATTTTATGAGTTTCTTTGCATTCGATTTACCGATTTCTTTTATTTTAGCCCAGCATGCATCATACGCATCTTTTGAGCTTTCATGACCCATGATTTGTCTGAAACCGTCTCATTTGAAAAGGATGATTGTGCGTTCATGATTTCAAGTAAGAGGAACTATTCCATTCAGAGTTGGAAGGTTCTCTCTGTTCTGTTCAGCTGGTTTGATTGACTGAAGGTCCTCATCTGGAGTTTTAGTCCATTTCTTTATTTTTTGCTGCTTATTCCGGTCTCCTCATTGGTCCGAGGGATTGTGTCCCCCATGAGGTTGATCATGTGTTTTCTTTTTTGTTTAATTAATTTCTCTAGACTGGCATCGTTTTGGTCGGATCATTCTTTGTGTTTGGTTCGGAGTCTTCCGGAATATTCCCATCGCTCGTTGGCAATGAAACATGTGTCTTTTACCTTAACACCCACTTTTCAGTCCACTCAGCTTCATCTCAATGTTCCATTTTGCTTTCGCTTCACCTCCGCTCGCTCCCCTGCAAAGAGGACGTTAAGGAGGGGCATCTGTTGACACCCGTTTTTGCCTATGAGTTGAGTCATTCCTCTTACCATCATTTGTTGATGCCTCCAGTTGTCCATTACTCATTGGGCTATTTTCAGGCACGTCTTTGGACTTATTTTATGGGGATCTCCCTCCCTGGCTTGGTCTGCTCTCAGATTCGGGTTTAATGATCCTTGATTTCACTTGGTTTTGGGCTCATTTATCCCATTTTAGTAATTTCAAATGTCCAAGCTTTACACGGTCTATCGACCGGCCATTCCGTGACTAGGCAGTCTTCTTTGAATCGTTTAATGATTTATTGGATATTTATTTGATTTTCTGAATTTCTACCGACAAGCCTTTGCACGGTCTGGGATCAACCGTTCACATCCTTTGAACGGCATGTCGTTAGGCCGTCCAGTTCCCAGAGTCCTAAGCCAGTTGGATTTTTCAGATATTTTTCTATTTATCCTATTTTTCTAGATTTATCACCGACATCTGTACACGGCCTAGCATTAGACCATGCCATTCATTGAGTGGTCTACTAGTAGACCGTTTTATCCCGAAGAGTCCAACGCCGTAATGGCCGGTCAGTTCGGTGGATAATTGGATAATCTCTTATTTTATTTTATTTACCACCGATAGCATTGGACGGTCTAGAAATAGACCGTTTACTTGTATAGGAGGCCTATCGTGCGACCGTGTATATGCTCGAAAATTGTGGGTAATTTGAGATTTTCTCTCTCTATTCGTGGTTAATCCTCCACCTTCCTCCACCATTTTCTTTGTGGTTTTGATCCTGGTGGAAGATAGGAGGATTATCTACGAATTTGGTTTCATCATTTTGGACTAATTGTCAATGGA
Source organism: Amorphophallus konjac (assembly GCA_022559845.1). NCBI lineage: Eukaryota > Viridiplantae > Streptophyta > Magnoliopsida > Alismatales > Araceae > Amorphophallus > Amorphophallus konjac. The sequence goes on from CM040120.1 coordinate 404,722,843, forward strand.
AAATCCAATTTCGAGATTGGACTTTTAGGGTTATATAAAAAGCACCCCTAGTCCAGGCTTGAAGAGGGGGTGATCCAACGTCGACGGCGAAGCCCTGCCGAACTTTTGAGCAAGCTGTAGCCAGGGAGGGAGGCTTTCTACATCCTTCTAAGTCTCCGGTTCAAGGGAGTAGTTTTCATTTTATGTTTTAGTCTAGTCGTTTATTGTTCTTTTCATCCATTGCACACTTCTTTTCACCATCTTCTTCCCATGTTTTTGCACCATTTCACATCATTTCTACACCCTTCCTATTGTTTTGACGCCCTATAGGGGTTTAAAAACTCCCCAGGTATTGCCCATTCCATGTTATTACGTTTATTTTCCATTCTTTTCTATAGTTACTACGCTTCCTAGGGCTAATTTGGGTTGCATTTTTATGTTCTCCATGTTGTTTTGTAGGTCAGCATCAGCATAGCACGAGGCCAATCCCCTCTTGCCGGCCGGAAGGGGTGGAGGATCAAGTCCCACCACTTGGAGTCTGGCGGCGTTGAACGGTCGTCTGCCGTCCATCTGCAGATAAGAGCGGTCCTATAGGAACCGTTCAGTTCCTGTAAGCGGCCATTTCTGAACCGTTTGAAGCGAGATCCTTCTTCGTCCCGCTTCCTTCTTCAACGCTGTGAACGGTCTATTGAGTGGCCATTCTATCTCTTGAGTGGTTCGTCCTAGACCGTGTACTACTGCAGCGCTGCATCTTGGGTGAGTGCTTTCTCCCTTTCCAAGGTACGTAGTACTCCGGTACTCATGTCTTGGTGGCGATCACAATCACACACATACACCTCTCCACTTTTTCTTTCTTCCCTTCATTTGTGTTTGTCTTTATATCTTGATTTAGAAAAGGAAGGAAAGAGAGAGAAAGAAAGGGGTGGGAAAACATGTCAACGGTATGCTCCTAGATCATCATCATTTTTGTTAAAGTGGAACATCAGATCTCAGAACACACGGGCAACCAGCCGGTCCTTAAGAGGCTATAATAAGGTAGATATCATATAGTAATGCAACAATGAGCAGGGATAGAGTGCCATACCTGACTTACCTGCCAAGCGAAGCGGCATTTTTTTAGATTATCTAATTTTTTGATTTTTATGAGATTTTCCAATAAGACAACCATGATGAACATGACATGAACAAACAAGTATGAGCATAACGAAGATAACATAACGATCAACTGAACGATAGACAACACAACATAACATAACGATCAAACGAATGGAAAATAATACAGCAAGACAACCAAGCACATATGCAATGGCATAAACAAACCATATGTATGCACGATGAACATGGTGGAACAAGATAACAACGCGGTGGGACAACACACGGTTGGGATAAGAATATGAGAGATGACCACACTGTTAGGACAACACACGGGACATAGAGGGACGACTAACAACATATACTAACAACACGCAGTGAGGGACAAAATAACATGCGTGGGACGACACGGAGGGACATAAACACGTGACAAGGACACGACAGGATGAAAGACATGACAAATACGCCCTTCAATCAAAGTCCAAGATCAGAATGAAGCAGAACCGCCAGGTTTATAATCGTGAGGCAATGCCTTCTCATGAAGATATGATGAGATGAAGCGAGAGCTGAGAAGGACACAAGCTTCAGAACAGATTGAGAGATATAGATTGAAGAAGAGAGAACAGATCAGAAGTCATGAACAAGAGGTAAAACGAGAGATAGAGTAAGGAAACTTGAAGCACATGGAACCTGCACACTTAACAAACGGATTACATATATGTCCTTAAAACAAATGCAAATGCATGAAAAAGAAAAAAAGACACATTTTTTTTGGATTTTTTTGATTTTTTTTTGGATTTTCAACAATATTTGATTTTTTTGGATGTTTGACAATATCTGATTTTTTTAGGTTTTTGACATATTTGATTTTTTTGGAATTTTTGACATATTTGATTTTTTTTGAATTTTTGAAAATATCTCATTTTTTTAGATTTTTGAAAATATCTCATTTTTTGGAATTATTGAAAATGTCTCATTTTTTTGGAATTATTGAAAATGTCTCATTTTTTTGGAATTATTGAAATAGTAATCCGCAGCACCCAAGACGGGCTCGAACTACTGGCCATGGATCGTCGTTCCTACTCCTTTCATTAAAGATTTCCCTTGAGCAGGGCGTGCATACGAGGGTGGCTTACCACAATCAACCGCCTCTAAAGAACGGTGTCCCTACTAAGGCCATACCTGGGACACAACCCAGCCTAAGAGGGAGAAGTAGAAGAAATCTTAGGAGACAAGCTTTATTCAGGATGGGAGACATCAGGACTTGAATTCCTTCCAGGGCACTCCCCCTCAAAGATACAGTCTGTTGCGCCGGGGCTTTGTGTCTTTGATTTTGAGACCCATATTTACTAGACACGCGTGCGACCGAGCTCATGACATCCCGTGGGGAACTGTACTGCCACTCTTGCCATGCCTTTCATTCCATAATTTTGCATTGATTAAATCATCGAATTATTTTTGACGGCCCTTATTGGCTAGATATAACATGAAAGCTCATTTTTACAAGGGTCAAGACTGCCCCTATTTGAGACCTCTCATGTATTAGGGAGCGCCTAGGTTGGTCGTCTCATCCATCCATCTCCTGCCTCTGCACTTTGCCGAGTAGAGAAGAGAAAAGACTTTTGTACATACCCAAAGTATGGCCAAAGCAGCAACGATGTGCCTCAGAGAGATCAGCTATGGCTCGCCGTGTAGTGTGTGAAAAACCCATACTAAAAGGTCACCCTCAACGATCGGGGAATGAAACTAGACTCCCAGCGTGGAGCTATCACCAGCGTAAGGTGCTGCAGAAGCGAACTCTTTTGACTAAATTTAACCTTACTAAGCCACTCACACGTGTGAAGGAACCGAACATATTCTTGTACACTATAAAGGATACCTTGTAAACATGGAGTGAAAATCAGTGTCCTGAAGCAATTTTGACCAGCGAACGTGAGCTTGATATTCCTTGCTTGATAGGACAAAAAATGGAGAGGATAGCCAGCTTGAAAGATTCTGCAACACGAAGGAGCGGCAGACACCATACTGGACGAAGAGGAATAAAAGGAAGAGAGAAGAGGGCTAGAACTCCCTCGTTAAGGTGTAGAGACCCTGATAATAAGGAACCAGATATAGAATAAGCAGAGATCCACGGGGATCAAGGCAGACTAAAGCCTCAAAAATAGCAAGAAAAAGGGCAACGCCCCTGGAAGGGTGAAGAGGAGTGAGTAGAAAGAGGGGAAGAAAAATCATCCGACGTGGTCGGAGAAGGGGAATGGGAATCACCCGAAATGGTAGGAGAAGGATAATGAGAATCACCAGACAGGGTCGGGGAAAGAGAATGGGAGACACCCGACAAGGTCGGGGAATAAGAAGCTGAATCACCCGATAGAGTCGGGGAAGAAGAATGAAAATCACCTGACAGAGTCGAGGAAGGAGAATGAAAATCACCTGATGCAGTCAGGGAAGGAGAATTAGAGACGGAACCTAGAGATATCGGAGGAGAAGGATCAGAAGAAGAAATCCCTAGGTTGGGATGGGAAGAGGACATTGGTTGAGGCCTAAGACAGTAAGAATTAGGAGAATCCGGAGAAACCGGATGAGAAGAGTGGGGGTTTGCGGACCCGGGAAGAGAGGAGAAGATCATGGAAGTGGGATTGGAAGACGGATGGTACACCACCCAAGGGTGGGAGCTGAGCAAGAGAAAGGATGAAAGAAATGAAGGGGAGAAAGAGGTGGACCCCTAAATGCATAATCGACGGCCCTTGAACCTGCGCCGTCCCTTCTTTGCTGAGACTGGCTTGTAAGGGACCCGCCTGGTAGGGACTTGGACCTTTGGGCCTCTTGACTTGAAATATCTTCTCAAATAGCGGGCCCACCTAGCAGACGGCCTGGCTCGATTATGAATATGCAGCCTTGTTGGGGCGGTTGCCCTTATACATCCGGTGCTAACCATAGTTGGACATCCTTGAACAGGTAACTCCTCAGAATGATAAACAATATGAAACCATGGAGTCTTGTTTCTCGGCACCAAGATGCGGAGATTCGACAACTCCACTCGGTAATCAGCCATGAAGTATAACTCCCGTGATAGAAGCAAAGGACGGAACTGAGGGAGAGTAATACACGATGTTGACGTGGCTGACGTACTGATAAATTGAGATAGATTGCATAAGGTGTGCAGAATGTCCTTTGAGAATATCGAAGATATGGCCAATTGCCCCTTGAACATAGAGTGCATAATCTGCTTGGCGGTCGCATGAGTTAGCACAATCCGGGTGGAGAACCCTTCTTGGCCAGTTATCTGAACAGCAACGGAGCGAGATGTGATAACAGCATCAATGGTGAACTTCTCGGCGAGCAAAGAGATTGCCACCGGTCTCGCTCTTGAAGAAACTGGCGTTAGTGCAAGGGAACTCTTCTTAGCAACCGTCATCGGGAGTATAAGCACATCATCCCCAGAATGGCCAGGAACCAGGACGCGGATCGGCATGCGACAGATAAAATCCTGAATCTTGAAATGCACGACCGGCACCAAACTATCCTGACTTGGCTCATCATCTCCCTGGGGACCAGATCTGAGGGGCACCTGAGGTAGCGCACACCCGCTACGTGGGGTGAAAGTGGATGGAGAAGTGGAGGTGGTAGAAATAGGTTCAGATGGCGTGGAGGCTTCAACGGGAGTGGTGTGTTTAGGTGGAGGCAAAGGGGTAGTGATGATGGCAAGCTTGGGCGAGGGCGGCAAAGGCGAAGCTTGCCCAGGCTCGGGCAAATGTGATGGTGGGGATGATGGAGGTTTAGGCAATGGTGTGGGTGGTGGAGATGATAATGTGGTCGATGGAGGTAGTGAACATGGCGAGGGTGAAGAAGGGGGTTGTGGTGTCCACCGTCGACGTATCGACACAACGCGTCGGGAGTAGAAGCAGGGGTGGAAGAAGTGGTGGTAATGGGAGCACTAGCCTGAACAAAGGCTTGGGTTTGTGGAGGTGGTGGAGTCGGGGTAAGAGTAGGAGATGGTGATGGGGTAGGTGGAGACATAGGCATGGGAGCAAGAGTAGGTATGGGTAACGAACTAGGCGGCGGAGCGGGCACAACGCTAGACGGAGAATCACAGGGGTGCCCCTGGCCTTATAGAGATGGAGATTGTTGGGTTCTGTGCGTCCCCTCGTTGTCTTTGACAATGGTTTTGATGACTCCAATATATTATGTGTTTTATGTCTAATGACATCTTCATGATAAACAAGCTAACATGATGATATCTTGTTTTGCAGGTTGAATTTCAATGGTCCTTCATGAATACAACTCTGATGTTGCCTCATGCATGTTGGGCATGAGACTTTGGAACTAACTTGTGAAAGCATTGTGTTTTGGTAGCTCTGGATTATTGGTGCTTCCTTGCATATCCTATATGGGTTTTTAATGAACTGACATAAATGCTTGACATTGTGAGTTTTATGTTGAGAAGGTTCAGTTTCCTCTGGACTGAACTTGTAATCCATGTGGATGTTAATGATATGATTTTTCATGCTATTTTGAATGGACTTAAACTCCTGAATCTATAATGCTTTCAGATCATTGGATAAATAGACTGAACTTGAATTACCTGCATTGGACTGCTAAGGCAGTTTTTATGGTCTCCCTGGGATGGGTCGACCCCATGGGTCGACCCCCGATTTTTTGAGCATTGCTTTCTATTTTGGACTGATCCTGAATGTCCTGAACTGTATTGTTTTTATCTGCCTTGGACTGAAATTTAATATTGCTAAATTGGATTTCATTGCGGTGAACTTTCAATGTTAGGACTGAACTTGAAATTGTGAGACTGAACGATGAATTCAAGAGTCGCTTGCACTTAGTGTGTAACATGACTAAATTCAGTTTTGACTTCATGTTTTAGATTAAATCAATGATTTTAATTGCAAATGGCTGTTCATGTATGTTGACTGTGTAGATTCTACTCATATTGATTTGGACTGAATTTGCAAATTCATGTGTGAATTGATAGGATATCAAAGTGGTTAAGGTTGAAGGAGTTATGGATATGTCATATGGGAAGGTAATCATTCTTGTCGATTGCATTGACCAAAAACTAAATATGTGTTTTATACAAAGTGCAGGTTCATATGTTCTCAACTAATTGGGTGGATGGTATGTTTCTACACTTGCATTTTGTCCTTTTTGTTTCAATGGATCTTGATGAGCTTTTGTGTGTTGAAATCCATGATCAAATAACCGTCAATGAATCTCACATGAATGAAGGTAAACTACTCAGGAATGCTCATACAAATATGAAATGGTCGTGTACTCATGCTTTGTGTTCAGACTATATTTTCTGAGTGATAGGGAGTTGATATTGGAGCTTTTCATGCATATAATTCAAGGAGTGGTTTGAAATTTAACATGCTTCTCTCTTTCATTGGTTTTTGTTGAAATGTGGCTTAATTCATACCTATACCATATTTCAATACATGGTTATTTGTTTTTAATGTTTCGGAGTAGTTTTGTAAGGTTTCATTTGAGTTTTATTGAGTTTTCACTTATGTCAGTAAAAGTGTCGACTCATGGAGTCGACACTTATTTCACGGTATGCTGTTTGCATTGATTTCTGATATGCTGACAAAAAGTGTCGACTCTGTGGGTCGACACTTTTGTCCTGGTTTGCTTTGTTTTGTTGAAAACAGAACACGTTGGAAAAAGTGTCGACCTAGTGAGTCGACACTTTTGCCTCGTGTCTCGATTTCTTCATTTTTTTTTAAAGGGGAAAACCCCCAAAGGGTAATATTATTGATAAAAATAAAGAGAAATTACAAGAGGCGAATGCTAGGCATGCCTAGCTTATCTAGACGGGCTGCACCTTTGACATTCTGAGGCAGCTCATGACTAAAATAAAAAGAATTACACTTAGTGGAGCACGCTAAAGATGCTAACAGATCAGCAACACAATTGGCTTCTCTATAGATGTGGGTAATTAAGTGATGAGAAGGAAGAATGCTCCAGATCTCTCTGACAACTTGAAGGATCACCCAAGGGCATTGAATACCTTTTATGACAGCCTGCACCAATATGTTGGAACCACAATCAATAAAGAACATGTCACTAGTGATGGTAAGAGCATATTTAATGCCATCCAAAAGCGCCCTAGCTTCAGCAATAAGACTGTTTGATTGGCTGTAATAGTGAGAAAAGGCAAGTAAGACCGATCCATGGGAATCTCTTATGACCCCACCGCCACCTGAGTCACCAGAAGGTTTGCATGAGCCATCAGTGTTGATTTTAATGAAGGGCCAAGGAGGAAGAATCCACTTCACAATCTTGAGGCTTGGTTTAGAGTTAATAGCAACCTTTAGACCAAATGTCTCTAGAGTGATCCTTTTCCTGTGATGTTTTTCCTGGAGATCAGCAAGACTGCAGGCTTTCTTGACATTAGATATAATATTATGGAGCAGGCGGTTTCTGGATATATGTTTCCCATCATACTTTGAAGAATTCCTGGCCTTCCAAAGCTCCCACAAACCAAAACCAATGACAGCAAGAATAAAGAAATCATGAGCAGATTTTTTCTTCAGGATAGAATCTGCTGAGAAAAGTGTCGACCCCAAGGGTCGACACTTTCTCTGGTTCGTCCGGAACGGGTTTTCCAGATTGGTTTTGAAATGCCCATTATATGATCCGATGGCCATGGTATTTTACCCTAATGCCCTTAGGGTTATACCCTACCATTAGGAGTGCATTTTAGAGGGTATAAGCATGGGCCTTATGGTCCTTTCTTGTAGTTTTCTCTTGGGTATATCTATGCTACGAATTCCATCGAAAGAAGACCTAAGTGCTAACATTCTTCATCTGTTGCAGGAAAAGAAGAAAGAGGGAGAGGAAAAACATGAAGGAGGGCTACGCATCATCAAGGAGGAGGAAGAAGAAGCCACATAGATCATCTTCCACGAGCCTGTCCCTTGATCTGGAAGCCGCGGCTGCTGCTCTCACGGTCTACGGGTTTGGGCATTTCAATCTCAAGCTCGGCTACTTCCACCCTAGTTTATCATTCCAAGCGCACCCTACCTATTGATTGAAGGGTCCAATGGGACATTCAAGGGGAAATACTATAAATCTGATATTCATCTATTTGTGATGTCCCTTTTATTAAATACAAGGTTGTGAGCATATTGTTTCATTTGCTCCTTGTGATTGTAGAGACGTTCGGAGCTTGGGCTTGAAGGAACTTCATTGAAACTACAAGAAAGAAGATTGTCTGCTCCGGGTTCCTGCGGACTCAACTTTCTCCAACCTAGGCTTCAAGAAAGATATTCTTACGGCTATTGGAGAATCATGGAGATATTTCTACATCCTATTTATGTTTATTTCCTTGTGTGCTTCATAGTCTATCATCATTCACATACTGCTGTGGGCGTTTATTGTACATCTTTTTGTTGTCCTAAACTCATAATATTACTGTGTGTGTGTACGGAGCTACATCTCCGTGTGGTCTAAGTGTCCGGGGCGTGTTCCCCGACGTTGTGTGTGTGTGTGCTGTGGTGGCAGCGTGTTGGGGCTTGTCCCCGTGTGGATATTGCTGCGGAAGCAGCGTGTGTGGTTGGGGTTCACCCCCGTGTTGCTACGTTTCGTAGCATGGAGTGAAGCCTCACCCAGTTGGGTGAGGGGTGGACGTAGGGAGCCCGTCGTGGTCCCGAACCACCTAAAAATCCCGGTGTCTTGTGTGATTGCCTGTGTGATTGTCATTTCTTCTATCTTTGTTCACAGGTACATTATATAGGTTTTTAATTCACTGCATGATCACACACTGCTACCTCTGTAATCTGTGTTGAGCAAAATTTCCTTGTTAGTCGCATTGTTATTACGAGTGAGATCGGAAAGTTTGAGAGAACGTTTTAAATCTCACTTAAGTTTTGGATATTTATATGGTTAATCTTAATTCCACTGTGTTTAGTTAGGAAAGGTTTTAAAATCCGCCATCTCGGTAAGGGGACAATTCAACCCCCCTTCTTGTCCGCCATCTCTCTGGGCCAACAGAGACGGTTGCTTAGGCGGCGCTTCTTGTTGATGCTGCTTACTGTGAAGATGTAGAATGGCTTTGTGAATGGCGGCCCAATCAATCCTCTTCTTGGCTTCCAGACCATAAACATAATCCCAGAACTCGGGGCAATCCTCAACCAAATACCCCTGCTGGTGGTGGAAATCACAGAATTGGAGCATATCCCCGACTGCGGGTCGGCAAGGCACAACCGGAGGGAGCTGCAACACGTGAGTTGCCATCAAGGCTCAAAAGATGTCGGTAAAGCACTCTGGCAACGGAGGATGAGGAGCCCACTTCGGGCAAGGTGGATGCCGAGGGATATGGGAAGAAGTAGAGGGTTGTGGAGTTTACAAAAATGGAAGTGGGGGTTGCAAAGGCAATAGTGCTTGGCCGACGGTGGAGGGATTGGGTAAAGGCATATGTGGAGCGGGATGAGGGGGTATATAGACGGCATCCACCTGCTCGGGATGTGAGGTTTCTTTGACCGGTGGTGACTGCGGATGTGGATATACGGAGGCGGAAGGTTGACTCATGGAGGGTTGATGTAACGGGCTGACGGAGGGCTGATATGTGGGAGATTTGATACGTGGAGGTTTGATATGTAGAAGTAGATGTGGCATAAGGCTGACTCATGGCGGGCTGACTCATGGGATCATAGGGTTGGCTTGTGGAGGGTGAGGTGTAAGTGGAGGTGGATGGTGGAGGCTCGGGGTCAAGGGAACCTTGGATTTACTGGCGAATAAAGTGGGCTCCACTATAAAGCTGTTGCCAGGAGGTAATGTCGTTGAGGGCTAAGATGAACTGGTACTCAAGCGTTGCGTTAGATATCAGCATCTTGATTTGCTCCGGCTCCGGAATATGCCCTGGGACTTACGCGGTGAGACGGCGCCAGCGATCGGCAAAGGTAGAGAACTCCTCGTCGGGCTTCATCTTCTCATGGGCCAGATCCACAATGGAGAACTTGGGCCCAACGTGGTCCCGAAATTGCTGAATAAACTTCTCTTGCACGGCTTGGAAATTCACAATCTACTCTTGCGGAAGAGAAAAGAACCAATCCCGAGCCGGGCCTTCCAAAGACAGACCGAATAGATAGGCCATCAAACATTGGTCATGTTGAAATTGGGCTGACTCATAAAGAAACTCCTTTAAGTGCACATAAGGGTCACCGACTCCCCCATAATGGCGATATGCGGGAATTTGCGAAGATGGCGGGAGCCGAAGATTTTGAAATACAAGCGGGACACTCAAGGAGGTTTTGGGATCAATCCGACGTTGAAGTTCATCAAGCTGGCGTTGGGTTTGAGAAATCATCTCCGGAGTAGGGAGAGATCGAGAAAAATATGGGCCAACTTGAGCAAGAGGTTGTGAACTCGGACCAGGATGATAATGGGGCGGATAAGAGGATCCGGGCTGAGAAGGAGAAGAAAAGCCCATTCCGGGAGTGGAAGAATGTGTGGGCCTAGAAGAGACGTTGGCTAATGGACTAATTGGGCCAGCAGCATAAGCATAAAAGAATGAGGCCCATTAGAAAAATAAGGCCTATCAGGAGAATGAGGCCCGTTAACATGATGAAGCCCATTAATGAGAGAAGAAGGCCCATTAAGAGAAGGAGGCCCATGAAGATGAGATGCAATGAGACGTTGGGCCTGGGCCGGGTCCATTTTGTGAACTAGGCTTGATAAGTGGGCCATGAGATTAGCCTGTTCCTCGGATGGATCAGAGGGACCACGGGAAGATGGGCCTGCGTGGAAAGAGGATTCCACGCGGGAATAGGAAGAAGGTTGGGAAAAAGAATGATACAAGGGGTTGGAATGATGCTCCATGAGGACAAATGGAGACTTAATACAAGGATATCAAGGAGAATACAGGTGAGGAAGCAATGGCTTAATGGGCTTGAGAATAAAAGGGGGGACTGATCCACTAATACAAAGACGAATGGAGAACGGACCAAGGGACTTGACAATGGACTAGACAAAGGACACACAAAATGGGCTAACCTAAATGGGCCTAACAGCAACAAAACATGTAGATGATGAAAGAATGCAACATAAACACCACCAATGGGCTTGGACAAGCCCAAACAACATAAACAATGCAATGTGAGAGTTTTCACCCAAGTCAAACAAGTTGATATGATGGGAAATATTTTAGAAGTTTTAATAGACCTTTTAATGATTTGAGTTAATAACAATTCCCTCAAGATAGGAATCCTATGGGAATAAGGTCCAAAATTTGGGTTGACTAAGGTTAATTCTCTCACACGTATGCAAAATGCAAGCCTAAGGGGTGGAAAGGTACAACCGGCCCGGTGTCCGTGTGGGAATCCACGGCTCGCGGGGACTTATGGAGGTCCCGGATAAGATCACCTAGTAGGCCCCAAGGAATATGGAGGCGAGAGGATCACTTACCAAGGTAGGAATGCAACTATGATATGCAATGCATGGCCCTACGTGCACCAGAGTGCATGCAAAAAAATCTAGTATAAAAGTGAAAAATGAAAGCAAGATTTACCTATGCAAACATAAAGATATGAGTGCAAATAATATATGAAAATGAAGATAACACGAAGGACAACAAGGCAGGATGAAGAAACAACACAATCGGAACCTGGAAGGCAAATAAATGATCAATGCAAAACATACCTGTGAGTCTGCCCCTGAACCTGCATGCAGATTTTATGCACAAAATGCTAAAATAAAGACACGATTTGACTATGCAAACGTGACCCAAATAATGCAAATAAGATATGGATGGAAAGATAATACAAAGGTCTACACAATGAGCCCAAGAACAGAGCAATCCAACCTTGGGAGGTCAATTAAATCATCCAAAAAAGTTGCCCCCGTGAACCTGTGCGCTGACCACATGCAGATTTTATGCACAAAACGCTAAAATGATGACAAAATTTGACTATGCAAATGTGACTCAAATGATGCAAATAGTATATGGATGGATAGCTAATACAAAGTTCTACACAATGGGTTCAAGAACCGAGCAATCCAACCTTGGGAGGTCAATCAAATCACTGAGCAAAGTTTCCCCCGTGAGCCTGTGCGCAGACTGCATGCAGATTTTATGCATAAAATGTTAAAATGATGACAATTTTTAACTAAGCTAATGAGACCCAAATGATGCAAATAAGCTATGGATGGAAAGATAATACAAAGTACTACCCAATGGAACAAAAAACCGTGCAATCAGATGTCGGGAAGGTAGTCAAATCATCAATCAAAGTCGTACATGTGAACCTATCCCTGAGCCTACCTGCATAACTTATGCTAAAAACTCAAAAAGTTGGACAATATTAGAATATGCAAATGTGACCCAAATAGTGAAAATAGTATATGGATGGAAAGACAATACAAAGGGCTATCCAATGGAAGAAAAATCAGCTCAATCGGACTCCAGGATCAAAAGTTATTCCTTAACGAACAGGGCCCCGTGAGCATGCATGCAGAACAGCTGAAATCCCCTTGCGGTCTACCAAATGACCGTTTGGATGCCCCTGGCGGTCTACCAGAAGACCACTAGGCCACTAGAGCCCGTAAAACACCCAAAAGAGTAAGAGAATGAAGGAAATACTATCCAAACATAAACATGCACACACCCAACTTACAAAAGAGCATGAAAACAAGCGTGATGGGCATCAGCGTCCCACCGTGATCGCCAAAAAATTGTTGATTTATTTTTTGATAAGTTCTACCCCGCCTCCTTTAAGCTAATATGTATAAACATGTGAGCCAAAGAAAAGGGAGATGAAAGGATGAGAAATACTAACTGTGATCACCACCAAAGTTCCAACAACGCTGAAAGGATGAAGAGATATGAGAACGGCGTCGTGTATCTTGGAAAAGGATGGAAAGTTGATCACGCTTGAAACGGGGTGTGGGGAATAATGTGGATTCAAACCTCCACGTCCTGTAGCCGGCTACAAGAAGAGGGTCTCACGTCCATATCATGCTCTCTTGCAAAACAAAGATCAAAATACAAAGGTAAAAACCCATTAGAACATGAAGTGTAGCATCAATCCCAAAGTGATAAAATAGCATGAATAAAAGGGGGAGAACGCACCGAGGGAGGGTTTTTAACCCCCGTGGAAGGGTGGAAATAATAGGTGTGTGTGTTGTGCATGCATAGGATTTAAAATCATGAAATTTGATGGAGAGAATAGAGAGAAATCGATGATGCAAAATGGGGAAAAATGCATGTGTAGCAGAAAATGCAGTGTTTTGTGATGATTTGTGATTTTGAGAGGAGGAGAACTAAGAGTATAGACTATGAAATCAAGCCCAAAAGGATGCAAGGGAAAGCCAATACCTCCCTCTTCAAGCTAGGGTCGAAGGATTGAGTCGGCAGTGCAGCATGGCTTCGCCCCGAGTTGAAGAAGAGCCCCCCGTCGCCACTGCGAATTGGGTAATTTTTATATAGTTTTTAGAGAAAGCCTCATCTTCTTATCACGATTCCCAGAGATAGAATCCAAGATAAATCAAGTTCTATAGATCAAACTCGAGATAATACGAAGGACATGAGATAGAAACAAACGTGACTCGATTTGGAGGAGTATTATAGAAGATATGGTTCTTGGAAGGAGGCCACGTCGCACTGAAAATCAGAGTTTGAGTTGTACCAGGACGCTTAAATCCAGAACTTTCGAAAGAGATTCCGAGAGATGTAGCCTATAAAAATTTGAGTTCTATAGATTAAACTCAAGATAATGCAAAGGGCAAGAGATAGAAACAAATAGGGATCAATTTGGATGAGTATTCGAAAAGATATGGCTGCTACAAGATAGGCCCATCGAGTAGTTTTTAGAGATAGAGTCCAGCGCATGCTTGACTCTTGGTTTGCTTAGCGGTCAGTTGACCGACCGTTAAGGAATAAACGGTCGATCAACCGACCATTTGTAATAATAAATGGTCGTTTCCACGACCGTTTGGGCAGACTTCGCGCGACTTTAGAAATCGGATCATATCTCCCAAACGGTGTAGAACTAGCAAAACTGGTAGAAGAATAAGTTGTAGATAACGGAAAGATGAACTTTGATGAAGAAAAAAAGATGAGAAAATGAAACAAAGAGGGAGAAAATGGGGCGGGAATAGAGAGAAAGAATTCTGGGACGCAGGTGAACAACATAATACACTGGAAAAATGTTAATAACTTGAAATCGATGGAGAATTGGCCAATGGCGTAGAAGAAGAAATTGTAGGTCTCTAAAAGAAGAACAACTTTGGTGAAGGGCACATTTTGAATTGAGGAACAGAAGAGGATAAAAAAGGACCATTTTTAAGACTGCGCAATGAAAGGGGCCGAATGCTTGATAAAAAGTCGACCAAAATGGGCTGTAAGTCAATTTGGAAGGCCGGAAGTTGATAAGATAAGCTCCAGGGCTCTAAGAAATCATGATCTCTAAGGCTCAAAAGCTAAAGAACAATGAAATGGACTCGAAATCCGTCCAAGGAAGGCTTCAAAATAATGGGTAATTCGTGACATCAAAATTGATGAATAAGAGAAATAACGTAACTTGCGGGCTAAAAACAGGTGTCAACAGCACTCCCTGCTTGTGCCGCATTCTAGTAAATCCCTACCCGAGAGCTATTTTGTTATATCATTCATCGGGTTTCTGTTTGTCATCTTCCTTAGTCGCATCTTGTACATTTCTTGTATATTGTTATGCATTCATTTTTGCCATATTTTTCTTACCATTTTCTAGATTTAGCTTAGATTTTCTCGCATTCATTGCGCATTTGGGCTTGGGAGACCTCCTCTCCCTACACTTTTATGAGATCATACCCTCTCTTGGTTAAGGAAGGACCCTTCATTGAGCACTCCGTCTCATTGGATGGGAATCTCCTAAACCAAGGCCTCCATAAATCCCCCCCACCCGTGGATTCCCTCGCGGACGTCGGGCTAGTTGTACCTTTGAAGTTCCCGGAGTCTAGTTGGCCTATACGTGGTGAGAATTAACCTAGCTGGCACTGGAGTTGAAACACATTGAAACTAGGTTCCTACCTTGAGTGAATCGCATCCATTTGTTAAAAAGTCATTTATTCACATCAAGGGGTTCATAAAGACAAGCATAAACACTCACTTGTTTGATATCTTTGCAAAGTTGATTGGAGTTGATTGCTGCATGGTGTTTTGCTTTGATAATCAAACCAACATGTCTAATAATTTTCATAATCAAGAGGATAACAAACCTAGCACATCTTATGATCCTCATTTTTATAATTCTCACCACAATCTTCCTAAGGGATCACGTCCTCATTCTTATGGTCTTGCCCGACCCATGAGTAATGTCCAATCTCATGGTCCCTCATATCCATCGTGAGTCACTATCCCCCCGGAACCATCTCCTCCCAATGAGGAGAAGGTTTCCCAAATCCTGCATGCCATAAATCATCTCACCCCTCAACAAGTCCAAGCCCTTAAGGCTATTGTTGAGGGTGCATCTTCTTCATCTTATCCTCTTACCAATCCCGCACGGGTGGCCCATTACTCGCCTTCTCCACTTCATCCAAGGGTGGCCCATCACCCACCCTCTTCATCTCCTTCCCGGGTGGTTCACTACCTGCCTTCTTCTATACATACTCCTCCTCGGGTAATTCATCACCCGCCTCCTTCTATTCCTCCTCCTTCACGGCCCCAAGGCCCTTACACTCCTTGCAATCTGGCCCGTCCGGGTCCTTCTATCGGCTGGCCCATTCACCCTCCTCCACGGCCTCAATGCCAACCCTCCACTTCTCAAGTAGCATTCCTCCACCAAGTTCTCCTTGACAAAATCACTATGATGGAGGAACAACTAAAGAGGGTCGCAAGCCCGCGGCCTCCTCCTCCTCCTCCCCAAGTCAATTTTCTTCATACATTCATGAACAACATCACCAAGATGGAAAAATATTGGAAGGAGAGAAGAGAGGACAACGGTATCGACATACATGAGCAAGAAGATTTTACAAGTTTTAATGATCAAGTGGACGTCGTCCGCCCTTCACCCGCTCACCCCACTCATGCATTTGGCCCTCCGCCTCTGCCTCCACCTTCCTATTCGCCTCCACAAAACCCTCCACAACATTATACACCTTATACTCCACCACCACACTTCAATACGCCTTCACCACGGCGTCCACTTGATCTTGTTGATTGTGAAGAGTTGGAGACATCATGTGAAGATTTTGAAGTTCCTAAAGAAGCACTCACTCCGAGTTTCCTTCGCTTTCCTCTCCTGCCATTGCCACCTGAAGGACCCCCTGCTCAGGATGACTCCACCATCCCCAACCGCATCTCTGAAACCAATTGGTGTTACGATGGTGGGTTGATACTTCAATCACCCACGCCGGTGCACCATGACCCTTCTCCTACCCTTGAAACCACTCGCACCGCCAAAATTCGGCGCTTCCTACGCACTAAACCCTCTCCTTTTACACCTCCAATTACACCTCCATCAACCTTCACTCAACTGGTCTCCGCCGAGCCGCCCATTGAACCTTCTTCTTGTTCACCACTTCGGCCCTCCATTATCCAAAAACCATTTATTACCAACCCTCCACTTGACCCTTCACCCGAACCAGTGGCTGATCTTGAGTAGGATCCACCCCCTTTTGCACTCGTGCCAACCCCGTCCGCTTCTTAGCATAGGGGGAAGCCCGACGTGTTTGAGCTTCCGCTTTCGCTTATCCTTGCACTAACGCCATCCATTGGACCTTCACTATACATTGAGCCTACCGCCTCCGCCTCATCTCTCATCACCCCTCGGAGTGGGTGTGCTTCTATGAGTATATGTGCTGAGGACGTTCAAGAACTGGGCAAGAAGGAATTGGCCGCGACTATACTACTCAAGAGTCAAGATTTTGTTTGTCGGATACCGATTCGTGTACTTGTACCGGGCATTTTTGAAAAGTCTCCACCGAAGCTCACTAAATAAAATTGCCAAAAATTGATTCCATTAAGGGCCAAGGCCGGATTACCAGTGCCACATTGCTCATTGACCAAGCTATTTTTGATGTCCTCATTACCCCTCATTCTCTTATGGTACATATGTCTAAGAAGGGGTTCTCCTAAAAAATTATCATGACACATTCTATTGTCGAGGAGATGATAATTGAGGACATGCCAAGGCACCTCTTGCTAGAAGCCCTCAACTCTACTTCATATTTCCTTGCATGCAAGGGGCAAGTAGTTCCGTCAATAAGCGTGCCAAAAGGGGAGCCTTTATGCATTGGCATTATGAATCTATCAAGGGGATTTATACAAGGAATTTGCTATGACAAGGGTATTCCCCTACAAGAAGATCTTCTCGACGCTCCCAGTGTTTGTTTGCCAAAGGAGGATGCTATGAATATCAATGGCCAAGGGGCAACGACTACACCAAATGTTTGTCCAAAAAAGGCCAGGCCTTCTGCACGATGGGCCCGTTATGTGAAGAGACATTTGAGGACAAGAAGCTGAACTAGTACAACAAGGCCGCCATGTTGTCAGATGGTAAGGAGGCTCCAGGCCCGAAGAGTGTGTGATGGGCGCCCGATTATACCATCTTCCCCTTATTCCACTCCGTCCTCATTTATTTTTTTAAGCTCCTCTCCTTGGGTAATTTATCTTCCCTCCTCCAAATCAATTCTTTCATCTTTTTAAATCATGCTCTTCTTCCTCGTTTTCTTATGCAATCTAATCCATCCTCTCCTACTCAATCCTCTCATCATCTCTTCCAAGAGTTCTCTCATTCTTGCCCTCCTTTTTTCTCGAGACCTCCTAGTTGTCCTAGTTTTATACCATCTTTCCATCGCCCTCTGCTTCCAGACTCCACGAGTCATTCCATCATCTTCTGGGATTCTTTCATAAATTTGTGTTACGCCATTCTTCATCTCTCTCCCAATCATGGTCTCCTCCTTTTCTCATGTTGCTTTCGGGGCTTTAGCCCCCCATGATCCCCTCTGATGCTGGCATCTTCTGTAGACCCTCATATTTTTAGGGATTCATGCCCTAGCAAGGGAGTTCAACCCCTGCCTCTTTTTCTTTTTATCTTCCTTCATATGTGTCCATCTACTCATCACTCTATCATGTTGATTTACCTCCGACCTTCATCCTATCCTTTATCTTGCGAGCTGCCAAGACAAGGAATGCAAGCGCAAGGGGCAACATGCTGACCGCGTCAGGATTACAAGTTACCTTCATTAAAAGATGCATGGTACGATTTAATTGCACATCTTTTATTTCCACATTTCATTTCTACGCATAAGCATAAAAAAGTGAGGTTTTCAACATGATAATGAGTGATTAGTTCAAAAAATAAAAAAAATAAAAAAATCAACAAATCAAAAACAAAAAGGAAAAAAAAAGTCATGTCTCAGTCAAGGTTATATTATGTTTCTGCAATGTCTAAAGGTATAATGAACTCTGTGCCAAGAGTTCGACGCTCTCTCCCCGGTCGTTAAGGGCTATACCTTTGCATGGGTCGCACACACTACACGGCATCCTTAGCCGGCTCCCTTAGAAAACACCATTCCTACTTTGGCCATGTCCGAGGGGCATGAAGGTCTTTTTCTCCTCCTCACTCTGCTTAGGTGTAGGGGCAAGGGGCAGAATAGGTAAGACGACCAAACTAAGCACTCCTCGAAAGGAGGAAGTCTCAAATAGGGACAGTCTATTAAGACCTTGTTGTCCATTATCAAAATTCTAAAAGTCAATATTTTGATCAAGGTCCAAAGGACAAACCACAAAAAGATACAAAAGTAAAAAAAAAATTGGCATGGCAAGAGTGGCAGTACAGTTTCCCTGTGAGACGTCATGAGCCCGACCGTATGCGTGCCACAAGGAGAACTAAGGTTCGATGATATGACAAAAAATCCCGGCGCAACAGACCTAATCCCTAGGGGGGTGCCGTGAGCGGAAGTTAAACTTTTGATACCCTTAGAACCTACACCGAGCTTGTCTCCAAGCTTTCTTCCATTTCTGCCTCTAAGGCCGAAGTATTCCTTGGGTATGGCCCTTGAAGGAGCACCGATGACCAGGGACAGTTGGTTAGGGGAGGCCACCCTCCAATGCACGCTCGGCTTTGGGCGGTTATTAGCAAAAGGGGAAGGAATAAGGATCCTTGGCCAGCAACTTAATTAGCCTTGATTTTGCAATTTGCAAAGTTAAACCTAGCACTATGTTTCTTTTTCAAATAAAATCAAAACAAAAAATCAATTCCAAGAAAAAAAAACCATTTTCAATTAACGCCCAACCAGAGGGCGCTAGTTTCTTAAATAAAGGCACCTATCTGGTCGCCAATTTCACAAAAAAAAGAACATAAAAAAAACAAAAAAAGGAGAGAGAGAGAGAGAGAGAAGGAGAAGAGTGATCATGTTCATAGATTCTTATTTTTCTAGCATGTTGCATTTGCATTCTACCTTAATTGATAAGGGCTTGGCCTTTTTATTGAGTAAGAGGCCAAGTCGGAACAGTGGAACTAACGCATTTTATGAAGTGTTCTACAGGGACAGGTACACAAGCAAAGCAACGTAAAGAACAACCACAAGAAACGCAAGAAGCAACAAAATCTATTCCATTCCACTAATATTTGTCAAATGTACAAAAGTGAGGGTGAATGTACAAAAAAAACTCTCTAACTCTCTCCTCCACCCTCCTCATCTCCCCCTCTCCGCGAACTCTCAGCCTCTCCCTATCCTCCATCCTGAAGAGGAAGCCTCGGTGGAGCCATCGATCCCCGCGAGGCCGCATTCTTGTCACCCCGTGCTCTCCTCTCAACATCCACATTCCTCCGATGCTCAGAGGAGGTAACAAGATAGTCTATGCTCGAGTAGGCACTAGCGCATCCCTCACGCTGAGCACGCTCGCGCCCACGCCGATAGTGCTCCTCTGCGTCCCTCGCACGCTGCTCGGCAATCCCCAATCTGGTGCTCAACTACACCCTCTCCATCTCTCGCTCTAACCTCTCTCTATCCCTCTCTCTCTCTCCCATATCTCTCTCTCTCACGCTCCTCCCTCTCTCTCGCTCTCTCACCCCTCTCCGCGCAGAGGAGGATGCACAACTCTATCGCATCTCGGGGCAGCTCCTCCGCATCTCAACGCCTCAACTTCGCCTCCACGGTCTGTAGCTCTCGCTCCTGTACCCAAAGTCTTGGTCAGTGAACAATATGGATGAATCTTTTTTTTTAAAAAAAAAAACTACGCTAAGGGAGTAGGTTGCTTACTCTCTCCTGGAGGGAGGCTTCTGCCGCCTCAGCACGAGCTAGTGCACCGGCGAGCTGACCCTCAAGCTCAGTGTAGTCGCAGGTAGGCTGCGTCGAAGAAGAGGCACCGTGGGAAGCTCGGACCCTCTCTAGCTCCTCTCGCTGAAATACAAGGATTAACAACAATTAACAAAGCTAAGCCCAAATCATTGTGAAACTAAAAGTGAGAATCTTATCAGCTCATCTACGGTGCGCTGGAGGTCATCGTGCTACTGCACTATGGAGTCGAGGAGCCCCTGCAGCATAGCTAGTCTGCCTCTGGATCAAACTGTGAAAACAACACAAAAATGTTAATCACACAATTATGAATCTTTAAGGTTTGGAGAATGCTTAATGAAGGAACTTTCCTGTCGGCACGTGCCATGGTTGATCTGAGTGCCGTAAGTCTATGCGTAGGCCCGAAGGTAGGCCTCATCTAAATTTGCTCCCGCGGGGACTGGCCGTCCACGCCGCTCCCAGTCGACCAACTAGTCATGTGCTAGCTGACGCCAGTCACCCACTCCCTGAAGGCCACGGAACCTCCGCCTGGGTCGAGGTACTGTTGCCCGAGTCGGAAACTCAACTGCGGCCTGGTAGACCCCCAACGTCCTCATGATCAATCTATAGTGTAGCAGCTCCACCAGGTTGAGGGTGTGCAACCAGATCTCTCTCCTGAAGTAGGGGACGGTGGGCTCCACCCATGGCATCTCCCCGATCTCCCTCTGATAGGGAGTCCACATCACCTGAAAGGAAGATTGTTAGTGTTCATGCAATCATAATATAACAAAATTTGAAATTTCAATTTTAAAAAAAATCTTACCTCTACATGTGGCATCACATCTATCATGTCCTGGATCCGAGTGACCTGGTCGTTCAGAGACCGACTGTCTCACTGTGGGGACCACCGTCGCGCCAAGGGAAGTAGCTCTCCTCGATCCTCCCAACTGCGCTCAAGGGTGGGTAAGTACAGGTAGCTCCAAACCTGAAAAGCATTTCACATTTAGCTTAACACAAAAAATAAGTGCAATATTCACAAGTTTAAGGGTTTAGAATTTACGTGAGGTAGAGGGTAGAAACCACCAAGAGAGGATAGGCGGGTAGAAATGCCCAAACTGTCGAATAGGTGGGCTAGCACTGCCGCACCCAAGGTGTACTCACCATCCCTCTCTAAGTCCTCGAATAGGGGGAGGAACCGGTAGCTCACAGCATCACCTTGTGATCCTAATAGCAATCTCCCAATCAATAGGACGAGGAACCGGCGTAGCTCCCTGTCAGCTTGTGGTCCCGCCTCTGTAGTAAAGCTCCCTCTCGCCTCACTCACTAGCCTCCTCAGGTAGTCTACTGTGGTCTCCCCTACCTCCCCATGTGTATGGAACAAACCCAGACTCTCCTGTAGGGCTACCCTAGGAACTACAGAGGTCCGCCCTGTACCCTCCAACTCCAATCCGATCAAACTACGGGCCATCTCTCGATAGCAGGAGTATGTGAACCCGCTCACTGCCACTCCGTGCACTCGCAACCCTGTGATGCGAGTCACGTCATCTAAGGTTGGGATCATATGACCCCAAGGGAAGATGAAGGCCTTGCACTCAACATCCCAACATCCCACCTTGCCTATAGAGCCTGAATCAAGCCGGCATCTATCCTCAGCACCTCTGTCTAAAAACTCACCGAAGCCCATGCGGCGGAGGCGAGTCTACTGAAACTCCGGCAACGCGAGGAAGGCGGCCCATACGAGAGTCCACAAAATCTAGGTACGAGTCACGCCTTGCATTATCAAACCATAAAAAAAGAGATTAGTTTTAATTCTGACAATCCAAACTAAAAAAAAACTTTTCATTAATGCGCTGTGTCGTGGGGTCGCGTTAATTAACGCGTTCCCTATTAGAACCGCGTTTTATCACGGGCGGCCGCCGGCGTTTCTCCCCTTTCTCGGGGCATTTTCTTTGGGCGTTTCGCCCTCTACAATGTGCTAGGGGCACGATCCTCTTATCTTCACATCTATGCACAAGAAAATTCAAAAAAATGAATTTTTGAAAAAAAATTCCTCACCTCTCTCATGGCGCAAGCTGCCGGGGCTTCGGCGGGCTTCTCGACGCCCTCACCCTCCTCAGCTTCTCCGGTGGCTTCTTCCACGCTCATGGGATCCTCACTGCGGCTCCCGGTGGATCTAGCCACTGAGGACGTCGCCGTTTCACCTCCCCCCATCGATTCCACCGCCGGTAGGGATTCTTCTTCCTACTCCTCTTGGGAGCGATGCCGTCGACGGGACGCCCTTCTCTTTGATTGTCGGAGACCCTCCTGAGCTTCCATCGGTGATGAGTAAGGCGTGGGGGGGAGGCTCTTCCTCTCCTTTCGTTTGAATAGGTGTAAGATGCGGAGAAGACGAACGGCGGGGGGCTATTTTTTTGAAGCGCTTATGCGTGTTTAACGCGGTATTATGTGTAACCGCGATAATTAATTATCGCCGTATTACGAATAAGCGCGTTAATGAAAATTCCAAAAATAAAACAAAAAAAAAAGAAAGAGAATAAAAAAGAAAGAAAGAGAAGAAGAAAAAAAGAGAGGAAAGAAAGAAAAAAAACAAAAAAAACAAAAAAGTGTCACTTGTTGATGGAAGCTTTCTTCGTTATGTCTTCCTTAGTATTTCACTTTGTTTGTGCTCACTATGCTATCTAGCCGTTCATTTATCGTGGTTATTCATCTGTGGTGCATTTGTTTACTCATCATTATTACGTTTGTTACCACTTCATCTTTTTTTGTTGTTCTATGTTCAAAAAAAAATAACAAAAAAAAAGAGAAAAAAATCATGAAACTGGCATGCCATCAGGTAAGTATCTCATTATCCCTTCCCTTTGTTGCATTATTATATGTTATCTATGCTATTATGTCGTCTCAAGGACGGGCTGGTTCTCTGTGTGTTCTGGGATTTGAGTTCCCCTCTACCAAAAATAGTGATGATCTAGGGACATACAGTTAATCACTGGATAGGCCGTTAGGTTGGTTAAGTTTGGGGACGATGGACTCCATCTCGCACGCCGTGGTTGTAGATGACTCTTGACCCGGATTTACCAATTTAACAATATTATCATTGAGTATTTTATATTTAAATCTTTTTTGTATTTATTTTGATGATTTGTTTTATTTTAGCCATGCACGCATCATGTCTTTTTTGAGCATTCATGGTTCACAAATCGTCCCAGTTTCTCTCCAATTGGTGATCAATCATGCTTAAATTCTTGAATAAGAAATATTATTCCACTCTAAATTTGAAAGTCTACTCTAGGCTGGCAACACGATCTTGTTGGTCAGCGTGATCTTTGCTTGGAATTTTTCTATCTCATTTCAATCCAATTTCAGTTATCTTTCCTTGATCCACTCATTAGTTGTGAACCGCACGATGGCGTCGATAGATCCGTCGGGCTCGCGTCTATTCCACTAACTGAGAGAAACCCGCGGTCGCAATGCGCTGGGGTGCCTATTTTGCAAGAGGTTGGTCATCTTCCATTTCTATTTTACCTTGTCTGTCATTCCGGGTAGGGGCCATTTGTGCTACTTTGACCTTGAGGTTGGCTCGGGGTTTTCTGGATTTTTCTTATCACTTGTCGGTGATGATGAGTGTCTTCTTACCTCGATGTCCACTTATCAGTCCACTTCGCTACGTCTCCACTTCATCTCTGCGTTGCCAACACTTTGTGTCATCTCTGCCTCACCTCCGTTTCACCTCCGCTTACTCCCCTGCAAAGTGGACATCAAGGAGGGGCATCTGTAGACACCCGTTTTCGGTCCCCGAGTTGAGCCTTTTTCTTGTTCTCCTTGTTAGGAATGGATGGACTCTAAGATCTAAAGGGGGGGGGGTGAATAGATCTACCCTCTAAAACCTACTATCCTCTAAATTTAATTGCAGTAAGTAAACAGATGCGGAATTGATAGAATTACTACTGCAGAATTAAGTTCAACTTAAGGTAGAATATGTATACGAAGGAAAACGATCAGGTTCTGTATAATCAACTACACACTGTTGGAACCAAAACACAAGCATAACGCATAAAAGCTACTGAGCAGAGATCACACAACAATCACACAGAACTCAGGAGATTTTAGGTGGTTCGACATAAGCCTACATCCACCCCACACTCAAACCGAGTGTGGCTTACTGCTGATTCACAGCTTCTCACAGCTGATCCACAGCTTCGGGGATTATATCCCTACACCCGTTGAGCTTCACAGCTTGCTACCAGAGGAGTCCTCCTTTGCCGTTGAGGTTTACAACTTAACCTTTCCGCTGACACACATCTTGAAGAACAGTGTTTCAAAACAAAATGAAGGAAAAACAGAAAGCCAAAAAAAAACAAGAATGTAGCTCTAGACAATGAGCAAATCGGCTATGGTTCTGAACCAAGAGACCGATGACGGCAACTCTCAATTGCTTCTTCTCTCCAATCTCTCTCTCAGCTCTCTCTCTGAACTTGCAGGCACTAGCTCTCCTGGATCGTGTTAGCTCTTCTTCTCTCTGCTTCTTTTTCTTCAATCTCTCGATCACAGATTTCTTCGCATCACACTCTTCTATGCGAATAGTTTCTTATTTTTATATGTGCAGCAGAAAGAGGGCGTGTGAAAACCACATTTCATGCCCAGGCTTTTCGTCCAGATCTGAGATCCAAGGCCACGTGGCAGCATCTGAGCTTAACGGCTTTCCATGGGTCATGAGCATAGCTCAACCTTCAATCTTGGATCACTTGCCTTCCTTAAACTTTACGAACAAGTGTCCTATCAAAATGTTAGGCACTCCGTCAGCATAAGACAGTTAGACAATCATAGGAATTGCACAGACTTAATAGAGCATGAGAGCAAAAGTGCACGGACTCAAATATGCATGAATTATAACATGCACCGACCTTATTAGGCTGTAAGAGAACCATGCACAGACATCATGTGTGCAAGAATCAACGATTGCACCAAGCCAACAAGCTATAAACCAATCGTGCATAGACCTTGCGCTTGCAAGGGAAAAGGATTGCACAGACCTTCTGAGCACATGCAAAAAATGTGCACCGACTCAGAAATACGTTCAGTAAGTTATGCATAGACTTCACTCGAGCAATATGGAAGTATGTATTGACGAGGTTGTGCACGAGACAGCATTGCACAGACATTATGTGCAATCCGTCAGTAAATTGCACCGACTTATTATGCAATGAGTGTAACATGCTCAGACCTTATATGCACACCCAAGATGAAACTTGCATCGACCTCTACAGTGCTTGCATCGACTTGGGTCATTTGTGATGCAGAATGTGCACCGACTCTAGAACGCGCAAGAAGGAATATGCACCGATCTTATGAGTACATGAACAGAAACTTGCACTGAAGTTGAATGTGCAAACCAAGCAATGCACCGACTTGCCTGCGTGCAGCAACCAAAGTTGCACCGACCTAATGTATGCATAGACAGAGACTGCAACGACCTTGTATTTTCTTGGATGCAAACATGCACCGACCTGGGTCGTTTGCAAAGCAGAGCATGCACTGACTCTCTACTGAATGAACAGTGAATTGCATCGACCCTATAAACGAGCATACTCATGTAAGCAGATAGTTTAATGAAATATCTTGTTTCAGTATAAAGATGCAAACATGATTTAAGTGATTATCTGACATATAAAAATTCTATCAAAATACACAGCATCATCATGATCAAGATGGATTTGCCAAAGTCAATTCTGCAATCAACTAAGTCAACTTTACTGTTGCCAATCAATCAAAACACATTCAGCACAAACAGCAGCACACACACTGCTGATCAATCCTAGAGGAGGCCCAACATTCTCCCCCCTTTTTGATGATGGCAACACAAAAAAATTCAGGCAACTCCCAAAACAAGTCCAAAAGAAATGATGTATTTTGATATTCAGCCAAACTCCCCCTGAATGAGTGACTCCTCCCCCTTAAGCAAAGTAGCATTCTCTTCCCTTCTCTCCCCTTTTGGCATCAAAATCACTCCCCCTATAAGCACAGTCTTCCCCCCCGGAATAGAAAAGGATAGAGAGGGAGCATGAATTCTCTCTCCCCCTTTGCCATCAGCAAACAAGGAGTGAAGGAGACAGAGGAAGATAAGAAGGGCTGCAGGAAGTGGTAGGAAACAGAATAACACTTTATGCAATGGTTCAAAAGATAAGCATATTATTGGACAATTCTTTAGATATAAGAATCAATCATTGTGCAATCTTGATAAATGTCAGGTTTAATAGTTATAGAATGTAGAGTAAATCCACTGACTTTCTGAAATAGGGTTATAGTATCAGTTTATAGCAATAGACCTAAGTCACATAATCATGATAGACTAGGTCAAGACTGCATCCTACTGATTGCAGAATCAATGAATATCAAGGAGAGTGACCTGAATATGTATTGAAGTTAAACAATTGGCACTTAGGAGATCTGAATGTCAAGGGTTACAGCAACTCTTTTTCACTTCTGATTTTGAATCTGAACTGGTGAACAGACAAGTGTCATTTATACCATTGACATTAAGGGCACACGTGGGTTAGACGCTAGTACCCCAAGTTACTAAGCATAAACTACCATATCTGTTTCTGATCAAAAACTACACAGATGATTTACACCTTTGACATTGAGAGTACACGTTTATCAGATGCTAGTATCCCCAGTTACTCAGTGAAACCAACCCTATAGATTTGACCATATGAATAGAGGTAACATGAAGCACTTCATGACATGAAATCCTCTCCACTTCTTTGATGGGGGGCTCAGTTTCTCAGTGCAATTCAGTCATTGCTCTGCCACTTTATTCATTTCTTTTACTGATAATTTTATTGTTGCTGCCCTTTTTAACTTTCAAAGTGACTTGTTTAAAGACAATACACTTTCTGATTTTTTCAGCCTAGACTTCATTAAGACTGTCATTTTCAGATATTGTGAAGATCTTATCTGTCATAGTTATGAAAGAAAGGTTGAGAGCTATAAAAGGTTTTTCTACCACCTTATTCTCTGAAATCAGTCTTTAAACTCTACAGTCTATTAAAATTAAGCCATCAGTTCATTCAAGAAGCAAATGTGATTCTTATATAATAGAAGACTTGTAATAATTGCAGCTCAAAATAATGAACCAATTACAAAACTGTCATCCATTCAAAATGAGTGAATAGACATTGAAGCACAGAAGCAGCTTATAAGGAATATCAAGAAGAGTGACAATGACACAATGTGATAGAAGTAGTTCCAAATGAGGTCAATCGATGCAATTGATACCATGTGATGAGCACTTCTGAGAATGAAGATAGAGTTTGAAATTGTTACACCCAAACCAGAATGATTAAACTCCCCCTGACATCATGATGCACCGACCTGTTATGTGTAAAACACAAGGTGCACGGACTTACATGCCGCTTAGACACAAGGTGCACTGACCTTGTATGCAGAGTGCTCATACTATGCATAGACTATGTGCAAGACATGCATAGACTTGTACTCGGTGCAAAAACACGCATCGAACTCAAATGCTCATAGCAAAGACATGCATCGACCTTAGTAGTGCATGAAATGTAGCAGGTTCAGACCTTAGTAAGCATATGGCAAAATCAACTGATGTGTGATCTAGAGGAAAAACTCCCCCTATCTATATGCAATTTTATTTAACAATGCATCTATGCACAACAATAAAAAAAATCAGAAGTTGTTTATTTAGAGACAAGCTGACACATATTTATTTTCAGACCACTACAAACAGTAATTCAAGAAAGAATTCTGAGTCAATCATCAAGGAGAAATTTACACAAGCCTAATTCACTTCTCAAGAATTTAAATCTTTCATTACCCAGAGGCTTTGTAAAAATGTCAGTAATTTTTTTTTTCAGACTCAATGAATTCAAGTTCAATTGCCTTTTTACTGACTTCATCTCTAAGAAAATGATGTTTGATTTCAATATGTTTTGTCCTAGAATGATGAACTGGATTTTTAGTTAAGGAAATAGCACTAGTGTTATCACACATAATTGTGACGCAACCAAGATTTATGTGATAGTCAAATAACTGGTGTTTGATCCAGAGGACTTGGGCAGCACAGTTCCCTACAGTCACATACTCTACCTCAGCCGTGGACAAGGCTACAGTGTGCTATTTTTTAGATGCCCAAGAGACTAGACATCCACCAAGGAATTGACAATATCCACTGGTGCTTTTCCTATCAATTCTACACCTAGCATAATCTGCATCAGTGTAAGCTAGAAGGTTTAGTTCACACTTAGCAGGATACCATAATCCTAGGTCAAGGGTGCCAGACAGATATCTAAAGATCTTTTTACAGCAATTAAGTGTGAATCCTTGGGACATGCTTGAAATCTAGCACACAAACATACTGAAAATTGAATGTCTGGACGAGATGCAGTAAGATATAGTAAGGATCCGATCATACCTCTGTAGTGTTTGGGATCTACCATTTTACCCGACGGATCAGAATCAAGACAAGTAGATGTCCCCATTGGTGCTGTGATTGCTTTGAGATTTTCCATCTTGAATTTCTTTAGCAGATTCTTCAAGTACTTTTCTTGAGTTATGAAAGTTCCCTCTTTGGTTTGATTAACATGCAATCCAAGAAGGAACTTCAGTTCTCCCATCGAGCTCATTTCAAATTCACTAGTCATTAGAGCTGAGAATTCCTCACACATTAATGGATAAGTTGATCCAAACACTATATCATCTACATAGATTTGAATAATCAGAATTTTATCTTCACATACCTTTGTGAATAGTGTCTGGTCAACCTTACCTCTTGTGAATCCGTTTTCTGAGAGAAAATTACTCAGTCTTTCATACCATGCTCGGGGAGCTTGTTTCAACCCATATAATGCCTTATCAAGTTTATAGACATGATTAGGAAAATCAAGGCATTCAAAACGACGGGGTTGTTTAACATAAACATCTTCTTTTATTTCTCCATTTAAGAAGGCAGATTTGACATGCATCTGCTTTAAAGTTATTCCTAGACTACATACAGTAGCTAAAAGAATTCTAATGGCTTCTAGCCGAGTTACAGGGGCAAAAGGATTCTTCAAAATCAATACCAAATTCTTGGTTGTACCCCTGAGCTACTAGTCTAGCCTTATTTTTAATGATGTTACCTCGCTCATCAGTTTTATTTCTAAAGACCCATTTTGTGCCAATTATGTTGCCATGTGAGGGTTTAGGAACTAAATGCTAGACTTTGTTCCTATCAAATTGACTAAGTTCGTCATGGATGGCATTAATCCAGTGTTCATCTTTAAGGGCACTATCTATATTTTTGGGTTCAGTCTGAGATACTAGGGCAACTGAATTTAACTCATTTTCAATTCTTGAATGTGCTCTAGTTCTCATTGGTTCATTTATATCACCAATAATGTTCTCAAGGGGATGATCTCTAAGAAATTTAAGATTAATGACTTGATTACCTGAATTCTCATTACCTTCCCCTGAGTAATTGGAGCCTCTGCTTCACCTTCCTCAGTAGATTCTTCATTTTGTTTTTCATCATTCTTTAAAATTTCTCCATCACTTTTGTTCCTGCACAAATCAATATCAGACTTAGTTGCAGACTCATCAAAGGCAACATGAGGAGATTCTTCAACAGTGTTTGATTTGAGATTAAAAATTCTATAGGCTCTGGAATGATCTGAGTAACCTAGAAAACTTTCAGGTTCACTTTTTGGTTCAAATTTATCAAGATCTCTTTTCGAATTAATATGAACAAAACATTTATTGACAAAGACCTTGAAGTGGGCTAGAGAGGGCTTCTTACCTTTCAGAATCTCATAAGGAGTTAATTGAGTTTTGGGTCTTACCAGGGCTCTATTAATTATGTAACATGCTGTGTTGATAGCCTCTACCAAAACTTCCTTGGTAAGTTACCTTCAACTAGCATGGTCCGAGCCATCTCAACTAGAGTTCAATTTCTCCTTTCCAGCACTCCATTTTGCTATGGAGTCCTTGGTGAGGAGAATCTGTGAGTGATGCCGTTCACTTTGTAAAAGTCATCAAATTATGAGTTAACAAACTCACCACCATGATCAGAAAGGATATTCAAGATGCCATGATCATTAGACTATTTTATTTTATAAAAGAACTCTTGAAATTCTTCAAAAGCTTCATTTTTGTGAGACATGTAGAAAACCCATGTAAATCTAGAAAAATCATCAACAAGCACAAAACCATATCTTTTACCTGATAAGCTAACAGATCTTGTGGGTCCAAATAGATCCATGTGAATTAGCTCACACGGTTTAGAAGACAGGTTTTCTGTTCTAGATTTGAAGGAATTTCTAGTCTGTTTACATTGAGTGCATGCCTCACAAAATTTATTGTCATTTTTGAATGATATTTCAGGAAGCCCTTTTACTAACTTATGCTTATTCAGTTTGTGAAGCACACTGTAGCTGGCATGACCTAATCTACGATGCCACAGGAAGGCTAGGTCATCCTTATTTACACTAAGACAAAGATTAGTGTGTGCTACATCATCCAAATCTACCATATAGATGTTATTAATTCTCTTGCCAATGAATTTCACAGATTCTGAATTTGGTTCAAATATGGTGCATGCAAAAGAATAAAAAATAACTTTATGGCCTTTATCACATAATTGACTAATGCTCAAAAGATTGCAAGCTAGCCCTTCAACTAATAAAACTTCCTCAATGCAAGATGAAGAGCACTTACCAACCATTCCTGAACCAATTATTTTACCCTTGGTATTACCTCCGAAAGTAATATGACCAGCATCTTTCTTTACCAAAGTGCAAAATTTAGCTTTGTCTCCGGTCATGTGCCTGGAGCAGTCACTGTCAAGATACCATTTGTTGTGATTGGCTGCCAGGCATACCTGCAAGGGAATTAAGTAGAATGATTTGGAACCCAGAGTTTCTTGGGTCCCAACAAAGAACTCATCTCATGAAGACAACAAACAAGATGTTTAGGTATCCACAGTTGTTTTGGTGTCTTTCTGGGCATTGTGGATTTCTTACTTTTAAGATTAGTCTACCTTTTCTTGTCACTTTTATTCCTTTGACCTTGTTTCTGAGGTGTGGCATTTTGTTTCTTTTTCAAATCATTGTTAGAATTTCTTTGCCAGCGTCTGGCCCAATAGATATTGGGAGTAGTAGGTGACATGTAGACCTTGGACTGACCAGTCATGAAATCATCATAGCCATAGGAATTTTGACTCCTGAAGTTATAGTTAGTAGTCTGCCTGTCGGAGTTCCTAGGGTGAGACTGCTGCCACTGATTATGATGCATTGGGAAGTACTACATGGGTCTCATGTAATTCGGACTTTTCCAATACATTTGATGATTTGTATTGTGGAATGCAGAGTAAGTGGGTCCAGTCCTATAGTGCATTAGACCAATGGTGGTTCTACCCAGACCCGTCTGTGGAAGTTTGGTAGATTTGGTCTTGGGTTTCGGTTGAATCTTAGCTTTGGTGGTCTGACCACTACCCTGGCTTTTGGTCTTGAATGTAGAAGCATATGAACATGACTCATCAGCCTTTGCCTTTGTCCTTGGCGCTGAGCTTGATTATCTTAATGTTTTTATTCTTATTCTCATCATGACTTCCACCTGAAGTCATTTTTATTAGGGGCTGAAATGTCCCCTTTTCAATCACAAAAGAGGTAGTTCTCACATCAAACCTCTTTTTATTTGTTAGGTTAAAACCCAATCCTTCCTTTCTGAAGTTACTTTTTATCCCCAGGATGGCATTCAGATTTTCAGTGCCTTGTGCCATGCCTTCAAGGGTGTTTTGTTTATCTTTGTTTTCTTTTTCAAGATTCTCTATTGTTTTCTTTAGATCACTGTTTACACTACTAACAGTATTGTATTTCTCAGTGGCTATGTTTGTTTCATTCTGAAATTCATGAATAATCATCTTTAGATCATCAATGGTCTTTTCTAGATTCTCATTTTCAGCTTTCAAATCAATCAAAATAGTTTTATCATTCTCAATTTCACAAATAGACCTT
Organism: Amorphophallus konjac; assembly: GCA_022559845.1. Lineage (NCBI taxonomy): Eukaryota > Viridiplantae > Streptophyta > Magnoliopsida > Alismatales > Araceae > Amorphophallus > Amorphophallus konjac. The sequence continues at coordinate 404,755,137 of CM040120.1, forward strand.
TTAAAATTTAAATGCTCAGCTTCTAGACATGCAAGTTTATCAGACATGGTAGAATCATTGACTAAAGAATTTACTTTCTTTTTCAGGTGTTTGTTCTCCCTACGCTTGTCTTCATACTTTTCAAGTAGTTCAGCATAAACATTTTCCCATTCAATTTGAGTAAAATTGTCAAACGGGGAAGTTACCTCATCGTCACTTTTTGCCATCAGGCAAATCTTCTCATCTTTATCATCGTCAGAGGAGCTGCTCTGACTTTCCTCTTCCTCATCGCTCCTGGTGCTCACCATTGCTCTTCCCTTTTTATTTTTCAACCTGGTCTGCTTTTCCTTGAGTTCAGGACAGTCCGCCTTGAGGTGTCCTGCTTTCCTACAGTTATAACAAACAATAGAGTCAAATTTCTTTGCAGGTTCTGATTTATGTTTGGGTGGTCTCGTTCCTGAGAAATACTTTCTTCTCAGCCCTTTCCCTTCTTTCCTCAAGAATTTCTTAAACTTCCTAGTGAGCATAGCAAACTCATCAGCGTCTACCTTAGAACTCGTGCTACTATACTCACTTGATGACCCTTTGCTAGAATTAGCTTTAAGGGCAAGGGGTTTTCTTTTCTTCTCACTTTCATCAGTTTTCTTGAGGTTCAGCTCATACGTCATGAGAGAACCTATAAGTTCATCTATAGTTATTTTGGTCAGGTCCCTAGACTCTTCAACGACGGTGGCCTTGGTGTGCCAAATGGGCGTCAGGGACCTCAAAATCTTTCTAACCAATTCATAATCACTATAGACCTTTCCCAGACTTCTCAGACTATTGGTGATAACATTCAGACGAGCATACATATCTGAGACAGTCTTATCAGGCTTCATCTTCAAAGCCTCATATTCAGAGACAAGCATATTCACTTTTGTCTCTCTGACTTGGGAAGTCCCCTCGTAAATTACTTCTAGCTTATCCCACATCTCCTTAGCAGTCTTGCAGGACGAGACCCTGGAGAACTCAGTGGGATGGAGTGCACATTATATCGCGTTAATTGCACCCCAATTCAACGTGGACTTACGGATATGCTCCTCAGTCCAGAACTCCACATCTGGAGGTATAATCAAAAGGTTCTTTACTCACTACCTTCCATATCTCGTAGTCCTTAGCACGAAGAAGTACTTGCAATTTGTTCTTCCAATATGCATAATCGCTACAATTGAAGAATGGTGGCTTACTCGTCGAATGCCCCTCAACAACCATTCCTTTAGAATCCATCTCTTCTCTTCGGGATGTGAAGCCCTACGGGAGAGTCTAGCTCTAATACCACATGTTGGGAATTGATGGACTCTAAGATCTAAAGGGGGGGGGGTGAATAGATCTACCCTTTAAAACATACTATCCTCTAAAATTTAACTACAGTAAGTAAACAGATGCGGAATTGACAGAATTACTACTGCGGAATTAAGTTCAACTTAAGGAAAAATATGTATACGAAGGAAAACGATCAGGTTCTGTATAATCAACTACACGTTGTTGGAACCAAAACACAAGCACAACGCATGCAAGCTACTGAGCAGAGATCACACAATAATCACACAGAACTCAAGAGATTTTAGGTGGTTCGGCACAAGCCTACATCCACCCCACACTCAAATCGAGTGTGGCTTACTGCTGATTCACAGCTTCTCACGGTTGATCCACAACTTCGGGGATTATATCCCTACACCCGCTGAGCTTCACAGCTTGCTACCAGAGGAGTCCCCCTCTGCCACTGAGGTTTACAGCTTAACCTTTCCGCTAACACACAGCTTGAAGAACATTGTTTCAAAACAAAACGAAGGAAAAATAGAAAGATAAAAACAAAACGAGAATGTAGCTCTAGACAATGAGTAAATCGGCTCTGGTTTTAAACCAAGAGACTGATGACGGCAACTCTCAATTGCTTCTTCTCTCAATCTCTCTCTTAGCTCTCTCTCTGAACTTGCAGGCACTAGCTCTCCTGGATCGTGTTAGCTCTTCTTCTCTCTGCTTCTTTTTCTTCAATATCTCGATCACAGATTTCTTCGCATCACACTCTTCTACGTGAATAGTTTCTTATTTTTATATGTGCATTGGAAAGAGGGCGTGTGGAAACCACATTTCCTGCCCAGGCTTTTCGTCAAGATTTGATATCCAAGGCCACGTGGCAGCATCTGAGCTTAACGGCTTTCCACATGTCATGAGCATAGCTCAGCCTTCAGTCTTGGATCATATGCCTTCCTTAAACTTTACGAACAAGTGTCCTGTCAAAATGTTAGACACTCAGTCAGCATAAGACAGTTAGACAATCATAGGAATTGCACAGACTTAATAGAGCATGAAAGCAAAAGTGCACGGACTCAAATATGCATGAATTATAACATGCACTGACCTTATTAGGCTGTAAGAGAACCATGCACAGACATCATGTGTGCAAGAATAAACGATTGCACCAAGCCAACAAGCTATAAACCTATCGTGCATAGACCTTGCGCTTGCAAGGGAAAAGGATTGCACAGACCTTCTGAGCACGTGCAAAAAATGTGCACCGACTCAGAAATGAATTCAGTAAGTTATGCATAGACTTCACTCGAGCAATATGGAAGTATGTATTGACGAGGTTGTGCACGAGACAGCATTGCACAGACATTATGTGCAATCCGTTAGTAAATTGCACCGACTTATTATGCAATGAGTGTAACATGCTCAGACCTTATATGCACAGCCAAGATGAAACTTGCATCGACCTCTACAGTGCTTGCATCGACTTGGGTCATTTGTGATGCAGAATGTGCACCGACTCTAGAACGCGCAAGAAGGAATATGCACCGATCTTATGAGTTCATGAACAGAAACTTGCACTGAAGTTGAATGTGCAAACCAAGCAATGCACCGACTTGCCTGCGTGCTGCAACCAAAGTTGCACCGACCTAATGTATGCATAGACAGAGACTGCAACGACCTTGTATTTCCTTGGATGCAAACATGCACCGACCTGGGTCGTTTGCAAAGCAGAGCATGCACTGACTCTCTACTGAATGAACAATGAATTGCACCGACCCTATAAACGAGCATACTCATGTAAGCAGATAGTTTAATGAAATATCTTGTTTCAGTATAAAGATGCAAACATGATTTAAGTGATTATCTGACATATAAAAATTCTATCAAAATACACAGCATCATCATGATCAAGATGGATTTGCCAAAGTCAATTCTGCAATCAACTAAGTCAACTTTACTGTTGCCAATCAATCAAAACACATTCAGCACAAACAGCAGCACACACACTGCTGATCAATCCTAGAGGAGGCCCAACATTCTCCCCCGTTTTTGATGATGGCAACACAAAAAAATTCAGGCAACTCCCAAAACAAGTCCAAAAGAAATGATGTATTTTGATATTCAGCCAAACTCCCCCTGAATGAGTGACTCCTCCCCTTAATCAAAGTAGCATTCTCTTCCCTTCTCTCCCCTTTTGGCATCAAAATCACTCCCCCTATAAGCACAGTCTTCCCCCCCGGAATAGAGAAGGATAGAGAGGTAGCATGAATTCTCTCTCCCCCTTTGCCATCAGCAAACAAGGAGTGAAGGAGACAGAGGAAGATAAGAAGGGCTGCAGGAAGTGGTAGGAAACAGAATAACACTTTATGCAATGGTTCAAAAGATAAGCATATTATTGGACAATTCTTTAGATATAAGAATCAATCATTGTGCAATCTTGATAAATGTCAGGTTTAATAGTTATAGAATGTAGAGTAAATCCACTGACTTTCTGAAATAGGGTTATAGTATCAGTTTATAGCAATAGACCTAAGTCACATAATCATGATAGACTAGGTCAAGACTGCATCCTACTGATTGCAGAATCAATGAATATCAAGGAGAGTGACCTGAATATGTATTGAAGTTAAACAATTGGCACTTAGGAGATCTGAATGTCAAGGGTTACAGCAACTCTTTTTCACTTCTGATTTTGAATCTGAACTGGTAAACAGACAAGTGTCATTTATACCATTGACATTAAGGGCACACGTGGGTTAGACGCTAGTACCCCAAGTTACTAAGCATAAACAACCATATCTGTTTCTGATCAAAAACTACACAGATGATTTACACCTTTGACATTGAGAGTACACGTTTATCAGATGCTAGTATCCCCAGTTACTCAGTGAAACCAGCCCTATAGATTTGACCATATGAACAGAGGTAACATGAAGCACTTCATGACATGAAATCCTCTCCACTTCTTTGATGGGGGGCTCAGTTTCTCAATGCAATTCAGTCATTGCTCTGCCACTTTATTCGTTTCTTTTACTGATAATTTTATTGTTGCTACCCTTTTTAACTTTCAAAGTGACTTGTTTAAAGACAATACACTTTCTGATTTTTTCAGCCTAGACTTCATTAAGACTGTCATTTTCAAATACTGTGAAGATCTTATCTTTCATAGTTATGAAAGAAAGGTTGAGAGCTATAAAAGGTTTTTCTACCACCTTATTCTCTGAAATCAGTCTTTAAACTCTACAGTCTATTAAAATTAAGCCATCAGTTCATTCAAGAAGCAAATGTGATTCTTATATAATAGAAGACTTGTAATAATTGCAGCTCAAAATAATGAACCAATTATAAAACTGTCATCCATTCAAAATGAGTGAATAGACATTGAAGCACAGAAGCATCTTATAAGGAATATCAAGAAGAGTGACAATGACACAATGTGATAGAAGTAGTTCCAAATGAGGTCAATCGATGCAATTGATACCATGTGATGAGCACTTCTGAGAATGAAGATAGAGTTTGAAATTGTTACACCCAAACCAGAATGATTAAACTCCCCCTGACATCATGATGCACCGACCTGTTATGTGTAAAACACAAGGTGCACGGACTTACATGCTGCTTAGACACAAGGTGCACTGACCTTGTATGCAGAGTGCTCATACTATGCATAGACTATGTGCAAGACATGCATAGACTTGTACTCGGTGCAAAAACACGCATCGAACTCAAATGCTCATAGCAAAGACATGCATCGACCTTAGTAGTGCATGAAATGTAGCAGGTTCAGACCTTAGTAAGCATATGGCAAAATCAACTGATGTGTGATCTAGAGGAAACACTCCCCCTATCTATATGCAATTTTATTTAACAATGCATCTATGCACAACAATAAAAAAAAATCAGAAGTTATTTATTCAGAGACAAGCTGACACATATTTATTTTTAGACCACTACAAACAGTAATTCAAGAAAGAATTCTGAGTCAATCATCAAGGAGAAATTTACACAAGCCTAATTCTCTTCTCAAGAATTTAAATCTTTCATTACCCAGAGGCTTTGTAAAAATGTCAGCAGTTTTTTTTTCAGACTCAATGAATTCAAGTTCAATTTCCTTTTTACTGACTTCATCTCTAAGAAAATGATGTTTGATTTCAATATGTTTTGTCCTAGAATGATGAACTGGATTTTTAGTTAAGGAAATAGCACTAGTGTTATCACACATAATTGTGACGCAACCAAGATTTATGTGATAGTCAAATAACTGGTGTTTGATCCAGAGGACTTGGGCAGCACAGTTCCCTACAGTCACATACTCTACCTCAGCCGTGGACAAGGCTACAGTGTGCTATTTTTTAGATGCCCAAGAGACTAGACATCCACCAAGGAATTGACAATATCCACTGGTGCTTTTCCTATCAATTCTACACCCAGCATAATCTGCATCAGTGTAAGCTAGAAGGTTTAGTTCACACTTAGCAGGATACCATAATCCTAGGTCAAGGGTGCCAGACAGATATCTAAAGATCCGTTTTACAGCAATTAAGTGTGAATCCTTGGGACATGCTTGAAATCTAGCACACAAACATACTAAAAATTGAATGTCTGGACGAGATGCAGTAAGATATAGTAAGGATCCGATCATACCTTTGTAGTGTTTGGGATCTACCATTTTACCCGACGGATCAGAATCAAGACAAGTAGATGTCCCCATTGGTGCTGTGATTGCTTTGAGGTTTTCCATCTTGAATTTCTTTAGCAGATCCTTCAAGTACTTTTCTTGAGTTATGAAAGTTCCCTCTTTGGTTTGATTAACATGCAATCCAAGAAAGAACTTCAGTTCTCCCATCGAGCTCATTTCAAATTCACTAGTCATTAGAGCTGAGAATTCCTCACACATTAATGGATAAGTTGATCCAAACACTATATCATCTACATAGATTTGAATAATCAGAATTTTATCTTCACATACCTTTGTGAATAGTGTCTGGTCAACCTTACCTCTTGTGAATCCTTTTTCTGAGAGGAAATTACTCAGTCTTTCATACCATGCTCGGGGAGCTTGTTTCAACCCATATAATGCCTTATCAAGTTTATAGACATGATTAGGAAAATCAAGGCATTCAAAATGACGGGGTTGTATAACATAAACATCTTCTTTTATTTCTCCATTTAAGAAGGCAGATTTGACATGCATCTGCTTTAAAGTTATTCCTAGACTACATGCAGTAGCTAAAAGAATTCTAATGGGTTCTAGCCGAGTTACAGGGGCAAAAGGATTCTTCAAAATCAATACCAAATTCTTGGTTGTACCCCTGAGCTACTAGTCTAGCCTTATTTTTAATGATGTTACCCCGCTCATCAGTTTTATTTCTAAAGACCCATTTTGTGCCAATTATGTTGCCATGTGAGGGTTTAGGAACTAAATGCTAGACTTTGTTCCTATCAAATTGACTAAGTTCATCATGGATGGCATTAATCCAGTGTTCATCTTTAAGGGCACTATCTATATTTTTGGGTTCAGTCTGAGATACTAGGGCAACTGAATTTAACTCATTTTCAATTCTTGAATGTGCTCTAGTTCTCATTGGTTCATTTATATCACCAATAATGTTCTCAAGGGGATGATCTCTAAGAAATTTAAGATTAATGACTTGATTACCTGAATTCTCATTTACCTTCCCCTGAGTAATTGGAGCCTCTGCTTCACCTTCCTCAGTAGATTCTTCATTTTGTTTTTCATCATTCTTTAAATTTTCTCCATCACTTTTGTTCCTGCACAAATCAATATCAGACTTAGTTGCAGACTCATCAAAGGCAACATGAGGAGATTCTTCAACAGTGTTTGATTTGAGATTAAAAATTCTATAGGCTCTGGAATGATCTGAGTAACCTAGAAAAATTTCAGGTTCACTTTTTGGTTCAAATTTATCAAGATCTCTTTTTGAATTAATATAAACAAAACATTTATTGACAAAGACCTTGAAGTGGGCTAGAGAGGGCTTCTTACCTTTCAGAATCTCATAAGGAGTTAATTGAGTTTTGGGTCTTACCAGGGCTCTATTAATTATGTAACATGCTGTGTTGATAGCCTCTGCCCAAAACTTCCTTGGTAAGTTACCTTCAACTAGCATGGTCCGAGCCATCTCAACTAGAGTTCAATTTCTCCTTTCCAGCACTCCATTTTGCTATGGAGTCCTTGGTGAGGAGAATCTGTGAGTGATGCCATTCACTTTGCAAAAGTCATCAAATTATGAGTTAACAAACTCACCACCATGATCAGAAAGGATATTCAAGATGCCATGATCATTAGACTATTTTATTTTATAAAAGAACTCTGAAATTCTTCAAAAGCTTCATTTTTGTGAGACAGGTAGAAAACCCATGTAAATCTAGAAAAATCATCAACAAGCACAAAACCATATCTTTTACCAGATAAGCTAACAGATCTTGTGGGTCCAAATAGATCCATGTGAATTAGCTCACACGGTTTAGAAGACAGGTTTTCTGTTCTAGATTTGAAGGAATTTCTAGTCTGTTTACATTGAGTGCATGCCTCACAAAATTTATTGTCATTTTTGAATGATATTTCAGGAAGCCCTTTTACTAACTTATGCTTATTCAGTTTGTGAAGCACACTATAGCTGGCATGACCTAATCTACTATGCCACAGGAAGGCTAGGTCATCCTTATTTACACTAAGACAAAGATTAGTGTGTGCTACATCATCCAAATCTACCATATAGATGTTATTAATTCTCTTGCCAATGAATTTCACAGATTCTGAATTTGGTTCAAATATGGTGCATGCAAAAGAATCAAAAATAACTTTATGGCCTTTATCACATAATTGACTAATGCTCAAAAGATTGCAAGCTAGCCCTTCAACTAATAAAACTTCCACAATGCAAGATGAAGAGCACTTACCAACCATTCCTGAACCAATTATTTTACCCTTGGTATTACCTCCGAAAGTAATATGACCAGCATCTTTCTTTACCAAAGTGCAGAATTTAGCTTTGTCTCCGGTCATGTGCCTGGAGCAGTCACTGTCAAGATACCATTTGTTGTGATTGGCTGCCAGGCATACCTGCAAGGGAATTAAGTAGAATGATTTGGAACCCAGAGTTTCTTGGGTCCCAACAAAGAACTCATCTCATGCAGACAACAAACAAGATGTTTAGGTATCCACAGTTGTTTTGGTGTCTTTCTGGGCATTGTGGATTTCTTACTTTTAAGATTAGTCTGCCTTTTCTTGCCACTTTTATTCCTTTGACCTTGTTTCTGAGGTGTGGCATTTTGTTTCTTTTTCAAATCATTTTTAGAATTTCTTTGCCAGCGTCTGGCCCAATAGATATTGGGAGTAGTAGGTGACATGTAGACCTTGTTGTGCCCCTGGTTTTGATGATGACAACCATGAGATATGAATGATGTATTCAATTCAATGATGAATTAAAGTTTGATTCAATAATTGCTTTCACTTGATTTCATCCTTGTGCTAGAAAGGAACAGGGTCGACGCTGGGAGCTTACAACATCCACGCAGCAGTCGAAGAAGCCTTAACCAATATCTTCACAAGTTGTTCCACTGCGTCAACGCCAAGATAGAGCTGCGTCGACGTAGCAGTCACAAAGGGAAAGCCAATGGCTTACTGGAATACTCTGATGCGTCAACGCTTTGATCAAGTAGCGTGAACGCAGCAGTTCAAGCATTCCTGTTGTAGCCTCTGGAGTACCTTGGCAGCGTCGACGCTGCAGGTCGATGAGTCGACGCTGCAGTACGATGGATTGCCACAACTGACTAAAGCGCAACTAATGAGTGGATGCAGCTGCATCCTGCGTCAACGCACTCAGCATGAAACCTGAAGCTAGAAGAAGGGTGCGTTAACTCCTTGGGGCAAGAGGGTCGACACCATCTAATCCAAGCTGCAGAGCACGATAAGTGGATCCTACCTTCAGTCATTATTTGCCACATCAGCCACAAGCGGATAAGGTTTCGTAACTTCTACCACTCCAGAAGGTTCTCCACGTGAGCAATCATAAGGATAACCAGAAAATCAGGGTGGTGGCCCACCTGCCTCACGTGAACCATTTTGTGCGCGGGAAGACCACAAAATAGGTTCACCCGAGAAGAAAAGAAAAACACATAGGAGAGGAAAAAGAGTAGAAGAATAAGTGAGGCGAACAGCAGAACGAGAGAGGCTGAGAGCAGAACTGGACGAAGGCTGCTGAAAAGTCAGATCAGAAGATCATCGCGCCACCAAGACTCTTCTACATTCCAGACGGAGGAGATTCAAGGATCGAAGCTCATGCGTATGGACATGGATCTCTCTGTTGGTGATCTAAATTCCGCTGCGTCCAAGTGCTGAAGTTTGATTTCTTATCTTTTAGTTTTCCTATTATTTTTTGAACATTGTATTCCTCTCCTTCACTGGATTTAGTGAAGAGAGGGTGATTCTGATTCAGCGGGCTGTGCTGAGATCAGGGGTGTTAAGGCTGTGTGCCTTCAAGCTGTTTGACGGCGGATCTGAGAATTTGTTCCTCGTTGTCTTTTGTTGGGGTAGTCAATAGTATAGAGGAATTACTTCCTCGGTTTAGCAAAGCTGTGAAGCTCAGCAGGGTTCCTCACTGGTTGAGTAGGGAGGTGGACGTAGGTCTCCATTGGGTGACCGAACCACCTTAAAATTGTGATCTCTTGTGTGGTTTGGTTTAATCTTCGCAATTGTTCCTCGCTAGATGCATGATAGGCACGCTCTCTGATTGGCTTGGTTCAGTGTTTCAATTAATCATCTAGGTGTGGTGCTTCTGTTGCAAATTGCTCTACTATAATTTTTATAAGGTCAACCTATTCACCCCCTCCCCCTCTAGCTTGACCGTCCTCTCGATCCAACACATGGTATCAGAGCGCCAGGCTCTCTTGCAAAGGTTTCACAGCCTAGAGAGAACTAATGGAGAATAGAGGACTCATGCCTGAGGGGTATGCAGTGAATAGGCCACCATTTTTTGATGGGACTAATTATTCGTACTGGAAAAATCGCATGCAAGTATTTTTAAGAGCGCAGGATCATGAAATCTGGAGAGTAGTGAGCAAAGGGCCATACCAAATTGAAGGCGATGAAGAACTCTGGGTGAAGGAGCAAATTCGAAAGTCAAACGTAAATTGGCAAGCCATGAACATTATGCAGTGCTCACTCCATCCCAAGGAATTCTCGCGTGTATCCTCATGCTCCAGCGCAAAAGAAATGTGGGATAGACTCGAGGTAATCTACGAAGGTACCTCAGAGGTAAGAGAGACAAAAGCTAACATGTTAATTTCAGAATATGAATCTTTTCGGATGAAACCTGAGGAAAGTGTATCTGAAATGTATGCCAGACTAACTCTTCTTGTGAATGGTCTTAAAGGTTTGGGAAAGATCTACAGTGACTATGAGGTAGTTAGGAAGATTCTTAGATCCCTAACTCCAATCTGGCATACCAAAGCCACGGTCGTTGAGGAATCAAGGAACCTTCCCACCACCAAACCAGACGAGCTAATAGGTTCTCTTATGGTTTATGAACTGAACTTAAAAAGAACAGATGAGGACATGAAGAAGAAAAAACCCCTTGCATTGAAGGCTGGTTCCAGCAGCAAGGAAAGCTCAGATGATAGTCAGTCACCTTCATCTGATGATGACTCAAGTGAAATAGCCATGCTTACTAGAAAATTCAGAAAATTCTTAAGAAAGGGAGGTAAGACTGATAGATATAAAGGATATCAGGTAAGAACTAGCTCAAAACTCAAGCCAGATAATCCTAAGAAATCTGATAAAGTTGTTTGCTACAAATGCAGGAAACAAGGACACATCAAGTCAGAGTGTCCTGAGAATGTGAAAAAGACACAGTCAAAGTGGAGAAATAAAAAGCCCAAGGCCATGGTAAGCACTTGGAGTGATGAAGAAAAAGATGAAGATGAAGAAAGCACCTCTGAAGAAGAAAGCGAGGTGAAAATGTGCTTCATGGCAAATGGTGATGATCAAGTCGAGGCAACCTCTCCCTTTGCAGACTTCTCCTGTGATGATTGGGAAGAAGCTTTTAACGAATTGCTGGATAAGTATGAAGATGTTAAAAAGGAAAATAAATATCTAAAGAAAAAGAAAACTCAAACCAGTCCAGAAGATGATTTGAATGAAAGAGTCAAAATACTAGATGCTGAAATCGTGTGTCTAAAAAGGGACTTGGAAGAAAAAGATGAGTATAAGAGACAGCTAATTGAAATAAAGAGAGAAAATGATTTTCTATTGAAGATGCATGATGAATTGAAATTAAGAATGCAGAAATTGGAAAAAGAAGTAAAAATTGCTGAAGAGAAATATGAGGCCATTTGTGGAGTCAATGCAAAACTTCAAGAAAATCTGAAGAAATTAGAGGAAGAGAACCTAAGCAAACAAGCATCCCTCGAAAAAATGACACAGGGTAAAAACAACCTTGATGCTGTTATGGGAATTAAGTGCAACTTTGGAAAAGAAGGGCTTGGATTCAATCCTACTAAAAAGAAAGAACTGGGAACTAGATTGGTGACATTTGTCTCTGGGAAGGACACATCTGAAGAGAGGCAATTGGATGAAAACAAAAAGGATGAGAAGAATGAGAAAGGATCAAAACAATCTAATGAAATAAGAAAAGAAAAAGAAAATGAGAAAGGGAAGGCAACATTGAATTTTAACAAACAGAATAGCACATTTATGTTCAAATATGCCTCTTCAGGTCAATATAGGAATCCTAGATTTGATTCATCAACCCAACAGCAATCCTATAGAAGAACAGAAGGATTAAGGCGTGGTAGAAGTCAACCGCGTCAACGCACTGCTCACATGGCGTCAACGCACCTAGCCTTTCAGAAAGGGCATCCGGTCAGAAATACTCAGATGCGTCGACGCAGTCACTACCATGAGTCAACGTAGTACATGTACCAGAACCCCCATGATAGATATGGTAGGTGGATGAGTCAACGCAGCAACACTAAAGGGTCTACGCACTCAACTCTCAATCAACCAAGAAGCATGCATTCATTTAGAGTCCTTAAGTCAAATTTTCCTAATACTTCATGGAGTCATCACTATCAATGGCACAGGAATAATCACAAGTCTGTCAAATCATTGAACTTACCACATCAAAGACCCTCACAACAGCAACTATGGATCCCCAAGAGCTTGATATCCTACCTGAACACGTCCTATGGTTTGAAGGGACCCAAGTATATCTGGGTTCCAAAATCTCTTGTTTAATGTGTTTTGCAGGAGTGTCTTGCAGCTGTACATAATAGGTGGTATCTCGACAGCGGCTGCTCAAGGCACATGACAGGGGATAAAGCAAAATTTTGTGTCTTGATGGAGAAAGACGGGGGTCATGTTACATTTGGTGGAAACAATAAAGGGAAAATTATTGGAAAAGGTAAGGTAGGTAAAAATCCTTCGAATTTCATTGATGATGTATTACTTGTTGATGGCTTAGAATATAATCGACTTAGCATAATCCAGCTGTGCGATAAAGGAAATAAAGTTGTGTTTGATGATCACACTTGCACCATTTTAGAGATGAGTTCTGATAAAGTTAAATTCATTGAAAAAGAATAAACAACATGTACGTGGTAGATTTAGATGACCCTGCACATAACAATCTGTGTCTTGCTATGAACAAAAGTGAACTTGCTTGGCTGTGGCACCGCAGATTAGGGCATGCTAGCTATAGCGTCTTGCATAAGTTAGCAAAGTTTAACATGGTGAAAGGTCTGCCAGATGTATCATTTAAACGAAATGATAAAGTTTGTAGCGCATGCACTCAAGGTAAACACACCAGAAAATCATTTAAGTCCAGACTTGAAACTCAATCATCTAAACCTTTTGAACTCATTCATATGGATTTGTTTGGACCAACTAGAACAGCTAGTGTGAGTGGAAATAAATATGGATTTGTTCTAGTGGATGATTTCTCTAGGTTTACTTGGGTGTTCTTTCTAACTCACAAGAATGATGCATTTGAAGAATTTCAAGCATTCTTCAAGAATGTGCAACAGGATGGTAAGTTTGCCATTTCATCTATCTTGTCAGATCATGGAGGAGAATTTGACAATTCTGAATTTGATGATTTTTGCAGATTCACAGGAATTTCACACAAGTTCTCATCTCCAAGAACTCCTGAACAAAATGGGATTGTGGAAAGAAGAAATAGAACCCTTGTGGAGATGGCAAGAACTATGCTGATTGAAGGACAACTCCCAAGGAAGTTCTGGGCAGAGGCGGTAAATACAGCTTGTTATATTGTGAACAGGGCAATGGTAAGACCTCAGTCCAAAAAGACTCCATATGAATTAATGAAGGGTAAGAAACCTTCTGTTGCTTATTTTAGAGCCTTTGGATCAAAATGCTTTGTTCAAAATAATGACAAACGGACGTTGGACAAATTTGAACCTAAAAGTGAACCTGCCATCCTTCTAGGATATTCTAGTCACTCTAGGGCCTACAGAGTCCTAAATCTAAAAACACATGCTGTTGAAGAATCACCTCATATTGTGTTTGATGAAATGAATGAAAATTCTAAGATTGAGGAATCATGTAGGGATGAAGATGAAGGGAATTTCCTTAAAGAAAAGGAAGAACATAATCTCCAAGATGAAGAGACAAGGCCAAATGATGATCATGCAGAATCAACCCACCATGGTGATTCAGGTATAAATGAAGGTAACTCTCTAACCGATGTCAGGATGCTAAGGGATCATCCTTTATCCAATGTCATTGGTAACTTGCATGAACCTGTTAGAACTAGATTTCATTTTAGAGGTGTTGAGGAAATGGATAATCTAGCCCTTGTCTCTCAAATTGAACCAAAAAATGTTGCTGAAGCATTGAAAGATAGTAATTGGATAAACGCAATGCATGAAGAATTACATCAATTCAAAAGAAAAAAGGTGTGGTATCTTGTGCCAAGACTCAAAGAGCTTTCTGTAATTGGAACTAAATGGGTCTTCAGAAATAAACAAAATGAAAATGGAATGGTAGTTAGGAATAAAGCTAGGCTGGTAGCACAGGGTTATAATCAAGAATTTGGCATTGACTTTGAGGAATCCTTTGCTCCAGTAGCTAGATTAGAAGCCATTAGATTATTACTTGCTTATGCTTGCTGTCATGGAATAATGTTACATCAAATGGATGTGAAGAGTGCTTTTCTAAATGGGTCAATAAAGGAAGAAGTTTATGTTGAACAACCCCCTGGTTTTGAATGCACAGAAAATCCTAACCATGTGTACAGATTGGACAAAGCTCTTTATGGACTCAAACAGGCACCTCGAGCGTGGTATGATAGACTCAGCTCGTACCTCACAGAGAAAGGCTACTCTAGAGGTAAAGTGGACCAAACTCTGTTCACCAAGGTAAGAAATTCAGATATTATTCTGGTTCAAATTTATGTTGATGATATAGTTTTTGGTTCCACTAAAATTAGCATGTGTGAGGAGTTTGCCAGCTTAATGACCACTGAATTTGAAATGAGTCTAATGGGTGAGCTTAAATTCTTTCTAGGTCTGCAAATCACTCAGAGCAAGGAAGGATGTTTCATCAACCAGACAAAGTACATCTCTGAGTTGCTTAAGAAGTACAAAATGGAAAATCTGAAAGCAATCAGCACACCTATGAGCACAACTACAAACTTGGATGCAGATTTGACAGGTAAACAGGTTGATGCAAAAACATATCGAGGTATGATTGGATCACTCCTCTATCTTACTGCATCTAGGCCAGACATTCAATTTTGTGTATGCATGTGTGCTCGTTTTCAATCTGATCGTAGAGAATCCCACTTAAGTTCTGTCAAGCGTATCTTTCGATACCTTGCTGGAACTCGAGATTTAGGGATTTGGTACCCTGCGTCTTGTTCTTTTGATCTTGTATCCTATTCAGATGCAGACTATGCTGGATGCAAACTGGACAGGAAAAGCACAAGTGGCTATTGCCAATTTTTGGGAGGATGTTTGATTTCTTGGGCTTCTAAGAAACAACACTCAGTGGCACTATCCACTGTAGAGGCAGAATATGTCGCTGCAGGGAGTTGTGGTACTCAAGTGTTGTGGATCAAACACCAACTCCAAGATTATCAAACTGATCTTGGGTGTGTCCCCATATTGTGTGATAACACAAGTGCCATAAACCTGGCCAAAAATCCTATCCAGCACTCTAGGACCAAACACATAGAAATTAGACACCATTTCTTAAGAGATGAAGTGATAAAAGGAAATTTTAAACTCATATTTGTTGAATCACAATCTCAATTGGCCGATATTTTTACCAAGCCTCTGAACAATGATAGATTCTCTTATCTTAGAAGAGAGCTTGGTCTGTGCAATTATAATATGGATGCCTGATTTGTGTGCCTGACTTATCTTCTAGAATATGAATGATTAAACTTGTCTTGGTTTGAAGTGTATCTGTCACAAACTCAGGGAGAGCTTAGTCTTCTGTGCTTGGTATGTCTATCTTTCCATCAATAAATTCATAATGAATATAGTTTCAGCATGATACTCATTTTATTGGCTGTTACAATTTCATTCATGCATGGTCTAAGGGGGAGTTAGCTTCAGATTACCTTCTTGGTGTCAAAATGATGAACAAAGTGCAGAGTTGTTATTGCTGGTTGGTTGGTTGAGTTAACGCAGTGTGGAAATAGGGTTAACGCACCAGACAACTTGTTCTTTGAGAATCTGGTGTGAAGTGTCTCTGGCTGGTTGAATGAGTTGACGCAGCAATGAGACTGAGTTGACGCTGTGATCAGTTGTTTTCGGAAACAGAACCCATCTATGAGCGGCCTTGATGGATGAGTTAACGCAGTTATAAGGCTGGGTCAACGCAGCAGTGTTATATACTCTTCTTTTGGAGACTTCCCTATCTAAAATCAACTTGCTCTGTTCATTTACCTCATCCCTTCCTTTCTTATCTCTAAATAAAGCCTCCTTGACATTCTTGTATGAGGGAAAAACTCTAGAGAACTGAGACATGTAGACGATGTCTTAAATTCAGGGGGAGTTACAGTGAAAATTCCTATTGAGTATGAGATATGTTCTGAACAGCTCTATGAAAAGCTAATGATAGGAGATCTATAACTCTTATGGTGTTTGAATTCAAGAACTTTTGAACCCAATAATGAACTATGTATGGAATTAAAGCTGAACAATTTAATAAAACCAGGACCTTGTCATCTCTCAAACCTTATATTGTTCAACAGTAAAGAAACCACTGTGTGTAGAGGAATTTAATATTTGTATTGGTAATAAAACCAAGATATTGAGTATAAACGCTAAAGAAACAATCTCTTACACATGTTATAAATGGCATAGCAATGGTGGCTATTCACTGAGAAACTAGCCCTATGCACCAAAGAAGTGCTAAAGAGCAAGTCATGAGGTGCGCCACTATCTCTGTCTTCAAGTGAAAAATAAACCATTTCAGAGCAATGGTGACTATTGACTGAGAAACTACCTTCAAGCACCTATGAAGTGCTGATAGGCATGTCATGACGTAAGTTGCCAACTCTGATCCGTCTATGCAGAATAGTTTGCTATGCTGAGTAACCGGGGACTCCGGTGTCTAATAAACATGTGTACCCGTGTCAAAAGGCTAGCCATACTTGACTGCAAATGAAAACGTAAAAATAAGTTGAAAATGCTGCAAATGTGAAAAATAATGAAAACATGTGAGTGTGATTGATCTGAAGCTCGTTATTCAACTTAGTCTGTTATCAATGCCAGTTAAATTTCTCTCTCTCCAAAAGGCAACTTGAAATTGACAGATATAAGGAATAGAAATGAAAATGGTTCTAGTGTGAAAAGAGTTCCTCTTTTTTCTCCAAGCAGGTGCCTTTGGTGGTTCATATTTTTTTAATTCAATGCTTTAAGATTATTTCTTCTCTTTATCATTAATTGAATTGGAGCCTATTTACACATCTCTCTCATGGGAACTCGATCTGCAATACTTAAAAATCCTTGACTATGAGCATCTCTACTCCATATCTCAGTATCTTAAGAAAACTCCTTGTACAGATGACCTTCTTGCTACTCTTCTTGCATATATCCGTTTGTTTCTGCTTCACTGCGTCGACGCTGTATCCCTTGGCGTCAACGCAACGACTCCAGAACCACTTTCCACTTTTTCCGGTTCCTTTAAAAGCGGCTGAACCGGCTGAACCGCTCACTGAAAAGGGTTTCGAAGCTCCTTTAAAAGTGGTACGTGACCGCCGTTCGTCTTCATCTCTTTTGAAAGCCTTTGTCGTTCTATCTTCCAAGCTCTCCCAAACCCTCTCCTGTTTCATTCTTCCTCATCCCGCTGCCATGGCTCCTCCGACATCTACTCACAAGGGAAAGAAGAAGGCAGAGGATCATCCAAGAAGCTCAGCATCAGCTGAAGACAATCTGGAGCCCCGCTCCAAAGCTGCTCACGATAAAGGGAAGAGGAAAGAGATGCGTCCACGCGCTCCGAGCCCGCCAACCAAAAAGAGAAGGGAATCTGATGTCAGGTCAGACAAGAAGGGTTCATCTGCAAGTGCTGCAACGGGACAGAAAGGTGCGGCCAGCTCACTTACCGTCACCATGGACGAACCTCTGAAGGTTCTTATTTCCCGGTATATTGCTGCTATCGACCATCAAATGCTTGACATTTTTCCGGAACTGTTTCCTACCTTGGACTATCAGGGATGGTGGTCTTTTGTTACAACCCACAAGGTATATTACCCCACCCTGGTCAGAGAGTTCTACAAAAATTTGAAATATGAACCTCAAGTTCCAAAACTCACATCAACCGTCCGGAATGTCAGTTTTGAATTATCAAATAAATTGTTTGCCAGAGCCTGGAAAATCCCCAAGAATGGAGTTCAACTACATAGCTTTGAGTATGATGAGCATGAAGCTTATGCTCTCCTGACTGATAAACCGAGTGATCCTTCCGATGTCAGGGAAACTTATTTATCCAGTCTCAAAGCCAATCAATTCCCTCCATTGAATAGACTGCTCCACCACATTTGCACATCAATGATCACACCACAGAGCAGTGGTAGGGAAAGGGTGACTGAGATGCAGAGATTTCTTCTTTACTGTATGCTGAAGAGAATACATATTTCCCTGCCTGATGTAGTTATTCAAACTATGGGGTCATGCTTGACACAATCCAGAACACTTCCATATGCTGCTCCCTTGACTGCTATTTTTCGAAAAGTAGGAGTAGACTTTGGTTCTGAGAAGAAAATAATCATCCCTCAAGGGAATGTTTACACACTTTCTTATATTCAGAAATTTATGGGTTTTAAAGTTATTGATGGTAAGCCCGTTCGAATTCTTCCTAGTCAGCAAACAGCTCCATTAGAAACAGGTCAGGCATCAAGAACAGGCACTGCGGATGCTAGTCACGCAAACAGGACAGATGCACCAATTCCTCCTGTGGTGAGAAAAGACAGACAAGAGGGTAGTTCACCAAGAGAAGAGCATGAGTTTGAGGAACCATTTGCTCGATCATCAAGCCCTCAAATGGAAACTGGACAACCCAGTGGCACTGCACCTACATTGGAACCCCTTATGACTGGAGCCATTGGAATTTATAGAAGACCTTTTCCAACTTCTGATGAAGCTCCACCTCCAGCCACTGTTGAAGAGATGTTTGCACACATGACTATGATGCTGCAACGTCAGGATGCAAAAATGGACAAATTAATGGAGTTTACAACTTATCATTTCAACAAACTGACTTCTCGGATTGTCCAATTTGAAGTCTCTGTCTTATCCGAGTGGCAAAAATTCTTACTAACCAAGATGCTATCTGACCAAGCTACAAGGAAAGTCTTGCAGAACATCTCATCTCTTCTTGACAAGTTATCTACACTGGTGAATGATATGCACAGTAATCAAGCTTCATTTTTTCAATCCCTTGCCAAGATTACTGATTTATGCTTTGATGTGAGGATAACCGTTGAAACCATCAAAGGTCCTGTCAATGCAGTTCCCCAATGCCTCAAAGCAATGCTAGAAAAGATTGACAAAGTGACTGCAGCAATTCAGTCAATTGGGGACAAGTTTCAAAACAAGGACTCCATCACAGCTGATCTTCCTTCTGCCATTGACAGTGTTCGCTCCACTATAAGTCATCAGCTGGGTGAACTCTCTCAGGATATCAGAGATTTACTAGCCAGAGATCCATCTGGCCAGCAGTAGCCTCGCCAGCCAACTACTCAAGGGCAATCCTCTCGTCAGCAACAACAACCTCCTTCTGCCAGAAGATACAATCGCTTCTTCCACCCTTGAGATAGCTATTCCACGTTTCCTCCCCTTCATGATGAAGTCAAAGGGGGAGAATGTTATGAATGCATCAATCATGAAGTCAAGCTGGAAACTTGACCAAAGTACATTGCATCTGCATCAATCATACTGACTAACTTGAATGAATGTTTTCTTTTTGTCTGGTTCTATAATGTAAAATCTTGAACTTGAATGAATGACAAAATCATAGTTTGATTTAGTCAATGATTTGATTTCCTGTTAATCTGAAGCTTTTTGCTTGATTTGAATAACCTTGACTGTTTAAATGCAATGCTATGAATGGCATTCACCTCATAGTTGCCATCATCAAAAAGGGGGAGATTGTTGTGCCCCTGGTTTTGATGATGACAACCATGAGATATGAATGATGTATTCAATTCAATGATGAATTAAAGTTTGATTCAATAAATGCTTTCACTTGATTTCATCCTTGTGCTAGAAAGGAACAGGGTCGACGCTGGGAGCTTACAGCGTCCACGCAGCAGTCGAAGAAGCCTTCACCAATATCTTCACAAGTTGTTCCACTACGTCAACGCCAAGATAGAGCTGCGTCGACGCAGCAGTCACAAAGGGAAAGCCAATGGCTTACTGGAATACTCTGATGCGTCAACGCTTTGATCAAGTAGCGTGAACGCAGCAGTTCAAGCATTCCTGTTGTAGCCTCTGGAGTACCTTGGCAGCGTCGACGCTGCAGTTCGATGAGTCGACGCTGCAGTACGATGGATTGCCACAACTGACTAAAGCGCAACTAATGAGTGGACGCAGCTGCATCCTGCGTCAACGCACTCAGCATGAAACCTGAAGCTAGAAGAAGGGTGCGTTAACTCCTTGGGGCAAGAGGGTCGACGCCATCTAATCCAAGCTGCAGAGCACGATAAGTGGATCCCACCTTCAGTCATTATTTGCCACATCAGCCACAAGCGGATAAGGTTTCGTAACTTCTACCACTCCAGAAGGTTCTCCACGTGAGCAATCATAAGGATAACCAGAAAATCAGGGTGGTGGCCCACCTGCCTCACGTGAACCATTTTGTGCGCGGGAAGACCACAAAATAGGTTCACCCGAGAAGAAAAGAAAAACACATAGGAGAGGAAAAAGAGTAGAAGAATAAGTGAGGCGAACAGCAGAACGAGAGAGGCTGAGAGCAGAACTGGACGAAGGCTGCTGAAAAGTCAGATCAGAAGATCATCGCGCCACCAAGACTCTTCTACATTCCAGACGGAGGAGATTCAAGGATCGAAGCTCATGCGTATGGACATGGATCTCTCTGTTGGTGATCTAAATTCCGCTGCGTCCAAGTGCTGAAGTTTGATTTCTTATCTTTTAGTTTTCCTATTGTTTTTTGAACATTGTATTCCTCTCCTTCACTAGATTTAGTGAAGAGAGGGTGATTCTGATTCAGCGGGCTGTGCTGAGATCAGGGGTGTTAAGGCTGTGTGCCTTCAAGCTGTTTGACAGCGGATCTGAGGATTTGTTCCTCGTTGTCTTCTGTTGGGGTAGTCAACCGTATAGAGGAATTACTTCCTCGATTTAGCAAAGCTGTGAAGCTCAGCAGGGTTCCTCACTGGTTGAGTGGGGAGGTGGACGTAGGTCTCCATTGGGTGACCGAACCACCTTAAAATTGCGGTCTCTTGTGTGGTTTGGTTTAATCTTCGCAATTGTTCCTCGCTAGATGCATGATAGGCACGCTCTCTGATTGGCTTGGTTCAGTGTTTCAATTAATCATCTAGGTGTGGTGCTTCTGTTGCAAATTGCTCTACTATAATTTTTATAAGGTCAACCTATTCACCCCCTCCCCCTCTAGCTTGACCGTCCTCTCGATCCAACAGACCTTGGACTGACCAGTCATGAAATCATCATAGCCATAGGAATTTTGACTCCTGAAGTTATAGTTAGTAGTATGCTTGTAGAGTTCCTAGGGTGAGACTGCTGCCACTGATTATGATGCATTGGGAAGTACTGCAAGGGTCTCATGTAATTCGGACTTTTCCAATACATCTGATGATTTGTATTGTGGAATGCAGAGTAAGTGGGTCCAGTCTTATGGTGCATTAGACCAATGGTGGTTCTACCTAGACCCGTCTGTGGAAGTTTGGTAGATTTGGTCTTGGGTTTCGGTTGAATCTTAGCTTTGGTGGTCTGACCACTTCCCTGGCTTTTGGTCTTGAATGTAGAAGCATATGAACATGACTCATCAGCCTTTGCCTTTGTCCTTGGCGCTGAGCTTGATTATCTTAATGTTTTTATTCTTATTCTCATCATGACTTCCACCTGAAGTCATTTTTATTAGGGGCTGAAATGTCCCCTTTTCAATCACAAAAGAGGTAGTTCTCACATCAAACCTCTTTTTATTTGTTAGGTTAAAACCCAATCCTTCCTTTCTGAAGTTACTTTTTGTCCCCAGGATGGCATTCAGATTTTCAGTGCCTTGTGCCATGCCTTCAAGGGTGTTTATCTTTGTTTTCTTTTTCAAGATTCTCTATTGTTTTCTTTAGCTCACTGTTTACACTACTAACAGTATTGTATTTCTCAGTGGCTATGTTTGTTTCATTCTGAAATTCATGAATATTCATCTTTAGATCATCAATGATCTTTTCTAGATTCTCATTTTCAGCTTTCAAATCAATCAAAATAGTTTTATCATTCTCAATTTCACAAATAGACTTTTTAAAATTTAAATGCTCAGCTTCTAGACATGCAAGTTTATCAGACATGGTAGAATCATTGACTAAAGAATTTACTTTCTTTTTCAGGTGTCTGTTCTCCCTACGCATGTCTTCATACTTTTCAAGCAGTTCAGCATAAACATTTTCCCATTCAATTTGAGTAAAATTGTCAAACGGGGAAGTTACCTCATCGTCACTTTTTGCCATCAGGCAAATCTTCTCATCTTTATCATCGTCAGAGGAGCTGCTCTAACTTTCCTCTTCCTCATCGCTCCAGGTGCTCACCATTGCTCTTCCCTTTTTATTTTTCAACCTGGTCTGCTTTTCCTTGAGTTCAGGACAGTCCCCCTTGAGGTGTCCTGCTTTCCTACAGTTATAACAAACATTAGAGTCAAATTTCTTTGCAGGTTCTGATTTATGTTTGGGTGGTCTCGTTCCTGAGAAATACTTTCTTCTCAGCCCTTTCCCTTCTTTCCTCAAGAATTTCTTAAACTTCCTAGTGAGCATAGCAAACTCATCAATGTCTACCTTAGAACTCGTGCTGCTATACTCACTTGATGACCCTTTGCTAGAATTAGCTTTAAGGGCAAGGGGTTTTCTTTTCTTCTCACTTTCATCAGTTTTCTTGAGGTTCAGCTCATACGTCATGAGAGAACCTATAAGTTCATCTATAGTTGTTTTGGTCAGGTCCCTAGACTCTTCAACGACGGTGGCCTTGGTGTGCCAAATGGGCGTCAGGGACCTCAAAATCTTTCTAACCAATTCATAATCACTATAGACCTTTCCCAGACTTCTCAGACTATTGGTGATAACATTCAGACGAGCATACATATCTGAGACAGTCTCATCAGGCTTCATCTTCAAAGCCTCATATTCAGAGACAAGCATATTCACTTTTGTCTCTCTGACTTGGGAAGTCCCCTCGTAAATTACTTCTAGCTTATCCCACATCTCCTTAGCAGTCTTGCAGGACGAGACTCTGGAGAACTCAGTGGGATGGAGTGCACATTATATCGCGTTAATTGCACCCCAATTCAACGTGGACTTACGGATATGCTCCTTAGTCCAGAACTCCTCATCTGGAGGTATAATCAAAAGGTTCTTTACTCACTACCTTCCAGATCTCGTAGTCCTTAGCACGAAGAAGTACTTGCAATTTGTTCTTCCAATATGCATAATCGCTACAATTGAAGAATGGTGGCTTACTCGTCGAATGCCCCTCAACAACCATTCCTTTAGAATCCATCTCTTCTCTTCGGGATGTGAAGCCCTACGGGAGAGTCTAGCTCTAATACCACATGTTGGGAATTGATGGACTCTAAGATCTAAAGGGGGGGTGAATAGATCTACCCTTTAAAACATACTGTTCTCTAAAATTTAACTATAGTAAGTAAACAGATGCGAATTGACAGAATTACTACTGCGGAATTAAGTTCAACTTAAGGAAAAATATGTATACGAAGGAAAACGATCAGGTTCTGTATAATCAACTACACGCTGTTGGAACCAAAACACAAGCACAACGCATGCAAGCTACTGAGCAGAGATCACACAATAATCACACAGAACTCAGAGATTTTAGGTGGTTCGGCACAAGCCTGCATCCACCCCACACTCAAATCGAGTCTGGCCTACTGCTGATTCACAGCTTCTCACGGTTGATCCACAACTTCGGGGATTATATCCCTACACCCGCTGAGCTTCACAGCTTGCTACCAGAGGAGTCCCCCTCTGCCACTGAGGTTTACAGCTTAACCTTTCCGCTAACACACAGCTTGAAGAACATTATTTCAAAACAAAACGAAGGAAAAATAGAAAGCTAAAAACAAAATGAGAATGTAGCTCTAGACAATGAGTAAATCGTCTCTGGTTCTGAACCAAGAGACTGATGACGGCAACTCTCAATTGCTTCTTCTCTCCAATCTCTCTCTTAGCTCTCTCTCTGAACTTGCAGGCACTAGCTCTCCTGGATCGTGTTAGCTCTTCTTCTCTCTGCTTCTTTTTCTTCAATATCTCGATCACAGATTTCTTCGCATCACACTCTTCTGCGCGAATAGTTTCTTATTTTTATATGTGCAGTGGAAAGAGGGCGTGTGGAAACCACATTTCCTACCCAGGCTTTTCGTCAAGATTTGAGATCCAAGGCCACGTGGCAGCATCTGAGCTTAACGGCTTTCCACATGTCATGAGCATAGCTCAGCCTTCAGTCTTGGATCACATGCCTTCCTTAAACTTTACGAACAAGTGTCCTGTCAAAATGTTAGACACTCAGTCAGCATAAGACAGTTAGACAATCATAGGAATTGCACAGACTTAATAGAGCATGAGAGCAAAAGTGCACGGACTCAAATATGCATGAATTATAACGTGCACCGACCTTATTAGGCTGTAAGAGAACCATGCACAGACATCATGTGTGCAAGAATCAACGATTGCACCGAGCCAACAAGCTATAAACCTATCGTGCACAGACCTTGCGCTTGCAAGGGAAAATGATTGCACAGACCTTCTGAGCACATGCAAGAAATGTGCACCGACTCAAAAATGCATTCAGTAAGTTATGCACAGAATTCACTCGAGCAATATGAAAGTATGCATCGACGAGGTTGTGCATGAGACAACATTGCACAGAAATTATGTGCAATCAGTCAGTAAATTGCACCGACTTATTATGCAATGAGCGTAACATGCTCAGACCTTATATGCACAGCCAAGATGAAACTTGCATCGACCTCTACAGTGCTTGCATGGACTTGGGTCATTTGCGATGCAGAATGTGCACAGACTCTAGAACACACAAGAAGGAATATGCACCGATCTTATGAGTGCATGAATAGAAACTTGCACTGAGGTTGAATGTGCAAACCAAGCAATGCACCGACTTGCACCGACTTACCTGCGTGCAGCAACCAAAGTTGCACTGACCTAATGTATGCATAGATAGAGACTGCAACGACCTTGTATTTCCATGGACGCAAACATGCACCGACCTGGGTCATTTGCAAAGCTGAGCATGCACTGACTCTCTACTGAATGAACAGTGAAATGCACCGACCCTATAAACGAGCATACTCATGTAAGCAGATAGTTTAATGAAATGTCTTGTTTCAGTATAAAGATGCAAACATGATTTAAGTGATTATCTGACATATAAAAATTCTATCAAAATACACAGCATCATCAAGATCAAGATAGAGTTGCCAAAGTCAATTCTACAATCAACTAAGTCAACTTTACTATTTCCAATCAATCAAAACACATTCAGCACAAACAGCAGCGCACACACTACTGATCAATCCTAGGGGAGGCCCAACACTCCTAAGTTGATTCCCCAATTGATCCTTAATTGGTTGATTTTCTGGTCCATTTGGGAAATATTTCTGTCCATTTTCAGCCTTTGAATCTAACTTTCGTGCCCTGGATATCGATCCGAGGTCTTGGCAAACTCATCAATAATGCGGCCCTCACTGATGACACGTTCATGATTAACGCGCAATATTCTCTCACCGTGTTCATTAAAGTGTTCCAAGGTGCCTGACATTAATTGTTGATATAACGACTGTTCAGAAAGGCACTATTTCTTTTCGAATTATATTCATTTAATTTGGCATCAAGCACCTCGGCATTAAATCTTTTCTGATATTTCCTTAGCGCGGCATATATTGTTACTGCGATATTTATTATCGCGATCAAAGCTTAGGGCGCATTATTAAAAGCTTTGAATCTTTGACCACCGGCTTTGACCAGTCAAGTAGAGTCGCGGTATATCATGGCGGCTCGTTATTTTGTATCACGGTGGTTATCATGAGCGCGTTCTCAGTAGGAAACCCTATCCGACCGAAACTTTCTCTTTCTGATTTTTGATACTTATCTGGGCAGGTTTCAGAGGTCATTTCGATCATGGAAGGTTCCTGATCCTCCTAGGAGTCTTTCACCCTCAATAATCGGCATGATTACCTAATTTTGGGCCGCCGATTCCTCAGATTTCTTCGATCCCGACCTAGGATTTTGAGGTTTCACCTTCTTCTAGAAAATGGACCCATGGCCGGCGAGTGCAAGGGATGCAACTCTAGGATTTTGACCATAGGGGAGAGGGCGAGGCCGTGCTTCATTGAGGATTTTTGATCCCTCGCCCTCCTCTCATCCAAGGGAGTATTTTAGGGCTTTCGGTTGTTCTTCATTGTTCTTCATTTCCCCCGTTTTCTTTGTCTTTAATTCGCCTTAATCTCTGCATATCATTGCATCTCCTCTTCAAATTAATTTCTTTTATCAAATATACACATACACACACACACCAAACCTATTTTTGGCCCTCCCATAGGGGTTAAGAACCACCAAACCCCCAGGTGATCTATCCCTCCTTTTGCATGCTTTTATTAAAAATAGGGATAGATTCTACACCTAATCACGTTCTAATGGGCTTTCTTTTGGTTGTTTTCACTGTTTTGCAGGCACAAGAAGAAGAAGACGTGAGGCCCTTGCACCCTGGCCGGCCTTGGAGCAAGGAAGGAACCGATCTACACAATCCCATAGTTTCTTTGATAACGCGGCACACGTATTCAACGCGTTCTTGAAGAACGCGACCATATCAATAGGCACGTTAATACACTAACGCACCCGTATCTTCTACCGCGTTAATCAGCAGGCCTTTCCTTGGCCTCTCTTTCAGTTTTCGAGGTAAGTAGTGTGCCCCCTCTTTGAGTTTTACAATATTTGGCATGCTATAGGCTTCGGTGGCGATCACGGATTTTTTATTTCTTTATCTTATGTTGCATGTGTTGGCCAATTTTATCTATCATGTTCATATCATTGTTATTTTGACGGGTGGTCGATTTTTTGATCTACAACGTGAACAGGAGGCAGAGCGAATGATAAGGAGCCAGGAAGCCTACAACCTGCACACTTAACAAACACATCATATCTGTCCTCAAAACAAATAGACAGAAACACATGAAAAAGAGAAACAAAAGACACATATTTTTAGATTTTTGGATTTTTTTAGTTTTTTTGGAATATCTGATTTTTCAGATTTTGAAATATTTGATTTTTTTAGATTTTGAAATATTTATGTTTTTATATTTTGGAATATTTATTTTTTTTGGAATGTTTGAAATATCAATCGACAGCACTCAAGGACGGGCTCAAACTACTAGCCAGGGATCGTCATCCCTCCCCCTCTCATTGAAGACTTCCCTTGAGCAGGGCGTGCATGTGAGGGTGGCTCACCACAACCAATCGCCTCTAAAGAATGGTGCCCCTACTAAGGCCATACTCGGGATTCAACCCAGTCTTAGAGGGAGAAATAAAAGAAAATTAGGAGATAAGCTTTATGCAGGATGAGAGATATTAAGACTTGAATTCCTTCTAGGACACTACCCCTCAAAGATACAGTCTGTTGCGCCGGGGCTTTGTGTCTTTGATTTTGGACCCATATTTATCAGGCACGCATGCAACCGGGCTCATGACGTCCCGCGGGGAACTGTACTACCACTCTTGCCATGCCTTTATTTCATAATTTTGCATATTGATTGATTGAATTTTGATTTTGAGAGCCCTTATTGGCTAGATATTGCATGAACGCTCATTTTTGAGAGTCAAGACTGCCCCTATTTCAGACCTCTCTCATATTAGGGAGCGCCTAGGTTGGCCATCTCATCCGTCCATCTCTTGCCCTTGCACTCGGCCGAGTAGAGAAAAGAAAAGACCTTTGTGCATACCCAAAGTATGGCCAAAGTAGCAACGGTGTTGCTCAAAGGAAAATCAGCTATGGCTCACTGTGTAGTGTGTGAAAAACCCATGCTCAAAAGGTCACCCTCAATGATCGAGGAAAAGAACTAGACTCCGGCGCAGAGCTATCACCAGCCTAAGAACGCTGCAGAAGCGAACTCTTTTGACTGAACTAAACAAACATCCTAAAGCCACTCAACCCATGTTGAGGAACCGACATTATAACCATGTGCAGAAATAAAGTAAATAGCAGCGATAGCATGTTCTTGCACAAAATAAAGATACCTTGCAAATCCATGGAACGGAAACCAACATCCTGAAGCAATCTTGATCATCAAGCTTTGAGCAGCACGAGCTTTGTATTCCTTGCTTGACAGGATAAAGAATGTAAAGGATAGCAAGGCTTGGAGATTCCTCTACACGGAGGAGCGACAGACATCATACTGGACGAAGATGGATAAAAAGAAAAGAGACGAGGGCTAGAACTCCCTCATTAAGGCATAGAGACCCTAATAACAAGGAACAAGATACAAAATAAACAAAGATCAGCTGAGATCAAGGTGGGCTAAAGCCTCGAAAATAGCAAGAAAAAGGGCAAGAACCCTGAAAGGGTGAAAGAAGAAAGAATAGAAAAACCATGATTAGATTGCTGCGAAGATAAGAAAGAAGGAGAGCAATCATCCGACGTGCTCAGCGAAGAAGAATCATAGAAAGCTGCAGGGTCGGGGAAGAAGAGTTAGAATCACCCAATGGGGTCGGGGAAAAAGAGTCATAGACACCCGACAAGTTCAGGGAAGAAGAATCATAGACACCTGATAGGGTCGGGGAAGAAAAATTAGAACTCGGAGATATCGGAGGGGAAGAAGAATCGGAGGGTGTCCTAGGATTGGGTTTATGAGAGGGCATAGGCCAAGGCCTGGAATAATGGGAATGTGGAAAACCCGAAGTCCCCGAATGAGAAGAAGAGGAGTGGGGGTTCGCGGACCGGAGAGGAGAGGAGAGAATCAGGGAAACAAGATTAGAAGAGGGGAGATACACCACCAAAGGGTGGGAATTGAGCATAAGAAAAGATGACGAATGGAATGAAGAAGAAGAAGGAGAAGTAGACCCCCGCATGCACAACTGACAGCCCTTAAACTTGCTCCGCCACCTCTTCTTAGTAGAGATTTCTCGAACACGGACCCGCCTAGCGTGGACCCAGACCTTTGGGCTTCTTGATTTACAATATCTTCTTAAATAACAGGCACATCTGGCAGACAGCCTGGCTCGATTATGAGCAAGCAGCCTCATCGGGGCGGTTGCCCCTAGACATCCAGTGCTAACAATAGGTGGACATTCTTGAACAGATAACTCCTTGAATAGATGAGCCTCATGAAACCTTGGAGTTCTGTCACTTGGCACAAGCAACATGAGATCTGGCAACTCCCCTTGGCAATCAGACATGAAGCATAACTCCCTTGATAGAAGAGCAGGACGGCATTGAGGGAGAGTAATGCACGGCGTTGACATGGTCGGCTTACGAATAACCTGAGGGAGATTGCATAGAAAGTGTAGGATGTCCTCAAAAAATCCTGAGAATACGGCAAACTGCCCCTTGAACATGGAATCCATTAAGCTCTTGGCGCCCGTATGAGTTAGCACAACCCGAGTAGAGAACCCCTTTCGGCCAGTCATCTAACAACAATAGAGCGAGGGGTGATAAGAGCATCAATGGTAAATCCACCGGCGGGCAATGAGATTGCTACCGGCCTCGCTTGAGAAGAAACTGACACCAGTGCACGAGAGCTCTTCTTGGCAACCATCATTGGAAGTAAATGCTCATCATCCCCAAAACAGCTAGGGACCAGGACGCGGATCGGCATCCAACAGATGAAATCTTAAATCTTGAAATACACGGTCGGCACCAAACTGTCCTGACTTGGCTCATCATCTCCCTGGGGACCAGACCCGAGGGGCACCAATGGTAGCGCACACCCGCTCCGTGGGGTGGAAGTGGATGGAGAAGTAAAAGGAATAGGGTTAGGTGGCGGAGGTGAAGGCTTAGAAGGCGTGGAGGCTTCAACGGGGATGGTGTGTTTAGGTGGAGGCGAAGGCGATGTGGCAATGATAGACTCGGGTGTAGGCGACAAAGGCAAAGGTGAAGGCGTGGCTTGCTCAGACTCGGGTGGCGAGGAAGATAGAGGAGAGGGTGGAGATGGTGATGAAGGCACTGGTGGTGGAGTGGACAAAGGTAGCGGAGATGGAGGTGACGCGGGCAATGAAGAGATGAAGAGGGAGATGATGGAGATGGTGCTGTCAAAGAAGACAGTGATGATGAAGGCGAGGAGGCACGCGGTGCCCACCGTCGGCGTGCCGAGATAACACATCGGGCGACGTTAGGTGCGGAAGTAGGGGTGGCAACGGGAGTTAATGAAGGGGTAGAGGTACCCGCTTGAGCAGAGGCTTGGGTAGGTGGCGGCGTTGGAGTCAGGGTAGGAGATGGCGATGGGGTAGGTGGAGACATAGTTGAGGGAACGGGTGATGGACAAGGCGACGGAGCGGATGATGGAGCGGGTGCAACACTAGATGAAGAGGAATCACATGGGTGCCCCTGGTCTTGCAGTGATGGAGACGACTGCTTGGGCGGTGCTTCTTGCTGCTGCTTGCTGCGAAGATCTAAAATAACTTTATGCATGGCGGCCCAATCAATCCTCTTCTTATCCTCCAGATCATAAATAAATCCTTGGAACTAGGGGCAATCCTCGACCAAATGCCCCTGCTGGCGGTGAAATTTGAAGTCCCGCGATCAATGACACCCAAGAGGGGGGTGAATTGGGTGTTTATAAATTTTAAGGAAACTTTTGGCCTTTTTAAAATATGTGATAGAATGCTAGTTAAGAGATTCAAAACTATTTGAATACAACTTAGATTTATCAAACTTTGTATGATGAGATATAGAATATGCAAGATATACGTAGATAAATCTGTAACAATAATTAACACATACACTCACTTAGAATGGAGGTAGAAGAAAAGGACCAAACCACACAAATCAAACCATAGTGCACAGCAGTTTTTAAGGTGGTTCGGATGCAACGACGGCAATCCTACGTCCACCCCTCACCAAGCCCGGTGAGGCTTCACACACACACACACACACACACACACACGCACACGCACACGCACACGCACACGCACACGCACACGCACACGCACACGCACACACACACACACACACACACACACACACACACACACACACACACACACACACACACACACACACACACACACACACACACACACACACACACACACACACACACACACACACACACACACACACACACACACGGAGACGAGGTCTCCAACACGATCCAACAAGCGGATCACCAACACAAACACCCGCTGCCACAATTTCAGTAATCTACACACACGAGACATAACGGATCTAAAAGACCCACACACACACAAACGCAGATCTAGGAAGATCCACGCATACACACGAATCAAATACGACACACACACACACGACCACGGATCCAACAACGATCCACACACACACACAAGTTCTTGCAGTTTATGATGAACACAATTACAACATCCAAAACATAAAGACGATGAGGCTTAGTTTAGAAAACTCCTGATTTGGGTTCCCTTTGAATGCATGCTGTGGGGTTGAGAATGGATGAAGAACACTTGCTGCACGGAGTACTGTTCACGACTACAGTACCCTTCTTCTTGACTTGGACAATCTTCCTTTGATCTCTTCTTGAAAACCTTGCTTGCTTCTTGATAGCCTCCCCCTTGATCTCTCTTTGTTGGTTGCTTGCTTCTTCACTTCATAGATGCTTGTTGGCTTCAGAAGTACCTTGAATGTGTTGGAGATAGATGAAGAACTTGCTGCACGAGGTACTGTTCACGGAGCTACAGTACCCTCTTCTTCCTCCTTGGACAGCCTCCCCTTTTGATCTCTTGGATGATTAGGGTTATGACTCTAATAGGATGTTTTATAACCCTTGGAAGGTCTATGGACAAGCCCTAGACCAGATCCACAAATTCTGGAGGGTTTGGTGACTTTGGGATTAAACAATAGCAAGAGGAGATGCTTCTTTCGAGATAGATAAAAGTCAATATTTTTGGCTTATCGGGGCTGGCGGTCGACCTGCAGAGGCTAGCGGTCGACTGCTGCTGAGAGAACTGCTGGTCGTTGGTTTTTGGGAATTCCAGTCGACCGCTACTGGGCTGGCGGTCGACCGCCACTGTGAATCCCTGTAGGCGGTGAGCTGCTGGCAGGGGCGGTCGACCGCCCCTGAGCTGGCGGTCGACCGCCAGCTGGGCAGACCCTGGGTTTTCCCGGGTCGATCCGTTAACCTCTTCAGCTCTGTCGCTTAAGTCCTTTAGCAGCCCGTTCATGTCTGTGGCATCACCCTTGACAGTTTAGAAGGTGTCAACTGAGTCTTTGACATTGTGGATTTTTACTGAGTGTTTTGACTTGCAAAAGCATACATAATTGATTAGAACCATAGCTCAACCATCCATATGATAAATGCATGAAGTTCATGTAAACCATTTGAGCATTAATCAAAATGAAGTGTTAGCTTAAAGAAACATGTCCATAAGTCAAGAGCTTCATGTCCATATCAAATCCATGCATTTTGGGATTGGATTCACTTGGTTTATGCATTTGAAACGTCTAAACCATTAGAGTGTTTCTAAAATTTGTTTCGGGGGCTCCGCCCCCAAAAACTCCACAAGGGGCGCTGCCCCCTTGACCCCCGCGACCTGACTGGGCAGGTCGATCCCCGCGACCTGACCACGCAGGTCGATCCGCGGGTGAGGGCGCACGATGGCCAGAAGGGTTTCGTGTTTTAATGTGCATGAATGAGGTGTATGAAGGAGATGTGTATGAGATACACATGGTGAGATTGATGCTAAGACAAGGTAAGAGTCTCACCAATGGTGCTTGACAATAAATGACATATACCACCTGTTTTGGATTGTAGAGGAGCAGGGTGCTTATCCACACATTTGGTTCACCAGGTGACTGCCATGTGTTTGATCCTGTAAGCAAGATAGTCAAGGTTAATACCATGCTTGTTCCCATTGGAGAGGTTATGAAACCTCTTACCTCTTGTAAAACCAACATATGCAAACCAAGAATCAAGACCATGTAACCATTCCCATTTGCCATCTCAACCATACATAGATAACAAGAGCATGAGCAATCAACCACAAGTTTAGTTATCATCACTTAATCACACATTAAGTTTAGTTATCATCAAAACCATAACTTAACAATCACAACAATCATCAAAATCATAACTCAACAAAATTCATAGAACTGAAGCATATTCCCGACCACGGGTCGGCAAGGCACAACCGAAGGGAGTTGCAATGCGTGAGTGGCCGTCAAAGCCCTGAAGATATCAGTAAAAGACTTCGGCAACGGAGAACAGGGAGCCTGCTTCGGGCAAGGTGGATGTTGAGGGATATGGGATGAAGGTGGAGAAGGTTGCGGAGACGGAAGCGGAGGTTGTGTAGGCAATGGTGCGTGGCGACTAGTGGAGAGACAAGGCAGAGACAAATGTGGAGCGGGACGTGGAGGTATGTAGTGGATGACATCCACTTGCTCGGGATGTGGTGTTCCCTTGACTAGGGGAGATGGAGATGGGTGTGGGTATATTGAAGCGGAAAGCTGACTTATGGACGGTTGGCTGGTGGGAGCGGACGGGTGAGTAGGAGCGGAGGGTTGACTCGTGGAAGGCGAGTAGTAAACGGTGGATGTGGATGGTGAGGCATATGTGGAGGGTTGTTGTGCAGGAGTGGTGGGCGCGGATGGCAAAGTGTATGCGAACGTGGAAGATGGGGAAGACTCGGTGTCAAGGGAATCTTGAAATTATTGGCGAACGAAGCGGACTCGGCTATAAAGTTGTTACCAGGAGGTGACGTCATTCAAGGCTAAGGTGAATCAATACTTGGGCGTTGCATTGGAAATTAGCATCTTGATTTGTTCCCCCTCCGGAATGTGCCCCGGGACTTGCACGGCGAGGCGACGCCAGCGGTCAACAAAGGTGGAGAACTCCTCATCGGGCATCATCTTTTCATGGGCCAGATCCACCATAGAAAACTTGGGCCCAACCTGATCTTGATATTGCTGAATAAACTTCTATTGGACAACTTAAAAATTCACAATTTGCTCTTGCGGCAAAGAGAAGAACCAATACTGAACCGAACCTTCTAAAGACAGACCAAATAGATAAGCCATCAAGAGTTGGTCATGTCGAAATTGGGTTGACTCATAAATGAACTCCTTCAAGTGCACATACGGGTCACCGACTCCATAATAACGGCGATATGCGGGAATTTGTGAAGGGGGTGGAAGCCGAAGATTTTGAAACATAAATGGGACACTCGAAGAATGTTTAGGATTGATCCAGCTGTTGGCGTTGGGCTTAAGCAATCATCTCCGGGGTCGGGAGAGATCAAGAGGAATATGGGCCAACTTGAGCAAGAGAATGTGAATTCGGACCAGGAACATGATAATGGGCCGGATAAGAGGCTCCGGGCTGAAAAGAATAAGGAAAGCCCATTCCGGGAGTGGAAGGATATGCGGGCCTAGAAGGATCATGAGCATGAGGACCAATCGGGCTAGCAGCAACATGGGTAGAAGATGGAGGCCCATTAAGGAAAGCAGGCCCATTAAAGGAAGGAGGCCCACTAAGCGAAGAAGACCGATTAAAAGAAGAAGGCCCATTAGAGAATGAAGGACCATTAGGAGAAGGAGGCCCATTAAGAGAAAGAGACCCATTAAAAGAAGAAGGCCCATTAGAGGATGGAGGACCATTAAAGGAAGGAGGCACATTAAAGGAAGATGAAGGCCCATTAAAGGATGGGGGTCCATTAAGAGAATGAGGCCCGTTATGAGAAGGAGGCCTATTAAGGTGATTTACAATGAGTTTTTGGGCCTGGGCCGGGTCCATTTGACAAACAAGAGATGATAGATGGGCCATGAGGTTTGCTTGTTCATCCGACGGGTCGGAGGGGTGACGAGGAGATGGGCCCGCGTGGAAAGAGGATTCTACACGAGAGTAGGAAGATGAAGAAGGAGGATACAAGGGATTGGGGCGGTGCTCCATGAGGGCAAATTGAGACTTAATACATAAAAATCAAGGGAATACAATTAGGGAAGTAAGGGCTCGAAGAACAAGGAGAGGAGGCGACGTGACGGAAGAAGTCGAGAGACAGACGGACTCATGCAAATGCAAACGCGACTTGGAGCGATGGACCACAAATGACTATATGAAGGGAAAATGCAGCAAACAACACCACAAATGGGCTTGGGGGTAAGCCCAACAAATGATATGAATGTGAGAGGATTCAACCAAGATCAAACAAGTTGATATGATTGTTAATTTTTATTAGTTTCAATGGACCTTTTAATGATTTGAATTAAGCATAATTCCCTCATGACGTGAGAATCCTATAGGAATAAGGTCTAAACTTTTGGGTTGAACTAAGGATAACTCCCTCACACGTATGCAAATGCAAACCTAAGGGGTGGAAAGGTACAACCGGCTAGGCGTCCGTGTGAGAATCCACGGCTCACGGAGGCTTATGGAGGTCCCGGATAAGATCACCTAGTCGACCCCAAGGAATATGGAGGCGAGAGGATCACTTACCAAGGTAGGAATGCAACTACAATATGAGAATGCATGGCCCTATGGGCATCGAAGTGCATGTAAATTCTAGCCTAAATCTAGCAAATCAAGGAAATAACGAACATATGCTAAGATAACAAGATGGATGCAAACAAGATAAACAATATGATCATGAAATGCTATCTAAACATGGATATACACACCAAAATCACAGAAAAGCATGGATGATGCGGGACGGGACGCGAAACTAGGACTCTAGCTCGTGGACGTCCCTAGCGAGGGAAGCGTACGGATGTGCGCGGTTGAGAAACCGGCAGCGAGTCTCGGGTATCAACTTTTCTGCGTGCTCGGATCGAGTCACGGGACGGGTTCCACTCACTCACTCTCGCAACGGTGATAAAAATTTGAACGAGCTAATATCCTAACAATCGCTCATATAGCGACATATGAAAATATATACGAGTAAAGCAAATGCCAGGTGGGGAGCGGACACAATACCTCCACGCTCTGAGCGTGGGGAAGACGACCCCAGCCGAAACTCATACTCATGGTACACAATAAATAAATAATTACAGCAATGAATTTAATTTCCCACTCCACGTAGGGAGGTAAAGGGCTACAATGACGACCCGAGAGTAGTGACTCGGGTTGATGGGCAGCAAGCCGGAAGGGCTTTCAGGGCGGAGATGGGCTGTTGGTCTGACTCGGTACTATTCCAACTCGGTTTAGCAACTCAGTTCAGCCCGCTGGACAACACGCGAACTCGGCTGCTGGGACGGCGGCTTTCGGTCACCTTCTAGTCACGGCGGCTGGCTGGGACGTCGGTGGAAGACTCCTCTTCAATCCCCGAGATCAGCGGTGGCTGAATCGACGCTGAAGTAATTTTGCAAGAATTAACTTGCTGCTGCCTTTGCTGGCCTGTTCTCGAGATAGGAATGCGCGCCTAAACAAAAGAATTTTTGCGCCCAGATCCGGTTTCGAATTGAGGTAAAATTGGTACCGATGGATAAAGGACTCAAAGGGATACAACATATAATTATTTCAGATCAATCCAGTAGATGGATTAGAAATGAAAATGACTGTTCCCAAGGTTTGTTTACTGACTCGGATTACAAACAGTAAGGATAGAATATGATCTGCCTGAGACTAAATTTTGACCGACCTAAAAATGATGGATCTAGGCTCTGGGAAAATTATGGGTGGAAGAGGGGGATGTGAGGAACACATATGATTTTTTTGGGAATTTTTAGAGAAGACTAAGTGGGCGGGAAAAATACAACAACAACACACTATCCCGCAGATCTGCTGATGGCAAAGTGTCTAGAGTGAAACTAAAATACTGGTAAAAATAGCAAACGATGTCTGATTGACACGAAATTTAAAATGGGCGGTGGTAACAACAAGGGGGATGATCTCTCAAAATTTCAAGATCATGAAATACACGAATTGGGAGGACCAATCAGATCTTCAGGTTGTTGTTCTGGATTTCGTTGTTCAAGACAACAGCTTGGAGATGTTGTTGTGGCGGCTCGGCGGCGTCACGAACGGAGGTGGTGGCTAGAAATCACATCCAACAGAGGTGATAGAAGTTGGAATCCCCCAAGTTTATGGCTTCACACAATAGAAATCAGAGCAGTCCAGCTCTAAGGGGGAGAGGGGAGATAGGGGCGCCCTTGGGCTCTCTTGTTGCAAATGCAATTTTTCTTCATTAATTCTAACAAAATGGAAAATACATGGATTATATAGAAATGTACAAATGACCTAAACTACCCCTAGATCTAGGGTTAAGGAGGGGTAAATAAGGGATATGATAATTAATCCCCATGTGGTCAAATAATCACTAATAAAAAATACAACATGAATAAACAACATTAAAGGGGGGGCGCCCCCTTGACTAAGGGCTACCA
Organism: Amorphophallus konjac; assembly: GCA_022559845.1. Taxonomy (NCBI): domain Eukaryota; kingdom Viridiplantae; phylum Streptophyta; class Magnoliopsida; order Alismatales; family Araceae; genus Amorphophallus; species Amorphophallus konjac. The sequence continues at coordinate 404,792,670 of CM040120.1, forward strand.
AATTTTGAATTTTCTTTTTTTTGTCCCCCCTTGGTCCAAGTCCAACCTTGGACTTTGAACTAGCCCCACATGGGCCCTAGATCCTAGGTGGACCAATGGAGAATAAGATGGGGGCCTTGCAGGACCTATTGGCAAATTACATAGAAACCCAAAGGCCTTTTTGCAAAGAAACCCAAAGATTTCTAATGACTAACCCTTTGGCTTATAATGCCTTACAATTACAAACCTAATTAGCCAAGGATATAAATACAAATAAAAAGGACACAAACGTAAAAATAAAATGTTAGTGCTCAGTGTTGATTCCCTCAATGGACAAAGTGATGGGCACTAGAGGTCCCACCGTGATCGCCAAAAAAAGCTATGGGTGTAGAAATATGGAACGTGGCGTCACAAGTCACATGAACAAGCATATGTGTATAAGTGATAGCATAATGTGCCAATAAAGTGAACATCATGAACATGTGACTATGTAAACATGGCATCATGATCATACAGCATGGCAAAGGTGATAAAAGATGTAGACGAATACCATGATCGTCAGCAAGGAAAGACAACGCCAAAGAATGTTAAAGAAGACTATGTGCGCGTTGTGTACCTTGGAAAAAGAAGATGATCGCGCTCAATATAAGTAATGTTGGGACAATGTGGATTACCTCTCCTCGCCTTCCACCTGGCTAGAAGGTAAGGGCCTCACATTCTATGTTTTCCAGCGAAACAAAGACAACACAAGAGGCAAAACCCATTAGAAAATACTAAGTGTAGAAATCTGCCCAAGTGTATAAAGTAGCATGAAAGATTGAGGGCAAACTCACGGGGGGGGGGGGGGTTTAACCCCTGTAAATGGGGTAAATAATAAGTGTGTATATTGTGATGAGATTAAAATACAGAGATTGATTTAATATGCCACAATTGATAAAGATAAACAAGGTGCAAAAGTGCTGGTCATGAGAAAAACTGTGCAAACTGAGCAAACAGGGTGCAAAGAATGATGAAAACAATATGGCAAATGAAGTCCAAACAAGGAGAAAACGAGGATGACATAAGACTTGAATGTTGTGAACAAGTAGGAACAATAATCACATCAAATAGAGGTTTGCACAGAAAGTTATAGCATCGAAGATTTGGCGAAAAATGCAGATAGTGCAAAAAATGCAGAACAATGCACAAATTGGATCCAAAGAATGGAGAATAACTTGCAGAGTAAGACACCAAAAAGGGAAAGAAAGGATGCTATGGAAAGATGGGAGTATTGTGGTGAAATTAGGGCAAAAATAAGGGCTCAAAATGGGGAAGACAACAGTGAAAAATGGGGAGGAAAACACAAGAAGACGAAGCATGCAGAATAGGGCAGAAAAATGACTTCAGTATGAAAACTGTGTGAAAGTGCAAAATGATGGACCAAAAAAAGCATGAAGAGGATGAGATAATGAGCCTAGAATGGGGGAAAACGAAGACTATACTTCGCTTAAGAGTCTGGAGTTGAAAAGAATGATCAGAGGTACACCATGGCCTCACCCCGGTGACGCAAATGTGCCCACTTCGCAAGAAATCTGAGTTTCAGAAGTTCAGAACAGAATGGTGAAACTTGAAAAGTTGGGGCTTGGGAATAAGGAAAAGGATGAAGAAAAGGATGCCCAAATATAATCAATGCGAAGCTAATACTCCCCTCTACAAGCCTGGGTCAAAGGAAGATGAAGAGGATGCATCACAACTCTGCCCCGGCTTGAAGAACACGCCCTCGTCGTGAAGTAGTAGCAGAAAAATAGCAGCCTGTGATGATTTACCAAAAGTAGGGACAAAGAAAAGAGGGTAAACGATGATGAAGTGAATCCCAAATAGGACCGATACGAAGCTAATACTTCCCTCTTCAGGCTAGGGTCAAAGAAAGATGAAGACAATGCGGCATGGCTTCGCCGTTGCATCGGAAACGCGCCCCCATCGCGCAGTTCACACATGGTCGTTTATAAAGAAAACTACATAAATCCAAAACTTTCTCTCACATTTTTAGAAGATATAGTCCACCAAAACTCGAGTTATTTGGATCAATCTCGAGATAATAGTGAGGACAAGAGATATGAATAAGCGGGACTCAATTTGGTAGAAGGATCTGGAAGATATTCGTGTGGAAAGGAGAGCCCGAAGCTTGATCGGATAGAGTTTGATTTGTATAGAAATTACATAAACTCAGAAGTTTCCTCCACATTTTCTGGAGATAGAGGCCACTAAAACTGGAGTTTTATGAGTCAAATTCGAGATAATAGCAAGGACAAGATAAAGAAATAAACGGGACCCGATTTGGTGGAGAATTCTAGAAGATATAGACCCTAGAAGGAGCCCACGGCGAGCAAAAATGCCCAGAAACAGAGTCCAAAACACTTAGGACTCTCAAGGCAGAAGAGGGGAAGAGACGGTCAACAGTTGAGCACGATGGTCAACAGTTGACCGTGAGCTTGAAATTTTTTTTTTTTTTTAAAAAGACAAACATCCTCCAAGGGCTCCAAGGCTTAATGGGCTTAGAAATGACCAAAAAATGGGCTCGAAATAGACTTAAAGAAGGCTAAAAAATAATGATAATTCAGGGCATGATAAAGGAGAATGAGAGAAATAACTCAACTTGTAGGCTAAAAATGGATGTCAATAGATGTCGCTCCTTGATGTCCGCTTTGCAAGGGAATGAGCGAAAGTGACGCGGAGGCGGAGTGGAAAGGAGATGAAGCGAAAGTGAAAGCGATGTGAAATAGAGATGAAGTAGAGATGAAGCGGAGAGAACTGAAAAGCAGACATCAAGGCAAAATACACCCTTTACAACCAACAAGCTATGAGAATTCTCTCGAAAATGTCCAACTAACCACAAGGAATGGATGACAAGGATGAGACATGTCTGGAGAGCAAACTAAGGGAAAGAAGAATTAAACATGACCAACCTCATCAGAGGACATAATCCACGACCAATGAGGGGATCAGAAGAACACATCTGAAAAGCTAAAAAATAAAAATAAAATTGAGATAAAATCCAGACAGGAATCACGCTGGCCAACCAGACCAAGTGGGCAGATCAGAGAGATCGTTCAAATTCGGAGTGGAATGAGAATCTCTTATCCAAGAGAGCTGAAGTGCAATTAACCATTACTGAGGAGAAACCTTGAGAGGATCACGAGACTTGTGTGCTCAAAATGACATGATGCATGCTGGGCTAAAATAGAAATCATCAAAACGAATGTAAGGAAAGATAAAATAGAAAGTACTCAAGGATACTATTGCTAGACTGAGTAAGACGGGGTCAAGAGTCTTCTTGCAACCATGGCGTGCGAGACAGAGTCCATCGTCCCCCACCCGGCTCAAACTAACGGCCTATCCAACGATTAACCGTATGCTCCGAGATCATCATCATTTTTGGTTCAGGGGAACATCAGATCTAAGAACACACGGACAACCAGCTGGTCCTTGAGAGGCTATAATAATGTAGATTACTATATAGTAATACAACAATGAGGTGGGATAGAGAGCTATACCTGACTTATCTACCAAGAGAAACATCATTTTTTTGCATTTTTAGATTTTCCACATTTTTATGGGTTTTCATGTAAGACAACATTGTAATCAACAACAAGTGAACAAAGATGAAAATATAATAAGACAAGAACATGCCAACGAAGACGAACAAACATAAAGAAAATGAACTAAACATAACATAACGAGGATGAACAAAACATAACAACATAACAAACACCACAAGAACAAACGGCAAGCGTGCGTGGGATTTGAAAACCCGGTGGGGCAAGACAGCACACGAGGTGGGACAACACGCAGGGTAAGATAAGGACATGGTGGGACAAAGACACATGGGATGACAAACCACGTGGGACAAAATATACAGACAACATATGTGTGGGATGACAGCAACAACACATGACATGATGACATAGTGGGATGAAAACGAACACGGCGGGACAAAAGATAAGACAAATACGCTCTTCAATCAAAGCCCAAGATCAAATGAAGCGGAACCGCCAGGTTCACAATTGTGAGGCAAAGCCCTCTCATGGAGACATGATGAAAGAGATCGAGCGAAAGGCTAAGAAGGATATAAGTTCCAGAACAGATTGAGGGATAAGATTAAAGAATGAAGGAACAGATCAGAAAAATATGAATAGGAACCAAGAGCGAAAGATAGAGCAAGGAAAGCTTGAATCTTGCAACTTGCACACTTAACAAACAGATCAGATTTGTTCTCAAAATAAATAAAAATGAAAAATGCACGAAGAAGGGAACCATAGACACATATTTTTGGATTTTTACAATTTTTTGATTTTTTTTGAATTTTCAACAATATTTGATTAGATTTTGACATATTTGATTTTTTTGAAATTTTTAAGAAATTTGATTTTTTTTATATTTTTGGCAATATTTGATTTTTTAGCTTTTTAACAATATATGATTTTTTTGAATTTTTGAAATGTTTTATTTTTTTTGACAAAACTATCTGTAGCACCTAAAGACGGGCTAAAACTATTGGCAAGGGATCGTCGTTCCTACCCGTCTTATTAAAGGCTTTCATTAAGTAGGGCGTGCATATGAGGGTGGCTTATCACAACCAACCGCCTCTAAAGAATGGTGCCTCTACTAAGGCCATACCCGGGATACAACCCAGCCTAAGAGGGAGAAGCAGAAGAAAAATTGGAGACAAGCTTTATGCAGGATGGGAGACATCAGGATTCGAATTCCTTCCACGGCACTACCCCTCAAAGATACAGTCTGTTGCGTCGGGGCTTTGTGTCTTTGATTTTGAGAGCCATATTTATCAGGCACGCATGCGACCGGGCTCATGACGTCCCGCGGGGAGCTGTACTGCCACGCTTGCCATGCCTTTGATTGCATTTGACCAAATCATTGATTTATTTTTTGACAGCCCTTATTGGCTAGATATAGCATTAAAGCTCATTTTCACGAGGGTCAAGACTGCCCCTGTTTGAGACCTCTCTCGTGTTAGGGAGCGCCTAGGTCGGTCATCTAATCTATCAATCTCTTGCCCCTACACTCGGCCGAGCTGAGAAAAGAAAAGGACCTTTGTGCATACCCATAGTATGTCCAAAGTAGCAATGATGTACCTTAGAGGAATCGGCTATGGCTCACCGTAAAGTGTGTGAAAAACCCATGCAAAAGGTCACCCTCAACAATCGGGGAAAAACTAGACTCCTAGCGCGGAGCTATTACCAGCATAAGAATGCTGCAGAAGCGAACTGAAAATTTTGACACAAATTAAGCAAACTTCTTCTAAAGCCACTCAACCATGTTGAGGAAACAACACTGTCACGTCCCGAGCGCGGAAGCTTACCCGTGGCGCGACAGTTTTATATAGAACCAAAGCGAGCTAGCTATTCGATGGAATTCTTCATTTTGATAGTCAATAGAGTGCGCAAATAACTAAGATTTAACTTGAAATTAATACAAATAATCTGAGATGACAATTGTTACCACTAACCAAATGACAATTACACACATTTCTCGAGTCCGACTACTAGGCTTCAAGCCCTTATTACAGTTCTAATAAATTAGACTAATACAACTAACATCTGACATAACTGGATACAAATGACATAATTACTACACCACAATTAACAAGACAACATGATGAGTCCATTTCTACACTCATCACTCAGACTCATTCCCTTCCGAGTTCTGGCTGATATTCGCACTACCTGAAAAGGTTAGAAAACAACTAGATGAGCGAATCGCTCAGTAGGATTTACATCTCAAGTTCTAACATGCTTTAAGTGAATTACACGTTCATTTAATGTAGGTAACCTACGCATGCAGACAGATAGATATCAAGGAATCATAAGATCGACAAGAGTAGAAAGTGAGAATATATAGATTTCACAATTTCAATAGTAAGTGATAGTAAATGATATCAGGCCAGTGATAACTAAGAAGTGATAACTGGAATAGAAACATGTTAATCAGGCTAGCAATAGTAAGTAAGTAGTTTCAAGCATCTATAACTGGAATTGGCTATTTATCAATGCATTCAAATAAACACTTTTACCCTTCTGCGGGTCTCAAGTCAATCAATCAAGTAATATCACGAGAATGAGTGGAATGCCTAAAGTCTAGCAAGCAAATACTCCGGTGCAATGCCAAACACCGTGGTCAATAAACTCCCATGGGCACAAGTACCTTCGGGTGCTCCTCCCAGGACCAGACCGGGCCCTATATGCACAGCATTGGTCATATTTGTCGACATCCACTCTCATTTATAGCCAATATGGAATTTCAAGGATTGACCCAGTAGGATGGTTATAAGGTGGATTGTAGAATAGAGTCCAAGACGTATCGTTATGTAGGGACGATCTAGGAGTAAAACCCGTAACGTTCGATACATGCTAATGACAATAGGAGTTTGAGACTAACTTGCTGGTATTGACACTATCCAATATGTATATGTATATATATATCCGATTATAGAATTCTGTCCACTATAATGGAGGTTATAGGTATGGATACCTTCTGTCCGACATACCTATATGAGTTAGCCAAAATGGTGATTTATTATAATAATCAGAGTTTTTATGTTGAATATAGTTCTAACTTGCTAAAAATGATATTAACATGTTGAGAATGAGTTTCATATGTTACTTTACTGGTAAGATGGTAAAATAAATTTTTCATGCTGGATTTAATTTTTTTACATGTTGAAAATTAATTATTAACATGCTAAAATTAACTATTAACATGTTCAAATTAATTAGCTTACTGATATGATGATAAGATAAGGTTTCCATGCTGATTACAGAAATTTTCTGATAACAACATAATTTTATCATGCTAAAATTTATTTTTCTACATTTATTTACTAATTATTTGATAGGAGAATAGAATTATCGTGCTGAAAAATAGTTCTAATACACTGAAATAACTATAACATGCCAAAAATAATTATAACATGCTGGAATAATTTTTACCATACTGGAAGAAATGTTATCATGTTGTAAGTAATTTTTATGCCTTACTTTACTACTTTATTTAATAGAAAAGTAAGTTTTATATGTACAAAATAGCTTTAAATAGATTTTAACATGTTGAAAATAATTTTTTTATATCTATACTCTGTAAGAATGAAGGAGTCCATTTTATATATTCGGTGAGAATGGAGGTGTAGACATTAGATATATATATATATAAATATATATATATTCTTGTCTAACAATATATAATGAAGGTGTTTTGTATATACAATTAATGGGAATATATATGAATTTATATACATATATAATGAAGGTGCTTGTTAAAGGAAGTATATATATGAATTTATATACATATATAATGAAGGTGCTTGTATATACAATTAATGGGAGTATATATATATATATTTAAGGGGTTTTATGTTGTTTTTCATTAAGTTCAAATCATGTGTCGACACTAGTGTCGACACTTACTGTTCATTTTTGGTCTCTGTTGTACAGTTAACATTAGAATGTTTTGTGTGTCGACACCGGTGTCGACACCTGAGTCGACACTTAGCTTAAATGCACACGGGTGGTGTTACGTTAATAGCATGTGTCGACACATGTGTCGACACATGGCTTATACAATCTTGCAAGCCGTTAAGTTAACAGCATGTGTCGACACATGTCTTAAATTCTGTGTCTATTGTTAATTAAGTCTTATTTTGGTTTAATCATCTTGTTAATCAAGTGTTTAAGGTTTTAATCCATGGTTTAATTTTTGATTTGTCAAAACTCTGGGGTAAGTGTCGCGTAGGTGTCGACACGTGCGCAACACGTGAAGAGGTGTTATCGAGTAGGTGTCGCGTAGGTGTCGACACGTGCGCAACACGTGAACATATAATGGAAGTGTTATCGCGTAGGTGTCGCGTAGGTGTCGACACGTGCGCAACACGTGAACATATAATGGAAGTGTTATCGCGTAGGTGTCGCGTAGGTGTCGACACATGCGCAACACGTGAACATATAATGGAAGTGTTATCGCGTAGGTGTCGCGTAGGTGTCGACACGTGCGCAAAGTGTTATCACGTAGGTGTTGCGTAGGTGTCGACACGTGCGCAACACTTATCGCGTAGGTGTCGCGTAGGTGTCGACACGTGCGCAACACCTGACCATATAATGTAAGTGTTGCAGGTGTTGCGTAGGTGTCGCGTCAGTGTCAACACTTGCGCAACACTTATGCAACACCTGAATATATGAATATATAATGTATAATGGAAGTGTTGCCCCAGGTGTTGCGTAGGTGTCGCGTAAGTGTCAACACTTGCGCAACACTTGTGCAACACCTAAATATATAATGGAAGTGTTATGTGAGGTATTGACATTGAATGATTTGGTAGATTAACAGGTTAATTAAGCATGCTAATAGATTAGGTATGCTGTTAGATTAGTTAATAAAGCTAATTCGTGTTAATTATGAGACTAATACATGCTAATTGTTCCAGATTAAGCTATTGCATGCTAACTACGAGGCTAACACATGCTGTATAAATACGAAATATCGCATGGAGATGAGACTAAGACTAACTGCCTAGACTAATCATTCTAGATTAGCTACTAGTTTAGTTAAAAATTGAGAACACCTACTAACACATATTAATTATAGCCAATACCTGCTAATTATTTCTAATATATGTTAATCCTTTCACTAATCTTTTTAGATTTAAGTGGGTACAGGCTATTTACTAGGCTAACATATGCTATGCAACAATAAATCGCATGGAGATGCACTGCTTAGACACTAATTAACTAGTAGTTTAGTTAAAATTGAGAACACCTACCTTAAATGCTCTCTGCAACTCTGAAGACTCCCTCTGCAACACATCTGCCACCCTTGTCTCCCATGCACAGCAACCATCACCCAGCTAACGTAGCTGGGTCTTGGTTATAAGGTATGAGGTCGTGGGATTAGAATTATTAAGTGGGGGTGGGATTAGAATGATTAAGTGGACACTAGGGGGTGCAAGATCCGTAGAACACGGATCTGGGTCGGTGGAGTGCGCAGCTGGCCAGCTTAGACAAGTTGGATTGAAAGTGACATTTTTCCCTATTCTGGACAAAAAGAAGGGGTATACTAGGATTGGAACCCTAGTCCTCGGGTTGAAAGGCAAGTCCTTAACCAACTACACTAGAAAGTTAGTTGTTAGAGAAATAAACTTTCTATATGACAACGTCTATAGTGAAAATTGTTTATAAATTAATTCTAAATAAGAAATTGACTTGTTTGATTATCCAAAAATTTATTTCTTTGATTCTATGAGAATATAATTTCGTATCTTTTTAACTATTAGAAATTAAATTAAGAAATTAAATATTTAATATTCGTAAAAGGTTTCCTATGCATATTTATTTTCTATTTTTTTATTTTTTTATATTTTATTATTATTATTATTATTATTATTATTTTTAACGGGTGTTACATCCTCCCCTACTTAAAAGAATTTGGTCCCCAAATTCAACTGTATGAGGATAGTTTTGCTATGTAGGAGAAATTCAGAGCGTATAGAATACTTACAGTCTAAAATAGTTCTGGATATCTTTTCTTCATTGACTCCTCGGTCTCCCAAGTTGCTTCCTGCTCGGAGCATCGATTCCATTGAATTTTTACCATAGGGATCGTCTTGCTCCTTAGAACTCGGATTTCTTGATCGAGGACGCGCATCGGCCTTTGCTCGTAGGTAAGATCCTGTTGAATCATCAAATTGGTGTGGTCGATGACATGAGAGGGATCATGCACGTACCTTTTTAACATAGAAACATGAAATACATCGTGCACTTCCGAGAGCTGAGGAGGTAGGGCAACACGGTAGGCTACCTCGCCCACTCTTTCCAACACCTCAAATGGGCCGATGAATCTTGGTGTAAGCTTGCCTTTGACACCAAATCTTCGGATACCTCGACTGGGAGATACCTTAAGAAATGCATGATCACCGATTTGAAATTCCAAGTCTCTCCTTCTGTTATCAGCATAAGCTTTTTGCCTGCATTGAGCCACCTTGAGTCTCTCTCTGATAAGGAGAATCTTCTCAGTGGAATCTCTGACCATATCAGGACCTAGGAGTTGTCTTTCACCAACCTCCTCCCAACATACCGGAGATCTACAGCTTCTACCATAGAGTGCTTCGAAAGGTGCCATTTGAATGCTGGCTTGGTAGCTGTTATTGTAGGCAAATTCGGCTAATGGTAAGTGGTCATGCCAACTCCCGCCGAAATCTATAATACATGCTCGCAACATATCTTCAACAACCTGATTAGTCCTTTCCGTCTGACCATCTGTCTGAGGATGGAAAGCTGTGCTGAAATTAAGCTTCGTTCCCAGAGAGCGTTGTAGACCCTTCCAGAAGTGAGACGTGAAGCGAGGGTCTCGGTCAGATACTATAGACACAGGAATTCCATGGAGTCTAGTAACTTCCTTGATATACAAGGCGGCAAGACCATCAATCGACCATCGACTCTTAATAGGTAAGAAATGAGCCGATTTAGTAAGGCGATCGATGATTACCCATATGCTATCATATCCGCCCCTAGACTTGGGCAAACCCATGATGAAGTCCATGCCGATATCCTCCCATTTCCACTTGGGGATATCTAGTGGATGCAATCTTCCAGCGGGCTTCTGATGTTCCGCCTTCACCTGTTGGCATGTCAACCATCTAGACACAAAGTCTGCTATCTCCCTTTTCATATTGGGCCACCAAAAGGTTCTTTTTATGTCTTGGTACATCTTAGTGGCTCCAGGGTGGATCGTATACCTCGATCGGTGAGCTTCTTCAAGAATCCTCTTCTTCAGCTCAGGATTGTCTGGTACACATGTCCGTTCATGGTATAATAATCTGCCATCGAGTGCCGACTCGAAATCAGATTTCTCGTCCATCTTTTCTTTTATTTCCACTAGGGTAGGATCTTCTTCTTGCAACCTTTTGATTTCAGCTAGCAAATCCGGATGTACACTTATGAGAGATAGAGTAATACACCTGTCATTCTCATCCATGCTTATATTGAGTTCAGAGAATTTTTCCAACAGCTTCCATTCTTGAACCATACAGTTGGTTATTAGGGCTCTCGGCTTCCGACTAAGGGCATCTGCTACGGAATTACCCTTACCAGGATGATATTGTATAGTGAAGTCAAAATCCTTGAGATACTCGAGCCAATGCCTTTGTCGCATGTTCAGCTCTCTCTGAGAGAATAGATATTTAAGGCTTTTATGATCGGAGTATACGGTGAATTGCTCTCCGTAGAGATAGTGCCTCCAGACCTTTAAAGCCAATACCACTGCGGCCAGTTCCAAATCATGCACAGGGTAGTTTTCTTCATGCTTCTTTAATTGCCGGGAAGAGTATGCAATGACTCTTCCATTCTGCATCAATACACATCCGAGGCCGATACCAGATGCATCAGTATATACCTCGTACTTCTCTCCTTCAATTGGTAGAGATAAGACCGGAGCAGTAGTCAAAAGATCCTTCAAAGTTAGGAAACTCTTCTCACAGTCTTCACTCCACTCATAAGGCACTTCCTTGCGAGTCAATTTGGTAAGAGGAACAGCAATCTTGGAGAAGTCCTTGATGAAACGCCGGTAATAACCAGCTAAGCCCAAGAAGCTACGAATTTCCCTTGCGTTCGTCGGTCGTCCCCAGTTTTGCACGGCTTCGACCTTTACAGGATCAACAGAAATTCCATTCTTGGAGATAACATGTCCCAAGAAGGACACTTCCTCCAGCCAGAACTGGCATTTGCTGAATTTTGCATACAACTTATTGTCCCGCAATACTTGTAATGCCTTCTTGAGATGTTCCGCATGATCTTCTTTAGTCTTTGAGTAGATCAATATATCATCAATGAAGACCACAATAAATTGGTCTAAATAAGGCCGATAAATGCTATTCATTAACTGCATGAAAGCTGCAGGCGCATTTGTTAGTCCGAAAGGCATAACAGTAAATTCGTAATGCCCGTACCTACTCCGAAATGCAGTTTTGTAAATATCCTCCTCCTTGATCCTCAATTGGTGATAACCCGACCGAAGATCTATTTTGGAGAAACACTTTGCTCCTGATAATTGGTCGAACAGCTCATCAATTCTCGGCAGTGGGTACTTATTTTTGATTGTAAGATTGTTTAACTGCCGATAATCAATGCATAATCTCAATGTGCCATCCTTCTTTTTAACAAATAGCACGGGTGCTCCCCATGGGGAAGTACTCGGCCTAATAAACCCTTTCTTCAGTAAATCCATCAACTGCTCCTTCAGCTCTTTCAGTTCCGCAGGAGACATCCTGTAGGGTGCTTTAGAAACAGGACCGGTACCCGGAACAATATCTATTGTGAATGACACTTCCCTCACCGGGGGTAAACTAGGTAATTCGTCTGGAAATACATCGGAGAAGTCCCGAATCACTCGGATGTCTTCAATTTTCATCTTCTCGACTTCTGTGGTAGTCACAAAAGCCAGAAAAGCCATACATCCTTTCTTCACCAATTTACTAGCTCGGAGAGCTGAGATAAGCAGGGTTTTATTCCGAGATTTGTTAAAAACTAGCTCGGGATAATCCTCAAAAGCTATTTTGCCATGCCGACAATCTACCGTTGCTTGGTAGGTGGATAACCAGTCGGCTCCCAATATGACATCATAACATTCCATGTCAAGGCATATCAGGTCGACAGGTAGATTATTATCTTGAACCATCACCTCACAACTTGGGTAGTGATGCATGATATCCGATTTGTTTCCAAGAGGTGTAGATATAATTAAATCTATCCGTTCAGGTTCTTTGGAAAATGAAGCAGTAAACTTCTTGGAAACAAATGAATGAGTTGCTCCAGTATCAAATAAAACTCTAGCAGGTTTAGAGCAAACAGTCAATGTACCTTCCACGATTCCTCCTTCCACAGATTCCGTCCCTTGAAGAGCTTGCAGACGGCCTTGCTTTTTAACTGGACGCTTCTCGTCCTTGTTGGCTTGCTCCTTCATCAACGGACAGTCGGGAATTCGGTGCTCCCGACTACCACATCGGAGACACGCTCCCAGTTTCCTCCAGCACTCCTCGGTCTTATGACCAGCTTTATCACAATATTTGCAAATCTCCTTAGAAGGCGTAATATTGGAGAAGGGCTTGTTACTGATAGTGAGGAACGGCTTGTGACTTTTCTGGAATCTCTTCTCCTTGGAAGACTCGCCTCCATTAAAGACTCGCTTCTTGCCAAATGGAGGTTTGAAGCTTCCCGAACTTGTAACATGTTCCTTCTTGTCCTTGCCCCGAATCCTTTCAAAAAATTCGGTGGCGTCTTCCAGCAGCTGAGCACACCGAACCATTTCCGAGTAGACTTGGATGTCCATCGGTGCAAGTTGGGTAATATACTGGGGCCGTAGCCCGTTGAGAAATCTCCTCGCCTTCATCTTTTCTGTACACACCAAGTGAGGTGCATAACAGGAAAGTCTCGAGAACTGGGCCTCATATTCGGCCACCCTCCGGGTCCATTGCTTCAGTGCGGCAAATTCCGCGGCCTTCTTCTCCTGCACCCGGTCTGAGAAATATTTGCCGTTGAAGTGCTCGACGAATTCCGTCCACGTGACATAACCGTCGGGCAGTGTGGCTTCCACGGACTCCCACCAGCTTCGCGCATCCCGTTCCAATTGGAATGTAGCCAATAAGACCTTTTCTTCATCCGTGCATTGCATTACATAGAAGATCCTCTCGGTCTCCTTTAGCCAATGTTCGGCATCATCAGGGTCCACCGAACCCGCAAACTTGGGTGGGTTCATGTTACGGAAATCCCGGTGAAGGTCACCGGCTCCACGGTGAGCTCCGCGAGCACCGCCTTGTGCCACCTGCTGTAGCGCCTCAGTAAGCCCTTGCACGGTGCGCTGCATCTCGCGCCATTGTGCCCTCTCGGCGGCCATTTCCTACAAAAGAATTTTAAGATAAATGATATTGAGCTTTAAGGTTAAGGGGGACATTTATTTTTATAACTTAACCCATGGCTCTACCCGTCTCACGAGGTAGGATCTAACCAATTCTATCCTTAGACATTTCCAAATCTTACCTAGGAAAATTCTTAATCCTAGGCTCTGATACCAAGAAAGCTGTCACGTCCCGAGTGCGGAAGCTTACCCGTGGCGCGACAGTTTTATATAGAACCAAAGCGAGCTAGCTATTCGATGGAATTCTTCATTTTGATAGTCAATAGAGTGCGCAAATAACTAAGATTTAACTTGAAATTAATACAAATAATCTGAGATGACAATTGTTACCACTAACCAAATGACAATTACACACATTTCTCGAGTCCGACTACTAGGCTTCAAGCCCTTATTACAGTTCTAATAAATTAGACTAATACAACTAACATCTGACATAACTGGATACAAATGACATAATTACTACACCACAATTAACAAGACAACATGATGAGTCCATTTCTACACTCATCACTCAGACTCATTCCCTTCCGAGTTCTGGCTGATATTCGCACTACCTGAAAAGGTTAGAAAACAACTAGATGAGCGAATCGCTCAGTAGGATTTACATCTCAAGTTCTAACATGCTTTAAGTGAATTACACGTTCATTTAATGTAGGTAACCTACGCATGCAGACAGATAGATATCAAGGAATCATAAGATCGACAAGAGTAGAAAGTGAGAATATATAGATTTCACAATTTCAATAGTAAGTGATAGTAAATGATATCAGGCCAGTGATAACTAAGAAGTGATAACTGGAATAGAAACATGTTAATCAGGCTAGCAATAGTAAGTAAGTAGTTTCAAGCATCTATAACTGGAATTGGCTATTTATCAATGCATTCAAATAAACACTTTTACCCTTCTGCGGGTCTCAAGTCAATCAATCAAGTAATATCACGAGAATGAGTGGAATGCTTAAAGTCTAGCAAGCAAATACTCCGGTGCAATGCCAAACACCGTGGTCAATAAACTCCCATGGGCACAAGTACCTTCGGGTGCTCCTCCCAGGACCAGACCGGGCCCTATATGCACAACATTGGTCATATTTGTCGACATCCACTCTCATTTATAGCCAATATGGAATTTCAAGGATTGACCCAGTAGGATGGTTATAAGGTGGATTGTAGAATAGAGTCCAAGACGTATCGTTATGTAGGGACGATCTAGGAGTAAAACCCGTAACGTTCGATACATGCTAATGACAATAGGAGTTTGAGACTAACTTGCTGGTATTGACACTATCCAATATGTATATGTATATATATATCCGATTATAGAATTCTGTCTAATATAATGGAGGTTATAGGTATGGATACCTTCTGTCCGACATACCTATATGAGTTAGCCAAAATGGTGATTTATTATAATAATCAGAGTTTTTATGTTGAATATAGTTCTAACTTGCTAAAAATGATATTAACATGTTGAGAATGAGTTTCATATGTTACTTTACTGGTAAGATAGTAAAATAAATTTTTCATGCTGGATTTAATTTTTTTACATGCTGAAAATTAATTATTAACATGCTAAAATTAACTATTAACATGTTCAAATTAATTAGCTTACTGATATGATGATAAGATAAGGTTTCCATGCTGATTACAGAAATTTTCTGATAACAACATAATTTTATCATGCTAAAATTTATTTTTCTACATTTATTTACTAATTATTTGATAGGAGAATAGAATTATCGTGCTGAAAAATAGTTCTAATACACTGAAATAACTATAACATGCCAAAAATAATTATAACATGCTGGAATAATTTTTACCATACTGGAAGAAATGTTATCATGTTGTAAGTAATTTTTATGCCTTACTTTACTACTTTATTTAATAGAAAAGTAAGTTTTATATGTACAAAATAGCTTTAAATAGATTTTAACATGTTGAAAATAATTTTTTTTATATCTATACTCTGTAAGAATGAAGGAGTCCATTTTATATATTCGGTGAGAATGGAGGTGTAGACATTAGATATATATATATATATATAAATATATATATATTCTTGTCTAACAATATATAATGAAGGTGTTTTGTATATACAATTAATGGGAATATATATGAATTTATATACATATATAATGAAGGTGCTTGTTAAAGGAAGTATATATATGAATTTATATACATATATAATGAAGGTGCTTGTATATACAATTAATGGGAGTATATATATATATATATAAGGGGTTTTATGTTGTTTTTCATTAAGTTCAAATCATGTGTCGACACTAGTGTCGACACTTACTGTTCATTTTTGGTCTCTGTTGTACAGTTAACATTAGAATGTTTTGTGTGTCGACACCGGTGTCGACACCTGAGTCGACACTTGGCTTAAATGCACACGGGTGGTGTTACGTTAATAGCATGTGTCGACACATGTGTCGACACTAGTGTCGACACCTGTGTCGACACATGGCTTATACAATCTTGCAAGCCGTTAAGTTAACAGCATGTGTCGACACATGTCTTAAATTCTGTGTCTATTGTTAATTAAGTCTTATTTTGGTTTAATCATCTTGTTAATCAAGTGTTTAAGGTTTTAATCCATGGTTTAATTTTTGATTTGTCAAAACTCTGGGGTAAGTGTCGCGTAGGTGTCGACACGTGCGCAACACGTGAACATATAATGGAAGTGTTATCGCGTAGGTGTCGCGTAGGTGTCGACACGTGCGCAACACGTGAACATATAATGGAAGTGTTATCGCGTAGGTGTCGCGTAGGTGTCGACACATGCGCAACACGTGAACATATAATGGAAGTGTTATCGCGTAGGTGTCGCGTAGGTGTCGACACGTGCGTAAAGTGTTATCGCGTAGGTGTTGCGTAGGTGTCGACACGTGCGCAACACTTATCGCGTAGGTGTCGCATAGGTGTCGACACGTGTGCAACACCTGACCATATAATGTAAGTGTTGCAGGTGTTGCGTAGGTGTCGCGTCAGTGTCAACACTTGCGCAACACTTATGCAACACCTGAATATATGAATATATAATGTATAATGGAAGTGTTGCCCCAGGTGTTGCGTAGGTGTCGCGTAAGTGTCAACACTTGCGCAACACTTGTGCAACACCTAAATATATAATGGAAGTGTTATGTGAGGTATTGACATTGAATGATTTGGTAGATTAACAGGTTAATTAAGCATGCTAATAGATTAGGTATGCTGTTAGATTAGTTAATAAAGCTAATTCGTGTTAATTATGAGACTAATACATGCTAATTGTTCCAGATTAAGCTATTGCATGCTAACTACGAGGCTAACACATGCTGTATAAATACGAAATATCGCATGGAGATGAGACTAAGACTAACTGCCTAGACTAATCATTCTAGATTAGCTACTAGTTTAGTTAAAAATTGAGAACACCTACTAACACATATTAATTATAGCCAATACCTGCTAATTATTTCTAATATATGTTAATCCTTTCACTAATCTTTTTAGATTTAAGTGGGTACAGGCTATTTACTAGGCTAACATATGCTATGCAACAATAAATCGCATGGAGATGCACTGCTTAGACACTAATTAACTAGTAGTTTAGTTAAAATTGAGAACACCTACCTTAAATGCTCTCTGCAACTCTGAAGACTCCCTCTGCAACACTGCAACACATCTGCCACCCTTGTCTCCCACGCACAGCAACCATCACCCAGCTAACGTAGCTGGGTCTTGGTTATAAGGTATGAGGTCGTGGGATTAGAATTATTAAGTGGGGGTGGGATTAGAATGATTAAGTGGACACTAGGGGGTGCAAGATCCGTAGAACACGGATCTGGGTCGG
This sequence comes from Amorphophallus konjac, assembly GCA_022559845.1. Taxonomy (NCBI): domain Eukaryota; kingdom Viridiplantae; phylum Streptophyta; class Magnoliopsida; order Alismatales; family Araceae; genus Amorphophallus; species Amorphophallus konjac. Next base: position 404,810,434 of record CM040120.1, read on the forward strand.
TGGAGTGCGCAGCTGGCCAGCTTAGACAAGTTGGATTGAAAGTGACATTTTTCCCTATTCTGGACAAAAAGAAGGGGTATACTAGGATTGGAACCCTAGTCCTCGGGTTGAAAGGCAAGTCCTTAACCAACTACACTAGAAAGTTAGTTGTTAGAGAAATAAACTTTCTATATGACAACGTCTATAGTGAAAATTGTTTATAAATTAATTCTAAATAAGAAATTGACTTGTTTGATTATCCAAAAATTTATTTCTTTGATTCTATGAGAATATAATTTCGTATCTTTTTAACTATTAGAAATTAAATTAAGAAATTAAATATTTAATATTCGTAAAAGGTTTCCTATGCATATTTATTTTCTATTTTTTATTTATTTATTTATTTATTTATTTATTATTATTATTATTATTATTAACGGGTGTTACAAACACGATGGAGACATCAAAGCAAGACCATTAACTTTTTTTATTTGTATTTATACCCTTGTGTTAAATGTGTTTGCAATTGTATGGCAACTATAAGCCAAAGTGTGAGTCCTTAGGTTTTAGTGGGTTTATGTGTAAATGGCCATGTGGCCCTGCGGGACCCCCACCTTCTTTTCCATTAGTCCACCTAGGCTCTAGGGGCCACGTGGGGCTGGTTCAAAGTCCAAGGTGGGATTAGACCAAGACCTTTCAAAGTTGGATCAAGAAAAGTCCAAGATGCCCACTTGCCATTTATCCTTTTTTATGTTGTTTTGACCACATGGGAGAAGGGAAGAAGAATTAAATATTCTCATCCCCTAATTGCCCCTCCCTAACCCTAGATCGAAGGTTATGATGGTCATTTAGTTAGGTCTATAAAACTCATGTATTTTCATTATTTTGACAATTAATGTGAAGAAAATCATGAATTTGCCTTGAGCAGCCCAAGGGTGCAGCCCCTCTCCCTCTCTCTCCCAACCCCTTGTAGCTAGATTACTGCGAATTTCTTGAGGTGTGAGGTCTCCTTATCATCCCCTGTCTGAGTGAGAAGCTCAGCACCGCCACCGCCATCGAGCCGCCGTCGCACCACCACCGCCATATCGTCGGAGTTCTATCCACCTTTGGGCAGAAGCTTGAAGCCCGATTTTTATCTTCCAATCAGGAGATATGATTGAGCTCAAAATTGGAGGGTGAGTTCCCCACGTTGTTCCCACTCTCTGTAAAACGTTTTAGCCCAATCAACCTACGTTTGCTATTTTTTCAAGTCATTTAGTTCCACCCCTGACAGTCTGCCAATCAGCCGATATGCGGGATAGTCGTCTGTTAGTTTATTTTTCCCACCACTCAAAACACGTGCGAAAAATTTCAAAAAATTCATGCGTGATCCCCACTTCTCACCCCATCACCCATAAAATTCTCAAGTCCTAGATATACCATTTTCCTATTGGTCAAAATTCATTTTCAGGCAGATCCTTGTCTGTCTTGACTGTCTGTAATCCGGCCCAGCAGAAACAACTGTTCCACAGTGGTTTTCATTTCCAATCTGTTTGCTGGATGGTTGTGAAATTAAGTTATGTTGTATCCCTTTGAGTCCTCTGTCCAACGACACCGATCTCGCCTCGATCCACCTCCGGATCTGGGCGCAACAATTGTTTTTGTGGAGGGGCGTAGATCTGTTCCGAGTCAGGCTAGCAAGAGCAGTCCGCCGGATAATTCCTCGAAAAATATGCCGGCTCAGATTCGACCGCCGCCGAGTTCAGAGATCGAAGAGAAGGATTTGTCGCCGTCTCGGCAGCCGAGTTTACTTGCTGTCCAGCAAGTCGGAACAGTATCGAGCCGGACTAGCAGCCCGCCTCCGGCCCGAAAGCCCTTTCGACTTGCTGCCCGTCAGCCTGAGCTTGATACTACTGGGCCCCACGTGTATCCCTTTACCTCCCTGCGTGGAGTGGACAGTAAAATCATTTATGTAATTATTGATAATTATTTGTACCGGGAGTACGAGTCTTGGCCGGGGTCACCTTCCCCATGCCCGGAGCGTGGAGGTATCGTTTCCGCTCCCCTCTCTTGACATTTTGCTTATTTCGTATGTGTTTTTATGCCACTGCGAGAGTGATAGGGTAACTAGCTCATTCATATCATTTCAATCACCGCTGTTCGAGAGAGAGCGAAACCCATCCCGTGACCCGATCTGGGCACGAAAGTGAGTGTTGACCACCCTAGCTCATTGTCGATTTCTCAACCGCGCACATCCACACGCTTCCCTCGCCAGGGACGAGTCGCGAGTTTACCTAGAGTCCAAGGTTCACATCGAATTGGCATCGAGTCGCGTCCCGCATCAAATTGGTATCAGAGCGGGTTAGAGTCTAGGGTAGTCGGTCCAAGGTGTCGCATTGCATTCTGATATCCGGTATATTAAAAGGTGGCTCCGGAATGATATGTTACGCCTATTGGGAAGGTAACACACTTACGTGAGTTCGATCTTCGGATCATACCTCCGCCACGTACCGGATACTTGTTGAGTTTAGATTTGTAGTCGAGTCTCCATTCCAACTTTGCATTGTTGTATAGGGTCATGTCTAGTCCAATAAAGAGTCAGCCGGCCTTGTCAGCGTGTGTCTGCATGTCCACTACCCACCAGCCCCATGGCCGTTCCCCGAGACCGTGCGTCCGATTGGTCATCCTTGGTGGCCCAATTCAAGGCTCTCATGGCCCGACCCCCGGGTCTTGCCCCTATCATTCAACCACCAATTGACCTGACCCACATGTCATCAAGTGGTTCAATCCCACACCCTATCGTTTCTAAATCCACTCTACCCAATGGGTCCACAACAGAACTCGATTTCATTTATATGCAGTCAAATAATTGGGTTTCTCTAGATATCATTGAGTCCCTCTCCAAGACTGGCAATATTGTCCACGAGGGTGATTTTGCCTTTGTCGATTTCGAAAGGAAGATCGGCTCTGATCTTTACTTTGATGGTGCAAGGTGCAAAATCGGTACGGTAGCAGGACCATGCATTATATTAGGGCGACTATGGCTTGAGGAGAGGAGTGTGACCTTTGACCCAGGGCGAAGGGCCTGCACTTTACATCCTCCACACTTGCCTGGCGAGTTCACACTCCACAACATTTTGACAATCGTACCCATAGATGACGTCCAATCAGTCGTCCTGGCGTCGCCTGTCACCCATGTTCAGCCAGTCATCCCGGTCGCACCAGTCGTCCCGATTTCTCCAATTGCCCCGACCTTGCCCATCATTCCGGAGCCTGTAGACGACCCCAAGCTTCCGCCCATCCCAGCTTCCCATAATGGTCTTGACCAGTCTGCCACCTCTCTTTTGCTAGTCATTCCCGAGCAGCAGTCAGCCGTCCCTCTTTTGCCTGCCTCTCCTCCTACGGTAGTGCAGCCACTAGTGACTACCGTACCACTGTCGACGCCCTATGCTGACACGGTATGGTCTGATTTTTTTCGTGCGTACGAGTGACGGTATCCGAACTTCCCCTTTTTCATACTCCACACCAGGCGTCCGGATTGCCTTCCCGTCACCCGCCTCCTCATCCTTCCGCACTTCCATACCCGAGGGCGAGTCTTCTCGAACCGGAGACGGTTGACGAGGGTTGAGACTCACGGCATCAAGTTGTGGGTTAGTCTTTCTTTACACTTAGTGTACGTAGACGGTGTCCGTCATCCTTACCGAGTCTTCCTTAGTATTTCCCTTATATTGGTGTCTCTTCATCGTCAATCATAGCATTACTATGAGTGTCTAGGTTTGCCTAGGGTCATTTATGGCCTAGGGTCATGTGTGAGTCTTTGTTTCATACAGTCTGTGAGAGTTTGCATACGTTGAGTCGAGTCGGTCTAATGCACGCTCGCGGCGTCAGTCTCTTTCAAGTAGGATGCAAGTCGGATCTCAAGCGTACGTTGTAGACTTGCCGGAATTTGGGATCAGCTCTACCACAATGTCTTGGATCTAGTCACATAAAGGGATCCAGCGGTTATTCCTAGTGAGTCTTCGAGCCGTCTCCTCCCTTTAAGAGTGACCCCACCCCGGAGTGTCCACCACTGGCCTCATTCTCACAGTAACATGAGCATATCGAACATATACAGGATGAGCATGTGACGATTACTAGGAGTGGAGCGTACCCGCGTTACCTGTACGGTGGAGAGCACGGTCCACATCCGACAAATCCGCAGGAGCGATACGTGCGCAGCTGGACCCCTTACTCGACGGGATTGAGTTTCTCCCACCCGGGGAGAGTTGATGGGGACATCAAAGTAATACCACTAACTTTGTTTTATTTACATTTATACCTTTATGTTAAATGGGTTTGCAATTATATGGCAACTATAAGCCAAACTGTGAGTCCTTAGGTTTTAGTGGGTTTTTGTGCAAAAGGCCATGTGGCCCGGCGGGACCCCCACCTTCATTCCCATTAGTCCACCTAGGCTCTAGGGCCCATGTGGGACTGGTTCAAAGTCCAAGGTGGGCTTAGACCAAGACCTTTCAAAGTTGGACCAAGAAAAGTCCAAGATACCCACTTGCCATTTATCCTTTTTTAATGTTGTTTTGACCACATGGGAGAAGGGAAAAGGAATTAAATATTCTCATCCCCTAATTGCCCCTCCCTAACCCTAGATCTGAGGGTAGTGATGGTCATTTAGTTAGGTCTATAAAACTCATGTATTTTCATTATTTTGACAATTAATGTGAAGAAAATCAGGAATCTGCCTTGAGCAGCCTAAGGGCGCAGCCCCTCTCCCTCTCTCTCCCAACCCCTTGCAGCTGGATTGCTGCGAATTTCTTGAGGTGTGAGGCCTCCTTATAATCCCCTCTCTGAGTGAGAAGCTCAACACCGCTACCGCCGCCGCCATCGAGCCGCCGTCGCACCACCACCGCCACATCGTCGGAGTTTTGTCCACCTCTGGACAGAAGCTTGAAGCCCGATTTTTATCTCCCAATCAGGAAATGTGATCGAGCTCAAATTTGGAGGGTGAGTTCCCCACGTTGTTCCCACTCTCCACAAAACTTTTCAGGCTAATCAGTCTATGTTTGCTATTTTTTCCAGTCGTTTAGTTCCACCCCTGACAGTCTGCCAATCAACAGATCTGCGGGATAGTCGTTTGTTAGTTTATTTTTTCAACCCCTCAAAACACGTCCGAAAAATCCCAAAAAATTCATGCGTGATCCTCACTTCCCACCCCATCACCCATAAAATTCCCAAGTCCTAGATCTACCATTTTCATGTTGGTCAAAATTCATTTTCCGGCAGATCATTTTCTATCTTGACTGTCTATAATCTGACCCAGCAGAAACAACTGTGCCACAGTGGTTTTCATTTCCAATCCGTTTGCTGAATGGTTGTCAAATTAAGTTATGTTGTAGCCCTTTAAGTCCCTTGTCCAACGGCGCCGATCTCGCCTCGATCCTTCTCTAGACTTGGGCGCAACAATTATTTTTGTGGAGGCGCGCAGATCTGTTCCGAGTCAGGCCAACAAGAGCACTCCGTCGGATAATTCCTCGAAAAATACTCTGGCTCAAATTCGGCCGCCGCCGAGTTTAGAGATCGAAGAGAAGGATTTCACCGGTGTCCCATCCAATCGTCTCGACCAGAAGTCAACCGGAAGCTGCCGTCCCAGCAGCCGAGTTCGCTTGCTGTCCAGGGAGTCGTAACAGTACCGAGCCAAACTAGCAGCCCGCCTCCGACCCAAAAGCCCTTCCGGCTTGCTGCCCGTCAACCCGAGCTTCATACTCCCGAGTCCCACGTGTAGCCCTTTACCTCCCTGCGTGGAGTGGGCAGTAAAATCATTTCTGTAATTATTGATAATTATTTGTATCGGGAGTACGAGTCTTGGCCGGGGTCGCCTTCCCCACGCACAGAGCGTGGAGGTATCGTTTCTGCTCCCCTCTCTTGACATTTTGCTTATTTCATATGTGTTTTTATGCCGCTGCGAGAGTGATAGGGTAACTAGCTCGTTCGAATCATTTCAATCACCGTTGTGCGAGAGAGAGTGAAACCAGTCCTGTGACCCGATCCGGGCACGAAAGTGAGAGTTGACCACCCTAGCTCATTGCATGTTTCTCAACCACGCACATCCGCGCACTTCCCTCATGAGGTACGAGTCACGAGTTTGCCTAGAGTCTAAGGTTCACATCAAATTGGCATCGAGTCGCATCCCATCCCGCATCACAACATTATAGGCATGATGCAGAAATAAAGTAAATAGCAATGATAGCATGTTCTTGCACAAAACAAAGATACCTTTCAAATCCATAGCGTGAAAGCAACATCCTAAAGCGATCTTGACAATCGAGCTTTGAATAGCGCGAGCTTTGTATTTCTTGCTTGTTAGGAGCGAGAAGGAAAGGATAGCAAAGGCTTGAAGATCCCTCTACACGGAGGAGCGGCGGACACTAAACTGGACAAAGAAGAATAAAAAGGATGAGAGAGGAGAGCTAGAACTCCCTCGTTAAGGCACATATACCCCGATAACAAGGAACCAGATACAGAATAAATAGAGATCAGTTGAGATCAAGGTGGACTAAAGTCTCGAAAATAGCATGAAAAAGGGTGATGACCCCGAAAGGGTGAGACAAAAATAATCGAAAAATCATGATGAGATTGCTGTGAAAGTAAGGAAGAAGAAGAGTAATCATCCGACGTGGTCGGAGAAGGAGAATAGTGGTCATCTGATAGGGTTGGAGAAGAAGCAGAGACAACACCCGAAAACCTCGGGGTAGGAGAATCAGAAGATATACCAAAATTGGGACAAAAAGATGACATAGGCCGAGGCCTAAAATCGTGTGAGGGGGGAGAATCCGGAGACTCCAGATGGGAAGAAGAGGAATAGGGGTTTACGGACCCCAAAAAAGAGGAAAAAATGATGGAAACATGATCAGAAGGAGTAAGGTACACCACCCAAGGGTGGGAACTGAGTAGAAGGAAAGATGAATGAAAGGAAGGGGAGGAAAAAGTGGACCCCTGAATGCACAATTGGCGGCCCTTGAACTTGCGCCACTGCCTCTTCTTAGCTGAAACTGGCTTGTAATGGACCTGCCTGGCGCGGATTCGGACCTCTGGGCTTCTTGATTTGAAATATCTTCTCAAATAATGGGCCCACCTGACAGACGGCCTGGCCCGGTCATGAACATGTAGCCTCACTGGGGCGGTTGCCCCTAGACATCCAGTGCTAACAATATGTGGACATTCTTGAACAATGAACTCCTTAGATGGATGAGCATCAGAAAACTATGGAGTCTTGTCACTTGGCACTAGCAGCATGAGATTCGGCAACTCCAGTCGGCAATCTGGCATGAAACATAACTCCCTTGCTAGTAGAGAAGCATGAAGCTGAGGGAGAGTAATGCGCGGCGTTGACGTGGCCAGTGTACTAATAAAGTTAGGGGGATCGCATAAAGAGTGTAGAATGTCCTTAAAAAATCATGAGAATACAGCCAATTGCCCCTTGAATATGGAATTCATAATCTGTTTGGCGGCCGTATGAGTTAGCACAATATGGGTAGAGAACCCTTCTTGGCCAGTAATATGAATAGCTATAGAGCGAGAAGTGATAACAACATCAATTACAAAACCTCCGGTGAGCAAAGAGATTGCCACTAGCCTCGCTTGAGAAGAAACTGGCACAAGGGCAAGGGAACTCTTCTTGACAACCGTCATCAGAGGTAAAGGCACATCAACCCCAAAATAACCAAGGACTAGGACGCGGATCGGCATCCGACAGATGAAATCTTAAATCTTGAAACACACGGTCGGCTTTGAACGATCCCGACTCGGCTCATCATCTCCCTGGGGACAAGACCTGAGGGGCAGCAAAGGTAATGCACACCTGCTCCGTGGGGTGGAAGTTGATAGAGAAGTAGAGGGAATAGGTTTGGGTGGCGTAGGTGAAGGTTTAGAAGGCGTGGAGGCTTCAATGGGAATGAGGGTGTCGAGTGGTGGCAAAGGCGATGTGGCAATGATAGGCTCGGGTGAGGATAAAGGAGAAGGTGGAGGTGTAGGTGGGGGTAAAGGCAAAGGTGAAGATGAAGGTGAAGGCGAAGCTTGCTCAGGCTCGGGCAAAGGTGATGGCAGAGATGATGGAGGTTTAGGCGATGGTGATGGTGGTGGAGATGGTGTAGGTAATGAGGGTAGTGGAGGTGGTGTCGGAGTTGGGGAGGGTGAAGAGGAAAGCCGTGGTGCCCACCATCAGCATATCGACACGACGCGTCAGGCGGTGTTGGTAGTGGAAGTAGTGGTGGAAGAAGTGGAGGAAGTGGGAACACTAGCTTGAGCAAGGGCTTGGGTAGGTGAAGGCAATGAAGACGGAGTAGGAGATGGTGAAGGTAATGAGGTAGGTGATGGAATAGGTGGAGACGATAGGGTAGGTGATGCCTAGGTAAGGGAACAGGTGATGGAGTAGATGATGGAGTAGATATGGGAGCGGGTGCGACACTAGATAAAGAAAAATAGGGGTGCACCTGGCCTTGTAGTGATGGAGACGACTGGCTGGGCGGCGCCTGCTGCTGCTTGCTGCGAAGATGTAGAATAACTTTATGCATGGCGGCCCAATCGATCCTCTTCTTATCTTCCAAGCCATAAACTTAATCTCAAAACTTGGGGTAATCCTCAACCAAATGCCCCTACTGGTGGTGATAATCACAGAACTGGAGCATATTCTCCATTGAGGGTCGGAAAGGCACAACTGGAGGGAGCGGCAATGCGTGAGTGGCCATCAAAGCCCTAAAAATATCGATAAAAGAGTCCGGCAACGGAGAACAAGGAGCCTGCTTCGGGCAAGGTGGATGCCGAGGGATATGGGATGAAGGTGGAGAAGGTTGCGGAGACGGAAGCGAAGGTTGCGTAGGTAGGTATGCATGACTAGCGGAAGGATTAGGCAATGGCGCATGGCGAGTGGGGTTTAGTGAAGGCATATGTGGAGCGGGATGAGGGGGTATATAGATGGCATCCACCTGCTCGGGATGTGGTGTTTCCTTGATCGGGGGTGGAGACACGGGCGGATATGCAGGAGCGGAAGGCCGACTCATGGAGGGTTGATGTAACATGCTGATGGGGGGCTGATAGGTGGGAGATTGGTATGTGGAGGGTTGATATGTGGAAGTGAAAGGATGACTCACGGAGGGCGAGTGGATAGTGGAAGGCTGACTCGTGGAAGATACATAAGGGGTATAGAAGGATGGCGAGGTGTATGTGGACGTGGAAGGGAAGGAGACTCGGGGTCAAGGAAACCTTGGAGTTGTTGGCCCATGAAGCGAGCTCGGCTATACAATTTTTGTCAAGAGATAATGTCATTCAAGGCTAAAAAAAACCGATATTCGGGTGTTGCATTAGAAATCAACATCTTAATCTACTCCTGTTCCGAAATGTGCCCCGGGACTTGCACGGCTAAGCGACGCTAGCGGTCAGGAAAGGCTGATAACTCCTCATCGGGCTTCATCTTCTCATGGGCCAGATCCACCATAGAATACTTGGGCCCAACCTAGTCTTGATATTGCTGAATAAACTTCGCTTTGACAACTTGAAAATTCACAATTTGCTCTTGCGGTAAAGAGAAGAACCAATCTCGAGCCGAACCTTCTAAAGATAGGCCAAATAGATAAGCCATCAAGAGTTGGTCATGTCGAAATTAGGCTGACTCATAAACAAACTAATTCAAGTGCACATACAGGTCACCGACTCCACCATAATGGCGATATGCGGGAATTTGAGAAGGGGGTGGAAGTCGAAGATTTTGAAACGTAAATGGGACACTCAAAGAATGTTTAAGATTGATCCGGCGTTGTACTTCATCAAGTTGGCGTTGGGCTTCAGCGATCATCTTTGGGGTAGCGAGAGATCGAAAGGAATATGGGCCAACTTGAGCAAGAGAATGTGAATTCGGACCAGGAACATGATAATGGGCCGGATAAGAGGCTCCGAGCTGAAAAGAATAAGGAAAGCCCATTTCGGGAGGAGAAGGATACGTAGGGTTGGAAGGAACCTGAACATGAGGACCAATTGGGCCAGCAGCAACATGGGTAGAAGATGGAGGCCCATTAAGGAAAGCAGGCCCATTAAGGGAAGGAGGCCCACTAAGTGAAGAAGACCCATTAAAAGAAGAAAGTCCATTAGAGAATGGAGGACCATTAGGATAAGGAGGCCCATTAAGAGAAAGAGACCCATTAAAAGAAGAAGGCCCATTAGAGGATGGAGGACCATTAAAGGAAGGAGGCCCATTAAAGGAAGATGAATGCCCATTAAAGGATGGGGGCCCATTAAGAGAATGAGGCCCGTTATGAAGAGGAGGCCCATTAAGGTGATTTACAATGAGTTTTTGGGCCTGGGCTGGGTCCATTTGGCAAACAAGAGATGATAGATGGGCCATGAGGTTTGCTTGTTCATCCGACGGGTCGGAGGGGCCATGAGGAGATGGGCCCGCGTGGAAAGAGGATTCCACACGAGAGTAGGAAGATGAAGAAGGAGGATACAAGGGATTGGGGCGGTGCTCCATGAGGGCAAATGTAGATTTAAAATAGAAAAATCAAGGGACTACAATTAGAGAAGTAAGGGATCGAAGAACAAGGAGAGGAGTCGACGTGACGGAAGAAGGCAGGAGACAGACGGACTCATGCAAATGTAAATGCGACTTGGAACGAGGACCACAAATGACTATATGAATGGAAAATGCAGCAAACAACACCAAAAATGGGCTTGGGGGTAAGCCCAACAAACGATATGAATGTGAGAGGATTCAACCAAGATCAAACAAGTTGATATGATCGTTAATTTTTATTAGTTTCAATGGACCTTTTAATGATTTGAATTAAGCATAATTCCCTCGAGACATGGGAATCCTATGGGAATAAGGTCCAAACTTTGGGGTTGAACTAAGGTTAACTCCCCACATGTATTCAAATGCAAGCCTAAGGGGTGGAAAGGTACAACCGGCTCGGCGTCCGTATGGGAATCTACGGCTCACGGAGACTTACGGAGGTCCCGGATAAGATCACCTAGTTGACCCCAAGGATTATGGAGGCGAGAGGATCACTTACCAAGGTAGGGATGCAACTACAATTTGAGAATGCATGGCCCTATGTGCACCGGAGTGCATGCAAATTCTAGCCTAAATCAAGCAAATCAAGATATAATGAACATATGCAAACATAACAATATGGATGCAAACAATATGAACAATATGAACATGAAATACTATCTTAACATGGATATACACACCAAAATCCCAGAAAAGTATGGACAAAGTGATGGGCACTAGAGGTCCCACCGTGATCGCCAAAAAAGCTGTGGGTGTAGAAATATGGAACGTGGCGTCACAAGTGAACATGGTAACATGATCAGACAGCAAGGCAAAGGTGATAAAAGATATAGAAGAATACCGTGATTGTAACCAAGGAATGACAATGCCAAAGAATGTGAAAAAAGACTATGTACGCGTTGTGTACCTTTGAAAAAGAAGATGACCGCACTCAATATAAAGGATGCGGGAACCAATGTGGATTACCTCTTCTCGCCTTCCATCCGGCTAGAAGGTAATGGGCCGCACATTCCATACTTTCCCGCGAAACAAAGACAAAACAAGAGACAAAACCCATTAGAAAATGCTGTGTAGAAATCTACCCAAGTGCATAAAGTAGCATGAAAGATTGAGGGCAAACTTACCGGGGGAAGGTTTTTAACCCCTATAAATGGGTGCAAACAATAGGTGTGTATATTGTGATGAGATTAAAATGCAGAGACAGATTTAAGATGCAACAATCAACAAAGATAAATAAGATGCAAAAATACAGTTCATGAGAAAAATTGTGCAAACTGAGCAAACAGGGTGCAAAGAATGATGAAAATAGTATGTCAAACGAATTCCAAACAGGGAGTAAACAGGGATGACAGAAGAATTGAATGTTGTGAACAGGTGGGAACAAGAATCACGCCAAAAGGAGGTATGGACAAAAGGTTATAGCACCGGAGATTTGGCGAAAAATGCATATAGTGCAGAAAATACAGAATAGTGCATAAATCGGACCCAAGGAATGAAGAATAACTTGCAGAATAAGACACCAAAAAGGGAAAGAAAGGATGCTATGAAAAGATGGGAGTATTGTGATGAAACATGGGCAAAAGGAAGGGCTTAAAACAGGGAAGACAACAGTGAAAAATGGGGTAGAAAATACAAGAAAATGAAGCGTGCAGAAGAGGGCAGAAAAATGACTTTTTAAGTATGAAAACTGTGAAAGTGCAAAATGATGGATAAAAATAAGCATGAAGAGGACGAGATAATGAGCCTAGAACGGGGGAAAATGAAGAGTATACTTCCCTTAAGAGCCTGGAGTTGAAAAGAATGATCAGAGGTACACCATGGCCTCGCCCCGATGACGCAAACATGCCCCCTTCATAAGAAATCTGGGTTTCAGAAGTTCAGAACAGAATGGTGAAACCTGAAAAGTTGGCGCGAGGGAATAAGAAAAAGGATGAAGAAAAGGATGCCCAAATATAATCAATACGAAACTAATACTCCCCTTTACAAGCCTGGGTCAAAGGAAGATGAAGAGGATGCAGCACAACTCCGCCCCGGCTTGATGAACACGCCCCCGTTGTGAAGTAGTAGTAGAAAAACAGCAGCCCGTGATGATTTTCCAAAAGTAGGGGCGAAGAAAAGAGGGTAAACGATGATGAAATAAAGCCCAAATAGGACCGATGCGAAGCTAATACTTCCCTCTTCAGGCTAGGGTCGAAGATAGATGAAGACAATGTGGCATGACTTCACCGTCACCTCGGAAACGCGCCCTCGTCGCGTAGTTCGCACAAGGTTGTTTACATAGAAAGCTGTATAAATCAAGTATTTTCTCTCACATTTTTAGAAGATATAGTCCACTAAAACTCGAGTTATTTTGATCAATCTCGAGATAATAATGAGGACAAGAGATAGGAACAAGCGAGAGTCAATTTGGTGGAAGGATATGGAAGATATTCCCGTGGAAAGGAGAGCTCGGAGCTTGATCGGATAGAGTTTGACTTGTACAGAAATTATATAAACCCAGAAGTTTCCTCCACATTTTCAGGAGATAGAGGCCACCACAACTTGAGTTTTATAAGTCAAGATAATAGCTAGGAGAAGAGATAGAAACAAACGGGACCCGATTTAGTCGAGAATTCTAGAAGATATAGACCCTAGAAGGAGCCCACGACGAGCAAAAACGCCGAGAAACAGAGTCCAAAACGATTAGAACTCTAAAGGCAGAAGAGGGGAAGAGGCGATCAACAGTTGACCACGATGGTCAACAGTTGACGGTGACCTTAAATTTTTTTAAAAAAATAAAAATGTCCTCCAAGGGCTCCAAGGCTTAATGGGCATAGAAATGACCAAAAAATGGGCTCGAAATAGGCTTAAAGAAGGCTAAAAAACCATGGATAATTTAGGGCATGATAAAGGAGAATAAGAGAAATAACTTGACTTGTAGGCTGAAAATGGGTGTCAACAGATGTCCCTCCTTGATCTGCTTTGCAAGGGAATGAACGAAAGTGGCGCGGAGGCGGAGTGGAAAGGAGATGGAGCGAAAGCGATGGGAAACAGAGATGAAGCAGAGATGAAGCGGAGAGAACTGAAAAGCGGGCATTAAGGCAAAAGACACCCATCATAACCAACAAGCTATAGGAATTCTCCCGAAAATACCGAACTAACCACAAGGAATAGATGACAGGGATGAGACATGTCTGGAGAGCTAACTAACGGAAAAGAGAAGAAAACACGACCAACCTCATCTGGGGACACAATCCACGACCAATGAGGGGATCATAAGAACATAGCTGAAAAGCTGGAAAAGAGAAATAAAATTGAGATAAAATCCTGACAGGAATCACGCTGGCCAACCAGACCAAGCGGGGAGATCAGAGAGATCGTTCAAATTCGGAGTGGAATGAGAATCTCTTATCCAAGAGAGCTGAAGTGCAATTAACCATTGCTGAGGAGAAACCTTGAGAGGATCACGAGACCTGCGTGCTCAAAATGACATGATGTATGTTGGGATAAAATAAAGGAATCATCAAAATGAATGCAAAGAAAGATAAAATAGAAAGTACTCAAGGATACTATTGCTAGACTGAGTAAGACGGGGTCAAGAGTCTTCTTGCAACCACGGCGTGCGAGACAGAGTCTATCGTCCCTCACCCGGCTCAAACTAACGGCCTATCCAACGATTAACTGTATGCTCCTAGATCATCATCATTTTTGGTTAAGGGGAACATCGGATCCCAGAACACACAGACAAACAGTCGGTCCTTGCGAGGCTATAATAATGTAGATTACTATATAGTAATGCAATAATGAGCTGGGATAAAGAGCCATGTTAAGTCGGATAACTAGCAGATCTAGAGTGGGGTGAATAGATCTACTCCAAATTCTTATGAAATTTAAGCACTTAAAATTCAAAATTAAAATGCTAAGGTAGACACCATCTGTTGACACCCGTTTTTTACCGATGAATCGAATCAGTTCCTGCGTCTCAGTTATTGATGTCCCGAACAGTCAATCACATGAAAGATTATTCCTCTGGCAGTATTTTGGGCTCTTCCCAGCGAAGAAGGCCTCCCTCCCTCTCATTGGATTTAACGGTCTGTTATAAACCGTTTTTCTAAATATAACGGTCCCCACTTGGCCGTTGTGTTCCGCTGCCCCGGGTTATTTGTATCTCGTGATACGCTTTGTATAGCGGCTCAATGCCAACCGTTATAGTCAATATAGCGGTCGTCCATGGGCCGTCATTATTTGCCGACAAGAAAAGGGTTCAGAGGCCCGACAGTCGGTCATAGCCACGTGCTTCACGAAAAGTTGTTTGTCTGGGTGTTGACTCCTCTTTAAGTATAACGGTTTTTCTAGGACCGTCATGTATATTGAACGGTCCCTCAAAGACCGTCATATATGTTTGGCGGCCTTCGTAAGACCGTCATTTTTAAGGCCACCCAGATTAGACCCCCGTGATTCCAGGCGGATTAAGAGGAGAATGTCGTTGGCAATATTGACACGATGCTCTCATTTACCGGCCTTTGACCGACCATCATTCCCCTTAACCCCTGATTAAGCTCGAAGCCGTGGGCTCTATATATAGCTCACGGGTTCTGACAGAAAAAAAAGGGGGGGACCATCACGAAGTGCTGTCGAATTCCATCGCCAAATCTCATACAGCATACGCCCGTTCGTCAGGGAGTGGGGGCCTTCTACATCCCTCGCAGGCCCCCGGTGCAGGGAACTTCACGCTTCGTGTCTTTGTGTTTCCTTCTCTGTTTGCTCACCACACACGCCTTTTCTTCACTGCATCACACATCACATACATCATTTCGTTGGCATTTCTTATCTTTCCTACTGTTTCCGGCGCCCTAAACGGGGTTTCAAAACCTCCAGGTCAGCAACCAAAAGCACGAGGCCCGCACCTTCTGGCCGGCCAGGAGGAGTGGAGGAACGGACCCGCATTCTCCCGTAGCTTCCGAGTCCCGGCGCTTTCACCGGGTGGCGATCACGGTCAACAGCTTCATCTTTCCTCCTGTTGTTTTTTATCTCTTCAATATTATTTAACTCGAGGAGGAATAACATATCAACACCTCTCCTTTTTTGGCGATCACGGTGGGACAGCTTCATCTTTCCTCCTGTTGTTTTTTATCTCTTCAATATTATTTAACTCGAGGAGGAATAACATATCAACACCTCTCCTTTTTTGGCGATCACGGTGGGACCTCTGATGCCCATCGTGCTTCTGGTTTGCTGACCAATCTCTGTCTCTGTGAAGTTCAGCGGTTCTGTAACAGCCGTCGTTCTGTGTAAAACGGTTCTCCGTCAGCCGTCGGTCTCTGGTATTCTCCGCAATTATCACTGTTGTACTCTGCTCATTTAACGGCTTCCATCAAGCCGTCATACTCGTATGGCGGTCATCATCAGGCCGCCATTCGCGTTTTGAGCTCTGCACTTTAGCGGTTCTTCCAGAGCCGTTATAATCAATTCAGCGGTCCCCTGTAGACCGTTATTTTGGTGTAGAGTCTACGGCTGGCACTTGTTATCCCTGATTGTTATTCCCAGCATTGGTCCCCCTGCTGTCCACTTGTTATTTTCTATCATATTATTGATTGCTTCATGATTTTATCATTTGATTTCATATGTGATTGCTAGATTTCTAGGTTAGGCTTTGCATGCACTCCGGTGCACCTAGGATCATTCACTTCATACTGTAGTTGCATTTCCTACCGAAGTAGGATTTCCTCTCGTCTCCATATTCCTTGGAGCCGACTAGGGAATCTTGCCGAGGACCTCCGTAAGCCCCCGTGAGCCGTGGATTCCCACACGGACGCCGGGCCGGTTGTACCATCGCCACACCGTGTCTAGGTTCTGCATACGTGGAGAGTGCTTCCCCTTAAAGTCAGCCAGTTCCCCCATCATGCCGTTATTAGGCTCCCAAGTGTCCGAGTGAACTCTACATCTTAATCAAAACACTAAGCCTCAGAGAAAAGAATTCTGAAAATCTGCGGCATCATTCAAAGTGTGTGCATACTTGGTTGACTCCCTTCTCGTCTCCACCTTTCATTGTGTGGTTGCTTTGCTTCTACTTGTGTACTTTGGTCTTAAGTCTCTCTAGTCTGTGCATCCCATTGCATGCAGCATTGCTCCCCTCCCTCGGGATCATCTCCTAGGGGCGACTCTCTACTCTCCCTCTATTGCAACCCTTTATTCAACTCATCATCATCCAGCATGTCTTCTTTCGGGTCCATCCCCGCCCGCGAGGATTCTCTTCCTCAGGGGCTCCTCGAGGACGTCTCCGGGGTTGCCTCCTCCCTGAATGGGGAGGGGTTCGTCTTTGTTCCCCCTTCCTCCATCGCTGAGGTTGCGCCACCCACGCTCCCTCAGTTTGGCTCCCCGTCGGCGAGCCAACTACTCCAACTCATGTCCCAACTTGACCAGGATCAACTCCAGATATTCAAGCAAGCCCTCGGGGCAGAGGTCCCGCCCGCTGTAACCCTTCCTGTCTCTTCCACCCATCCTGCTGAGAGGTCCGGAGCACCGTCTGTTGCCCCAGTGGACCATACCCCTCTTCGCCCACAGGTCCTCCAGTTTCCAATATATCAATCGGGCCAGGCTTCTACCTCAGCCCACCCTCCTGCAGACAAAGGGAAGAGTCAAATTCCCTTATCTCCTCGTGCTAGTGCCCACGCGGCCGTCTCATCAGCGCCACCGGCCCCTCTGGCCCAAGTGGATTCTACTCGACTACAGCCCGGAATAGCTCAACTCGCTTACGCTGATGTGGGTCCTTTTTGGACTCAACATCCATCTTACGGGCTCATGGCCCCCACTATCCATCCGGCTGTCTCCCATTATCCCTCGGCTTCTACTGTCCATCCAGCTGCCTCTCACTACCCTTCAGTTCCACCTCAAGTCCCTCTACCTCAACAAGGAAGTGACGATCGCTTGGCAGTTCTCCAACAGCAGATCGATCTCCTCAATAAGAGGGTTGGCCCACCATCCTTCGCAGATGCTCTCACTCCTAATTTCCGGGACATCCGATTCCCTTCTCAGTCAGAGCTCCCGACATACCGAAAGTACAATGGGAACGGCAACCCGTTCATCCACGTCAAGGAATTCCTGTACGAGTCGGGACCATACCAGCATGACGATCACCTCCTTGCATATCTATTCCGGCGATCCCTGGACGGGGTGGCACTCGAATGGTTTTACGCTCTGCCATTGGAGGAGGTTGGGAGCTTCAAGACGATCAAGGAGAAATTCGTGCAAAGATTCCAAGATCGGGTCGGACCCGAATACTCATTCACGGACTTAGTGGCCGAGAAGATGAAAACTGATGAAGACTTCGCTACCTATGCTGATAGGTGGAGGCAGATAGCCTCCCGTGTGCCCGGGCAGATTCCGGAAGAAGAAAAGATCAAACTGCTCATTTCTAATGCAACCCCTCTCTTCCGGAATGTCCTAATGTTGAATGACATCACCAGTATGCATCAACTGTACAGTCGGGCCCGGTTTATCCAGACCCAGTTTAAGGACTCCCCCATTCATTCTCTCTTCGAAGCCCAGAAGCCCAAGAGTTCCAGAAAACCACAGGGCCCTGTTACCGAGGGAGTCCAAACAAACGAGCAGGTGCAGGTAGTTAGCCAGACTGCCACCTCCCACTTCCCCCAGCAAAGCAACCCCCATTTCTCCGCATCACCTCGCCCTTCCTTTCCCACGCAGCAACACCCTCAACAACAATCTCCGCCACCACCACAACAGCCCCAGCAACCACTGCAATACCATAACACTCCCCCGCCTGCTACCTACGCACCTGCTCGTCCGGTTGCTAAAAGAGCCAACTATCCTCCTCTCCCAGAGACGCTCACTAATGTCTTTGCAGCGCTGATGCATACTGGCGATTTACAATTGCCACCTGAGCGCCCGAACATGAATCCGGCCGCCGATCTGTCCCGATATTGTGTATATCACCGGCAGCCGGGGCACACCATTGAGAGGTGTTATCATTTTAGGGACCTGGTATACGACCTGCACGAAGGTCACAGGATCGATTGGGCTCAGATGAGGAAGCTGATTGAAGATCTGAGAAGAGGGCCAGCAAGGCCGCAACAGGCAGCACCACAGCAACAGCAGTTTCAGCAACAACCTCAGCAATTCCAGCCACAGCAGCCACAGCAACAGCAGCAGCAGCCAAACTTAGGGATCCACCAAAATCCCATGCCAGTACATGCACCCGCTCCTCAACAACAACAGCAGCCGCCGGCACCGGCCCAAGTCAACATGTTACGCCACCCGGCTCCTGACGCAGGGTGGACCATTGACGATCCCGCACACCTGTTAACCTTACGCCACATCCCTACGCACTCTACCTCACCCGCCGTCTTTTCCATCCTTCGGCCTTCCATGCCTTCCACAACTTCCCCCGTCATCCATCCTTCCACCATACTTACCACTCCGAGAAGCCATATTCTCTCGCCTATCCCCCCACAACATTATACTTCCCCACCTACTATACCCTCCACTATCTTGTCCACCAATCACTGCAGTCCACTAACCGCCCCTTTACCTCACCCATCGCCCATTTTACCTTCACCACAACCTTCGCTTACTATGCCTATCATATCCTCCATCACCAAGACTGCCATCCCTTCCATTCTCATTCACCCCACTGGGTCAAGCGGGAGCCCACCTACAGCCATGCCAGCACAAAACCTTGCCCTCAGGAGCGGGCGGTTATTTCAAAGGACTTACCCCTCTACTAGTGCACCTCCCCAAATACCCTCCATCTCAGCATCAGCAGCACAAGACAATGAAGTTGACCCCGCGCCCGGTTCCACATACGACCTGTTGCAACATCTTGACCGCATGCCGACAAAGATCTCTGTCTTGGAGTTGATCAGACGTTCACCTCTACACCAAGAAGCATTAAGGACGTTTCTGCAAAGGGTCATAGTGAACGAAGATGTGGCGGTAGACAGCTTGCCGTCAGTGTTGGCTACTGTTACCAAAGGGCCCGCTATCACATTCTCTGAGGCCGAACTCGCGCCCCCTGAAGCACGCCAAATGCCGCTATGCGTCACCATCACCTTGAACCAGGTAGTGGTAGACTCAGTGCTAGTGGACACTGGGGCTTCAATAAATGTTTGTCCATTAAGTACTCTGCGTGCCTGCAACATTTCTGAAAGTATGCTGAAGCCGACACCGACAACCATTGCCGCCTATGACAATTCCAGAAGGGCATGTCACGGGGTCATCACATTACAGGCTGAGCTAGGGCCGTTACAAATAGAGGTGGAATTCTACGTCCTAGACATAGATCCGATGTTCAAGGCTATTCTGGGTCGTCCATGGATAAATGCTCTGCAAGCGGTACCTTCCACCGCCCATCAGTGCCTGAAATTCTCCTTCCAGGGGCGGGTGGTCAAAGTCAAGAGTGTTTCCACCGTCCAGGCAGTGGACGCCATCACTGACCAGGTTCTCCCCACTCTATGGCCGAGCAATAGGCCAGTATTGTCAGTTATGGACATAAATTACCCATGGGCTTATGCGGCAGGCAAACCCATTACAACACGCAAGAACGCCGGAGCTAAGCCTAAACCCAAAAATTCTAAAGGCTGGGACATGATCATGAAGCTAGGCTATCAGCCAGGCCTTGGTCTCGGCGCGCGGTTACAGGGAAAGACCAAACCCATCTCTGAAAGCAAGAAGATGGGTCGTCAGGGCTTAGGCTATCATAACACTACCATTCAGGCAGATTCTGGGCCACTAACCTGGGACTACCGGCAACACTTTGTAAAGGGTCCACTACAGCCCGGCACCGCAAATAAGCCACAATCCAAGGAAGAAAAGAAAGATGCTCCCATTGTTAATATTGTTGCTGACCCACCGCCGCCTCTGCAGGGGTTGGTAGGGGATCTTGAAGATTATTTTGCTGAAATGTCAAGTCTGTTTACTGATCCAGCCACTCAAATGAAGGGGACAGAGATGCCCATGGTTAGGCATGCTCTGATAAGGCCACAGAAGATACGAGAGGCAGGAAGCTCCGACATTTCCTTCTTTATTCCTCCTGCTCATTTGGCCTCAACAGTTTACCCAAACTTTGTGATTCGATCCCCTCCAATACTGGTCAAACCGTGTTTCACAGGGAGACCGTCAAAAATTCTATTCATTCCCTCCAATTGCGGGCACTGTCCGCCCATTGATCTACTCGATCTATCTTCACCACCTTCTCCTAACCCCCGAGTTCGCGGGATGTGGTTCTCCCCCGATACCTTCCTCTCTCTCTTTCCTCAATTCTTCACAAAAAAACTCCTTCCTCTGCCTCCACCTTCTGATTCTTCTTGCTCTCTTCTGGTAGTAGAAGATACCAAAAAAAAAACGTCAACTTTCAAACTTACATTTCAGTCGAAGACTATGCTGTCTTCTGCTCATCCACTCCCCAGGGGCACCAAACCCCTGCTCCTTCTCCACTAGATTTTCTGTCTCCTAGGGTAGATAGGTCTCCTAGGTTAGTCGAGTCAGTCAGGGTAGAAGCATGTTCCCCCTTAGATAGCCCATCCACCTCTGCAACGCCACCACTGGCATGTCACTCCCGTTCCATTCCCGATAGGTTCCTACAGGATCTGGCCTTGAGATGCCAGGCCCTCCTCAGATGCCCAGAATTCATAGCCACCACCGTCTCCTTGAAAGAGGATGAGGATTCAGAAGGCCGGGTGTGGAGCAATGACGGACTAGGAGTGTATGAAATTGTAGACGAGAAAGACCCAGCGGATGATGAGGAAAGTGATGTGGAGGACATTGCTGACCTATACGCACAAGGATTGAGAAGATTCGACGAACCCTCGTCAGCAGTGGATGAACCCACTAAAGAAATCAATTTAGGGACCGAAGAGGATCCCAGGCCCATATCTATTGCAGCTGATCTCCCTCCTAAGGTAGAAGAGGAGCTCATCAAGGTTTTGAGAGAGTACAGCGATTCTTTTGCCTGGTCCTACGAGGACATGCCGGGTCTCGACCCCGCTTTAGTGGAACACAGGTTAATCTTAAGGCCAGGGGCGATTCCTGTTAAACAAAAGCTCAGAAGATTCCACCCACATATGGCCTTGAGAATGAAAGAAGAGGTGGACAAATTACATAAGGCCAGATTCATCAGGGTTGTGCTTTATCCACAGTGGGTGGCCAATATAGTCCCGGTAATAAAAAAAGATGGCAAAGTCAGAATTTGTATTGATTTCAGGGACTTAAACAAAGCATGTCCGAAAGACGATTTCCCGCTTCCTCACATCGATGTTTTGGTAGATAATACCGCTGGGTTTGAGGCTCTCTCGTTCATGGACGGGTATTCAGGATACAACCAAATCCGTCTTGCTCTAGAAGATCAAGAGAAAACCTCCTTCACCACGCCTTGGGGCACCTACTGCTATGTCGTCATGCCATTTGGATTGAAGAACGCAGGTGCTACCTATCAACGGGCAATGGTGGCCATCTTCCACGACATGATGCACGTCTACATGGAGGCCTATGTGGATGATATTCTGGTGAAGTCGAGGACAAAAGAAGAACACCCCGCCATTTTAGCCAAAGTGTTGCAAAGGGCTAGGGAATACCAATTGAAGATGAATCCTAAGAAATGTGTCTTTGGAGTCGCATCCGGGAAATTACTTGGGTTCATGGTTAGCAAACGAGGGATTCAGATTGATCCTAATAAGGCAAAGGCCGTAATGGAAATGCCACCGCCTAAGAATCTTAAGGAGCTTCGTGGTCTGATTGGGCGTTTGCAGTTCGTTAGAAGATTCATATCTCAACACTCTCAAAGATGCCACCCATTCTACGACTTATTAAAGGCGGGGGCCGAGTTTAAATGGAACGAACAATGTCAGAAGGCCTATGAGGAGCTTAAGGTCTATCTGTCCAACCCTCCTGTCTTGCAACCTCCTGTCCCCGGAAAGCCTTTGATCCTATACATTTCTGTCGCTGAGGATTCCCTAGGTGCTGTCCTGGCACAAGTGGATGATGAAGGAAGAGAGAGGGCAGCATATTATCTCTCCCGATTGTTCAATTCTGCCGAATCCCGGTACACTGCCATGGAGAAGACTAGTGCAGCATTGGTATGGGTAGTTCAGAAGTTAAAACACTATTTCCTAGCCCATGAGGTAAGGTTGATCTCTAGAATGAACCCAATCCGCTACCTCCTCGAGAAACCCGTCCTCTCTAGTCGATTAGCTCGCTGGCAGAGCTTTCTCTCTCAATTTGATATCACCTTCGTCGTCCAGAAGGCCATCAAGGGGTATGCTATTGCTGAGCATCTTGCTCATTCTCCTATCCCCTACACTGATTCAATCCAGGACGAATTCCCTGATGAACACCTTGCAGTTATCTCTCATCCGCCTCCCTTTTGGTCTCTACATTTCGATGGTGCGCTCAATTCCCAGGGCCGTGGCATCGGCGCTGTCCTCCTTACTCCCGAAGGTATCACCGTCCCTTTTGCCTACCAGCTCTCTTTCTCTGCCACCAACAACATAGCCGAGTATGAGGCTCTCCTAGCTGGACTAAAGCACGCCTATCTCTTAGGCGCACGATACCTCAACATCATGGGAGATTCTCAATTGGTGCTGCGTCAAGTTCTGTCAACTTATCGCACCCGTGACCCCAAACTAAAGCCATATCAAGATTTGGTCACACTCTTGGCTAGACAATTTAGCAAACTCATCTACGTTCATGTTCCCCGATCTCAAAATATTCTTGCTGATTCATTAGCATCTCTCGCTTCCTCTTTATCCTTCTCCCTTAGTCGTTCCACTGAGACCATTGTGGTCCAACGGATGGACGCTCCCTCTCTGCAAGATCCTTGGTTTGCTAACCTTAGGAAGATTATGGAAGAGAAAGCGGCTAAAGAAGAGGTTAAGGAAGTATCCTTGGCAGAATTGGAAGAAATCTTGGACGAAGATGAGTTGCCATGGTTCCATGAGATTGAGCAATATTGTCGGGATGGTTCTCTCCCGGAGGAAGCCAATGCGACACAAAGAAAAGCCATCAGAAGAGTCGCCTCGAGGTATACAATCGTTGCAGGAGAATTGTACAGGCGCGCTCTCAATGGAGTTCTGATGCGGTGTTTAGATGACGATGAAGCTTGGAAAGTAGTGGAAGCTGCTCACTCCGGTGAATGTGGAGGTCACGTGAATGGACAGGCATTGGCTAAAAAGATCCTTAGGCAGGGCTACTACTGGCCAACCCTAGAGGAAGATTGCTCTACCTACGTCCGTAGGTGCCTTCAGTGCCAGCTCCATGCTGACAGAATCCACGCCCCTGCTTCATCTCTTCGCCCACTATCCGCCCCATGGCCTTTCTCCATGTGGGCCTTTGATATTGTCGGTCCGTTAGGTGACCCTAACGCCCAAGTAAAACAGAAATCCTTCATCCTCACCGCTACAGAGTATTTCACGAAGTGGGCGGAAGCTGAAGCCTATGCAGAGATCAAAGCTACCACAGTTTGCCGCTTCATCACAAAGAACATCATCTCGCGGTTCGGGGTACCAAGCGACATTGTCACCGACAATGGGCCACAATTTGTGTCTCAAGAACTCCAGGACCTCTGTAAGAAATTTGGTATTGCATTGCATCATTCATCACCATATTATCCACAAGGCAACGGCCAAGCCGAAGCCACCAATAAAACCCTTCTTAAAATCATCAAGAAAACGTGTGAATCCCACCGGCACGCTGATTGGGCTGATAAATTGATAGACGCTCTATGGGCTTATCGCACCTCTGTCCGAACTCCTACAGGGCAGACTCCCTTCGCCCTCACCTATGGGATGGAGGCGGTACTCCCGTATGAGATTCTCATCCCTTCCCTAAGAGTGCAGCTAGATAAGGAACTTAATCTCGACGAGCGTCGAGAGGCGTTACTAGCGCAGCTGGAACTATTAGATGAGAAGAGGTTAAATGCGGCCAATCACGCTTCTGTTTATCAAAAGCGGGTTTCACGTCATTTTCAAAAGAAGGTAATCGAAAGAAAGTTTGAAATAGGTAATATGGTTTTGAAAAGGAAATTCATCCGAACAGGTGGTCCAAGGGCTAAGTTGCAGCCAAACTGGGAAGGGCCGTTCGTCATCAAGGAAGTCTATCCAGGTAATGCCTATCGGTTGACAAACTCAGAAGGAGAAGAACTGGCAAATCCGTGGAACGGGTTATATCTCAAACGCTTCTATCCCTAAAAAAGAGTCTAACCACGTGCTTCCCTAGCAATGCAAGCCTCCCCTATTCATAAGAATCACTGAGAGAAGCTGAACACACAAATACGACCCTTTGGTCCTGTCCCTAGTTCCGCCAAACACCGTTTCCCGGGGCCACACTCTGGAGGAAAGTTGTAGTCCCTGTACGTTTCTTGCTTCGGCTGAACCCAAGAATGAGGAGTAAATAAGGAGGCGATGCCTGACCTGGGTACCCTAATACGAGATAAGTCTCAAATAGGGGCAGTTCGTTATGACCTGAAGCCACAAGAAAAAGAAAGAAAAAAGAAAAGAACAAAAAGGAAAATGAATAAATGAAAATATTTGGAACAACTGTGGTAGCTTAAGGTTCAATGACGAACACAAAACCCCGGCGCAACAGACCGAAGCTTTGAGGGGTACCCAGGAAAGAATTCAAGTCTTAAAACCTCACATGACGGGTGTAAGCTTGTCTCCGTATTCTTTTTTTCTTTTCAGGACAAAGCTGAGTACCCTGGGGGTGGCCCTGGCAGAACACCGTCAGGCAAATATAAGTTCGGACCAGGAGGGTCCCTTCAATCACACGCCAATCTCAGGAGGAATCCTCAGGTTACGAGGGAGGCATGTCTTGTTACGGAAGCATCGGTTTTCCAAAAAAAAAAAAAACAAAACAAAAAAAAAAAAATCAAATATTTCAAAATCCAAAAACAACAAATATTTCAAAAAAAAAAAAAATCAAATATTTCAAAATTCAAAAAAAAAATCAAATATTTCAAAATCCAAAAAAACAACAAATATCTTTTTTTTAAAAAAAAAAAAAACTTAAAACCCAAAAACATTGAATATTTCAAAATCCAAACATTAAAAAAAAAAAAATCCAAAAATATTCATGACTTGCATTCATGGCATGCATGCATTGCATTGTTATCATTTCTCTTTTCCTTCGCTTATTTAATAAGGCTTGCCCCTTGACCAAAAATCAAGCACTGGTTACCTCCGCACTTGTCACAAGGCAAGGGGCTAAGCCTAAAACAGATTTAACCTGTTTCATTGCTAATAGTGTGCAGGACGATGGAGCAAGAAGACGAAGTAACAACAGAACAACTGCAAGGGGCAAAATCAGTCACTCCAACTTTTACTCCTGATACAGACAATTCTCGCTCTCAAACAAGGCACTCTCACTTATCAAGCATCATAAAAAGGAAGGGAAAGTACAATCACTCAATCCTCCGCTGGGCATTCCCGCAGGGGCACATCTCTCTTAGTTCTCTGATATACGCCTGGCGAGTCTCGGTCGCCTCTTCCACCTCTGCTGGCAAGGCACGCACCTTGCTGATTCCCCACATCGCTAGTGCACTCCTCACACTCTGCTCATCGTGCTCAGTGCCAATCTGTCTAGCCTGAAGAGAAGGGAAGTGCGACAACGGAGGAAGCAAGGTCCGCGGTACACCGACCTGCAAATGGCACCTGTGTGGATAATACACGGCCAGTACGGTATCACTCACTAGCCTCAAATCCAGACCCTGTCCTCTGGGCAGTCTGACCTCCGTAGTCACCAAGAAGTTAGGCCGCATCACGAACCTCTCCACGGGTAGCCGACTCAGGTACCTGCGCCATTCTTCTCTGGTCCGCATATCCCCCGTACGACACTCCACCTGCGAAGAGAAACCAAACCCGCCACCGATAAAGGAAAGTGGATGGCTCCCGAAGATCCTACTCTCAGTCTCTATGCTTGCCCTAGGGATAAACTTCAGTCTCACGCCCACCCAACACTCTAAGAGAATCATAGAACCAAACAGTGGACCACTCAGGGCAGCAGAGCTAAGCCCTTCATAAAAATAGGCTAAGATAGCCTGGGAAATAGAAAGCCCTCTCCATAAACCACTGATGGTGCTAAGGATGGGAAGATCTAGCACGTGGTCGGCTGACGGAAAGAGGATAGCACCACACAAGCAAATGGATGCAGCCTTGGCGATAGCCTCATGCCACCCGCATTTGTTCTTACAATGTGCCACCACCCACTGGCTGAGAGGAAGAAGGTGAATATGACGGGCTCCCACAAAGGTCTTGATCTCACTCGGGTCTTCTATGAATTCGCTAAAGATGGCAACTGGATCTATAGGGGCAACTGTGTGACACACTAGATCCTCCTCCCCAACCCTAGACTTAGGGAGAGACAGATAAGCCTCTACTTCCTCTAAAAGGACGGTGGCCTCAAAGGATGGAAAGATAAAAGTGTGGGTCTGTGGGTGCCACATTTCTATAAGGGCTGAAATGCTGTGCCAGTCAAAGGAAATCTTTTGGAAGTTACGACCTAAGAACATCAAGCATTGTAAGTGCCAAGAATTAAGGATGTGGGTTACCCCTAGGGGCAAGGCACGAACCATGGGAGCCACCCACTTAAGAGAAGAGTATCGGCGAGAGCCAGGAAGGAGCTAAAAAGGAGAAAACGAGGAAAGTAATGCAGAAAGAAAGAGATATTAGACGAACAGAATCAAATGAACCAAGTTTGAAGTGATTTAAACATACCTCTCTAGAAGGATTTGAACTGAGATGTCGAGGAATAGAACCCAAATGCGCAATCTCCTCTCGCTCCTTCCTCGCAGCCTTAGGGCCTGAATGGTCTCCCTCACCCAAAGAATGCTCACCAAAACTCCTCTTCATGATGATTTGGTGGTGATTTAGAGGGAAGAAACTTAAGAAGGAGAAGAAGAGGTTGGGTTCAGCCTGAAGGCAGAGCACCCCTTACTTATAGGAGGTCTCATCCCGTGTTTCGCTCCACTGGAACGCATGATGCACGAGAGCACACCAGGATTGAATGGGCTTAAGGGAATTCAATTTGGCTTCTAAGATCGTGCTGATTGGCGGTCGTACGATAGACCGTCATTCATCTAAGCACGGCCCAATGGAGACCGCTATTCTCATGTCCGCGGTCTACCATGGACCGTCGTTCTTCAGTCGGCCAGCGCCAAATAGCGGCTTTCCCTTGACCGTTATGTTACATAACGGCTATGGCATCGCCGTTATTCTTAAGCAACCCACGGCCCTGTCTTGGCCGTCATTCTTTCCAAAACGGTTTTTTCCTGGCCGTTGTTCTCTAAACTCATGGGCATGCCTCACCTCCGCTCGCGTCACTCACCTCGAGTCGGCGTGCCTCACCTCCGCTCGCGTCACTCACCTCGAGTCGGCGTGCCTCACCTCCGCTCGCGTCGCTCAACTCGAGTCGGCGTACCTCACCTCCGCTCGCGTCACTCACCTCGAGTCAACGTGCCTCACCTCCGCTCGCGTCGCTCAACTCGAGTCGGCGTGCCTCACCTCGAGTCGACGTGCGTCACCTCCGCTCGCGTCGCTCAACTCGAGTCGGCGTACCTCACCTCCGCTCGCGTCACTCACCTCGAGTCAACGTGCCTCACCTCCGCTCGCGTCGCTCAACTCGAGTCGGCGTGCCTCACCTCGAGTCGACGTGCGTCACCTCCGCTCGCGTCGCTCAACTCGAGTCGGCGTGCCTCACCTCCGCTCGCGTCACTCGCCCTGAGTCGGCGTGCCTCACCTCCGCTCGCGTCACTCTCCCTGAGTCGGCGTGCCTCACCCCCGCTCGCGTCGCTCACCCTGAGTCGGCATACCTCGCTACCTCTCACGCAGCTCACCCGAGTCTGTCATCGCCTCCCTCACCCATTGTCATTCATACATACACTCATCCATTTGCATACATTCATACATCCATACAAAAACTAAAAAAGGGGGTGCATCATATATACATATCATCATCCCAAAAAAACATAAAAATCTCATAAAAAAGAGGGAAAAAGTACAAAATCAGGCCTCACCCTCTGGCCTGTCACTGTCTCCACCTCCCTCCTGTCTCTTCGCTGGCGGGGCCATCGAAGAAGTCTCAGCATCATCGCGACGTCGTCGTCGCTCATCACTCTCGTTCCTCTCCCGCTGAGAGGAACTCGCCAGGTAACGTCTCACCGAGGTGTGAGTAGCCTGGCTGCCACTCGGTACGACCGATCGGCTCCTCGAACGGCTCATCGTCATACCCTGAACCTGGCCCCGCAGCACAAGAGCCTCGGTCCTGAAAGGCTCCAGCTCCGCTATCGTCGCTCGGTGGCGCTCCACCTCCTCTCGATAGCGCTCCACCTCCGCTCGGTAGCGCTCCACCTCCGCCCGGAGAAGTCCTGTCTCAAGAGCGTCGGCCGGCTGAGCTCGCGCAAGCTGCTCACGCAAATGGCCCGCCTCCCTCTCAGCCACGAGCCGCAGCACCTCTCGCTCCTGAGACGCTGCTCGCTCTCGCTCCAGCTCTGCCTGTAACTGCTCCAGCTCGGCAGTCAGCACAGGATGAAGTCCTCTCACCCGCTCCCGGAACTCGGCAGCCTCTACCGACTGGAGCCGCCTCACCTCCTCCTGAGCCTCGGCTAACTCCGCCCTGGCTCGAGACGCCGACCTCTGGGCGCTCACAGTCGCCTCCTGGGCCCGAGCCTCAACCTGCACCAACTCAGCCCGTAGGTGGGCCACCTCCTCTCTGGCACGGGTAGCCTCCTCCATAGCAACCCTCACGTCGTCCACCTGCATGCATCAAGCATTAGCACATTCCATTCATATCATGCACAAATAAACAAAGGAAAGCGTCAGAAGTGTACCCGCACGGCAAGCTCGCTCTCCGCTGCCTCGGCCCGCTCCACCAACCGCTGGAACTCGGCATCCCGGGCTGCTCGGTCGGCCGGTGTCTCAACAGAAGAAGAAGAAGGAGCCTCCGCTCCACGCCTCTGAGCAGCCTCAGCTCGCTGCACCCAAAACAGTCACATGCATAAACATCATATAGAAATGTAAGGGTCCAGAGTTTAGGAACATACCAGTAACTCGAGGGCTCGGCGAGCCTCATCCCTCTCCTGGATGGTGGCATGAAGGAGCCCCTGCAGCTCCGCTAAGCGTCCCTCAGGGTCGATCTGCATGTCGAAAGGAAGTCAGTACAGCATATAGAAATCATAAAGCATGTAGATTAAGTCTGAGTTTAGAATTGTACCGGTCGGCGTGATCCTCGGAACACGCGGTCTCCATAATGCCTGACGTACGCAGCCACGTACGCCGCATCACTGTCAGCACGAGCAGTCACCACGCGCCCACCTGCCTGCCAGTCGGCAACCTGCTCGGCGTTCCGCGCCGCCCAATCGCACTGCTGAGTCAGCCCTCGGGTGCTCCGCGTCACCCTCTCCCTCGCGCTCTCCTGCGCCGGGAAGTCTACCACGGGCTGAGAGACGCCGGTCGTCCTCATCACCAGCCGGGAGTAAAGGGGCTCCACTACATTCATGCAGTGTAACCACACATCACGCCCGGAGAAGGTGAGAGCTCTCACCACCCACGGCTGCTCTGTCACGTCCTCGTGTGCATAAGGAGTCCACTGCACCTGCATACATCAGCAATCACATCAACATCATATAAAACAAGCATTTTCCAAATAAAGGCTAAAGGTTTAGAAGTCGTACTGAGGAGTACGGAAGCGTGTCAATGTCATCCTGCAGGTCGCGCACCTGCCGTGTCAGGGTCCCCGACCCACGAGCTGGCGCCCACCGTCGTAGAAGAGGGAAGAGTCCAGGGCGGATCTCTAGTCCCCTGCGCAGCATAGGCAGCCGCACGTAAGCCCATGCCTGCATCACGCACAAGTCGTCAGCATCTAGAGTACAGGTCCTAGGAAATTGCATGAGTTCTGAGTCAGAGTCGTACCTGGAGAAGGGGAGAGAAGCCCCCCAACATCGTCCGTCGGGACGTCGAGCTGAGGCTCTCAAAAAGGAAGGCGAGCACACCGGCACCCCACGCGTAGTCTCCCACGTGCTCTAGGTCCTCGAGGAACGGAAGAAGTCGGCAGTGGATGACGTCCGCACGCGTAGAGAAGAGAAGCCGCCCGAACAAGAACATCAGGAACCGCCGAAGAACCGTGTCCGCCTCTGCACCCGGTCCTGCTGCTACTCGAGGCCGCACGCGCGTCACCAGCCGGTCCAAGTGCTCCTCTGGACGCTCGCCCACCGCAAGTCCCGTCCGTCGCAACCCCAGGCTGTCCTGGAGAGCTGCCCGCGGAAGAAGCGTGGTCTGCCGACGTGTCGTCTGGAGCGCGAGCCCCAACGTCCTCTCGGCCATGCCGCGGTAATCAGGAAAGGAGATCCCAGTCACCGGCAGACCGTGCACCTGCAAACCAGTGAGCCTGGCCACGTCCTCTAGCGTAGGGACCATGTGACCCCACGGGAAGAGGAACGTGCGACTCGCCGGATCCCAGCGGTCGTGCAGGGCATAGAGAAGAGGTGTGTCAAAGCGACACACCTCAATACTGAGGAATGGGGCGAACCCCATGGCAGCAAGCCTCTCTCGCTGAAAGTCCGGCAGTGCAAGATACACTGACCGAACCTGCAGCCAGGAGATACGGGTCCGACGCTTTCCCTGCATTCATTCATTCATCTCATTAGTTTCATATTTCTTAATAACAAAAGAAAGGGGTGTTCCTCATTTTAGTTGTTCAACGGCCTTCCCCTGGCCGTTTTGTTGCCTATGACGGCCCTCCATGGACCGTCCTATTTTATGATGTTTTGAATAACACGGCCATTCCTGGGCCGCTATTCCATTCACAACGGTTGTCCATGAACCGTTGTTCTGATGAATCATTCAACGGCCCTCCAAGGGACGCGGTGCTATTTTGAACGGTCCAATGGGGACCGCATTGTTCTGAATGCCGAGGGTTGCTACGTTATGGTCAACGGCCACTCCTGCGCCGCTGTTCTGTTTGACGGTCCTTTGAGGGCCGTTTTGTTCTGAGGAGAACCCAAAGGTCAGATATGTTTAACGGCCCCTACTGGGCCGTGTTGGGTATATTTTGCGGTCCTTTGAGGACCGTCATTGCGTAATCTCCTCCAACGATGGCGAAGCGCCATCCCCCGCCGCCGTGGAATCCCTTAACCCCCATTCCCCCGTGCTATACAATGGAAAAGGGACCTACCTCCGAGTCACGACGCCTTCTCGCCGGGCGCGGCGCCTCCGCCGCCGGCTCGTCGCCTTCCGGCTCGTCGGCTCCACGCTCGCCGTCGGAACCACTCTCGCTCTCCTCCACGAGCGCGAGGGCGAGATCATCCGCCGAGAAGTCCATCGTCCCGGCTTCTTCCCCCGGAGCAACCGCCTCCGACCGCCGCCGCTCGTCGCCGTCGCCATCCACTGCCATCGCGAGGGAGAGAAATCCCGAGAGAGTGAGGAAGAGGGTGATGGAAAGGAAGAGGAGAGAGGCCATTGTGAGAGAGGGAGAGCACGAGAGAAAAGAGAGAGAGAATGAGAGTGTGGGAGAAAGGGGGGGTCGCTCCTCCTTCCTCTTCTTCTTCTCTTCCTGCCGTTACGGTGGGAGGAGGGAAGGAGAAGAGGTTTATATTTTTGAACCGACGTTGAGAATGGCGGTCTAGCGATAGACCGCCATACAATTAGAACGGCTACCTTAAGACCGTTATTCTGCAAGCGGTTACTTATCATTGAACGGCCTTCCTATGACCGTTAATAATCCATATGGCGGTTTACCATGAGCCGTCCAACTTAAGAACGGTCCCCTATGAGCCGTTTAACTGTTGAATGTATCATTATTGTGAAATTCATGTGCCAATGAGTTTTGATTGCAGTTAAAGCTAAACAACATCAATGTCCCGCCGTTACGCCTGCACAGGTAAGTCAGGTATGGCCCTCAATCCCTCAAAACTCTTATTGCATTACTATATGGTAATAAACATCTATCTCGAGAACCAGTCGATTCTTCACGCATTCTAGGATCTGACGTTCCCCGTCAACAAAAACACATGATGATCTAGGTATGCGTGTCTAATCTTCGGAAAGGCCGCTAAGTTGGAAGAAGTCAGGGGACGACGGTTCTCTCTTGCACGCTGTGGTTGCAAGAAGTGTCCTGACCCTGACTCATTCAGTTCTGCAATAATATTCTCGAGTATTTTATATTTTTATCCTTTGTTTGCATTCGATTTTACATGTTTCTTTCTTTTAGCCCAGCATGCATCACAAGCACCTTTTGAGCATTCACGACCTACGGTCTGCCTGAGAAATGATCTTGCGTATGATTGACTGTTTTCTGTGTTCCATGTCCCACCGAAGGAATAATTCCACTCCAAAATTAGAAGGTATTTCTTTAGACCTAATTGTTCGGTTCTGATGAATTAAGTGTTTCCCTCGTCTGGAGTTTTAAAATCCTTTTAATTTCGCTATTGCCAGCTTCTATATCGCCTCATTTAGGACCACAGCTTGTCCGCCGATGAGGCCGCTCCTTGCTCTTTTACCTTAGTTCCTCCAGATTCAGGTTTAACACTCAGTCCCACAGTACCTTGCAAATTGGTTCGAAGGTTGCCGGAAGATTTCTATGGCTTATTGGTATGAAACGGGTGTCGTATTGCCTTAACGCTCGCTTTTGCAGTCCACTCCGCTTCATCTCCGCTACAACTCCATGTTCCATGACGCCTCCACTACACCTCCGCTCGTTCCCTTGCAAGGCGGACGTTAAGGAGGGGCATCTGTTGACACCCGTTTTTTACCGATGAATCGAATCAGTTCCTGCGTCTCAGTTATTGATGTCCCGAACAGTCAATCACATGAAAGATTATTCCTCTGGCAGTATTTTGGGCTCTTCCCAGCGAAGAAGGCCTCCCTCCCTCTCATTGGATTTAACGGTCTGTTATAAACCGTTTTTCTCAATATAACGGTCCCCACTTGGCCGTTGTGTTCCGCTGCCCCGGGTTATTTGTATCTCGTGATACGCTTTGTATAGCGGCTCAATGCCAACCGTTATAGTCAATATAGCGGTCGTCCATGGGCCGTCATTATTTGCCGACAAGAAAAGGGTTCAGAGGCCCGACAGTCGGTCATAGCCACGTGCTTCACGAAAAGTTGTTTGTCTGGGTGTTGACTCCTCTTTAAGTATAACGTTTTTTCTAGGACCGTCATGTATATTGAACGGTCCCTCAAAGACCGTCATATATGTTTGGCGGCCTTCGTAAGACCGTCATTTTTAAGGCCACCCAGATTAGACCCCCGTGATTCCAGGCGGATTAAGAGGAGAATGTCGTTGGCAATATTGACACGATGCTCTCATTTACCGGCCTTTGACCGACCATCATTCCCCTTAACCCCTGATTAAGCTCGAAGCCGTGGGCTCTATATATAGCTCACGGGTTCTGACAGAAAAAAAAGGGGGGGACCATCACGAAGTGCTGTCGAATTCCATCGCCAAATCTCATACAGCATACGCCCGTTCGTCAGGGAGTGGGGGCCTTCTACATCCCTCGCAGGCCCCCGGTGCAGGGAACTTCACGCTTCGTGTCTTTGTGTTTCCTTCTCTGTTTGCTCACCACACACGCCTTTTCTTCACTGCATCACACATCACATACATCATTTCGTTGGCATTTCTTATCTTTCCTACTGTTTCCGGCGCCCTAAACGGGGTTTCAAAACCTCCAGGTCAGCAACCAAAAGCACGAGGCCCGCACCTTCTGGCCGGCCAGGAGGAGTGGAGGAACGGACCCGCATTCTCCCGTAGCTTCCGAGTCCCGGCGCTTTCACCGGGTGGCGATCACGGTCAACAGCTTCATCTTTCCTCCTGTTGTTTTTTATCTCTTCAATATTATTTAACTCGAGGAGGAATAACATATCAACACCATCGAATCAGAAACAACCAGCAGTACTACACAATAGGATGTGTAGATGCAAACAAACTGCAGACGAGATACTTGGCGGAGATTTGACTCAAGAGTCACTCACGCAAGTGAGCCAACCTTTCAGATATGCTTAACCTATCTTTCAAGTTACTCCTTTTGATATACCTCGTCACAGTTAGTAGAAAGAGAAGCAGCAATTCCAATCTATGATACTAACAAAGATAACACAGCAATCACAACCACAGTGCAAAGCGAATTTTAAGGTGGTTCGATCTCAATCTTGAGATCTATATCCACCCCTTACTCAATTGAGTAAGGCTTATTGCTGACTCACAGCTTGACCAACTGATCCACAGCTTTGGGGATCAAATCCCTACAACATGCTGTGCATTACAGCTTAGCTATCGACTGAGCGTTACAGCTTCGCTATCCGCTGATACACAGCTTACAAACAATGTCAAAAGCAAAAGGAAAATTGAAATGACAAAGAAAAGAAACATGTAGCTCACTACGGAGCAGATTAACTCTGGATCTAATCCAGAAGTTAAGACAATCAAACTCTCTAAAACACTCTTCACAATCAGACAATCTTCAACTTCACGGCACTCTATTTTTCTATCTTCTCTCAGCAACACTCTTTTCTCGATCTCTTCCCTGGCTCTTCTCTCTCAGAATCCAACTCCTCTAAACTCTATCTCTTAAGCCTCTCTGAACTCTTGTGCTGGATTCCTTTTTCTTATCTGCTTCTTCCTAGTGCTCTCATTCTTCCTTTCTTTCCCATATTTATAGGCGCAGGCTGAGCTAGGCGGTCCCCTCAGCTTTTTGAATTCGGGGGCGTGAAAGCCACACTCCCGCTCATTTGACTAATCCAGATCTCCTACTTTGTTGGACCACGTGTCAAGAATGGATGAAGTTATATTCCACGTGGCAAAGTATCAGATCTGCTCCCTGCCTTGGATCACATGTCAGTTCATTTGAGCCTCGAGCCATGTGACTAAATCTTGTACTGAAATAGCTTGATCCTGATTCTTTTAACAATTTGAAGCTTTTTCTCAGTTAAGTCCCTGTCAACGAAATATGAAGCATTTCGTCAAACACTTTGTCAACATAAGTAGATAGTCAATGTGCATTGACTTTATTGCATGAAACATGTATGCTTAGACCTGATGTGTACATATGCACTGACTTCGGTTTGTGAATGTGCACTGACTTGTTAATGTGCACTGACTTGAATTGCTTAAGCCTATCTGCATATGTTCTGACTTGAACCGTTATGCTCCGACCTTATAATGCAGATATGAATATATGCACAGACTTTATAGAGTTATAAGCAAAGCACAGACCTTATAAAGTGATATGTAAACATGCACAGACCTTATGAATGACTAAGGCAAATGTGCATCGACCTTATAGATGACTAAGGTAAATGTGCATCGACCTTAGTTAGCTAAAGTTCAAATGTGCATCAACCTTAGTTGCAATTTAACACAATGTGCACCGACCTTAGAATGCAAGATGCAATATATGCACCGACCTCAGTTGCTATCTAACACCATGTGCACCGACCTCAGAGTGAACAAGGCAAATGTGCACCGACTTTATAACTGAACAAGGTGAATGTGCATCGACCTTACTTTGTGCTAGCGAAAAGGTGCACCGACCTCTAGTACATGACTTATAGACATACACCGACCTAATACGCTTATATGCAGACATGCACTGACCTTCACACTGCGACATGTATGAATATGCACTGACCTGCATATGCCTTGATATTTAACATGCCTCGACCTTAAAATTCAACTGTCTGAATATGCAATGACCCTTATGCAACAGAAAAATTATCTTGACTATAATCAAAGCTTTAAGATAACAAAGGTGCCAGAGACAAACAAGATAAAAAAATACTGTTGTCATCATTAAAAGATCAACAAATTACTATTGCCATCATTAAAACAAGACATCAAGATCAGAGAAGACACAACATTCTCCCCCTTTTTGATGATGGCAACACTTCTATATTTTGATGGCAACACTTATTACTTGATGAGACAGAAATTACAAATCTTGCTGTTAAGTGCAATAGAAGATAGATGTGCATGGACAAACATGGATATGGATAGACAGAAACAAGCAAAATCTCTCCCCAGTTCTCTCCCCAGCTAAAATCAGTGAGAAATGAGTGATGTGATGATCTCTTCCCTAGCTAATGCAGCTAATGCCAAATGCCAAGCTAAGATGATCTCTCCTCCATACTCTTTCTGCTACTGCATCTGTATCAATATTTCTAATGCCATCAAGATCTCTCCCCCTTTGCCATCAGCAAAAAAAAATTTATGGTTGATAGGAAATGACATAAATGTGTAAATATAAGCACAATCTGATTCAGCCTTCATTAGCTTACCATAGAAAATGTAAATTCTTCTAACTTTAAGATTTAACATAATGCAACTCTGATAGAGATTTGGTTTAAGAATGATGAAGGTAGGATTCAGTATTCAAACTCTTTGAATAATGTTGCATTATCATTTAATAGCAATAAACCCGACTACATTGTGATGTTATGTTCAATCTCACTTCATCTTACTCATTTAATTCTAATGAAGTTCTTAGGATATTCTCAGAACATGTATTGAGATTAAACATTTTAGACATTTCTGTTCTTCATTTACCATAAGGTAACAACATGATTTTTTCTTTTCTTGTCTTTTGCTCATTATATACAGAACAGTCAAGTATAATCATACTTGTTCATATGAGGGTATACGTTTATCAGACGTCAGTTCCCCTAGTTACTTAGTTGGATTTACTATGTTGTTTCAGGTATAGTTTTTACCTTTTTATGTAAGGGTACATGTTTATCAGACGCCAGTACCCCTAGTTACTCAGTGAAGCTATCCTTTTAATTTTAAACAGAGTTAGCTAAGAAGCTTCATGACATAGGTTCATATTATCTTTGGTAAAGAACCCAGTTTCTCGGCGCATTTAGCCATTGCTCTGCCTATGTGAGTTTTAATTCATCATAACTTCCCTTTGGTTTTGCAAAAAAAAATTATGTTTAAAAACAATACACAGTTCAAGATTTGAACCAAGACTATCATGAATGTTAAACTTTCAGATTTAGATAGACCTTACAAAACATACCACGGCAGCTATGGTTGAAGACTATTAAATGTGAATTGCAGCCTTTTCATTGAGTTCAGACTTTGGATTCTTGGATTCATTAGACTTAAACCAAAAACGATTTTTAAGATACATCAAGAATTCTTATAGGAGAAGATTTTAGTATTTCAGTAGCTCAGAATAATGAATCGAAGACCAGATTGTTATTATATTTTAGCAGACAGAGTTGATTCCAATGAAATGAGACACACAATAGCTGTAGTGAAATAATGTGATTGAATACTCCCCCTGTCTATATGCATTACTGCTAGACACAACATTGAATGTATAAGCTATAGGACAGACAAGCCAGACATAAGCTCCCCCTTACTATATGCAAAAAAAATGATATGCAAGATTTGGATGAATGCACTATTGACCCATGATACCAGGTGGAGGTGAACCTCTACACATGATGTGGGTTTCCAGACAAACATAATCTATCTTTCTCCCAGCTTACCATTTGATATACTTATGGGTCAAAGTGTGAAGAACAGCATACAAACATGTAGATGCTGGCATTACCATATACAACATTCATTGACAGAACAAGTGATTAAACAAATGGAGACATTTATTCATGCTGAGAATTTACATAGATCAAGTTCTCTTCTCAAATATTTAAACCTTTCATTATTGAGAGGCTTGGTGAAGATGTCAGCAATCTATTTTTCAGACTCAATGAAATTTAGTTCAATTTCCTTTTTATTAACTTCATCTTTAAGAAAGTGGTGTTTTGTTCAATATGCTTAGTTCGGGAATGATGAACTGGATTTTTTGTTAGAGACATGGCACTAGTGTTATCACAGAAAATAGTAATACAACCAAGTTTAATGTGATAGTCAATAAGTTGGTGCTTAATCCATAAGACTTGGGCTGCACAATTTCCTGCAGCACCATACTCTGACTCAGCTATAGAAAGAGCAACAATATGCTGTTTCTTAGATGCCCAAGATACTAGACAACCACCTAGATATTGACAATATCCACTAGTGCTTTTCTTGTCTATTCTACACCCAGCATAGTCTGCATCAGTGTAAGCTAAAAGGTCTAACTCACACCTAACAGGATACCAAAGACCTAAATCAGGGTGCCAGATAGGTATCTAAAAATCTTTTTGACTGCACTAAAATGTGATTCCCTAGGACTAGCTTGAAATCTTATGCACAAACACACTGAGAATTGGATATCAAGTCTAGATGTAGTTAAATATAGAAGGATCCAATCATACCTCGATAGGTTTTGGAATCAACCATTTTACCTTCTGGGTCAGCATCAAGACTGGTTGATGTACCCATTAGTGTAGCAATTTCCTTGAGATTCTATAGCTGGTATTTCCTCAGGAGATCTTTGATGTACTTTCCTTGTGTGATGAAACTTCTTCAGAGGTTTGACAAATCTACAGTCCAAGGAAGAATTTCAACTCACCCATCAAACTCATTTCAAATCCGTTAGTCATTAGATTAGAGAATTCCTCACACATAGATGGTTTAGTTGAACCAAAAATAATGTCATCTACATAAATCTGAACAACAAGAATATCCTTGTTATGTATTTAGTAAACAAAGTTTAGTGAACCTCACCTCTTGTGAAGCCCTTACCAGTGAGGAATAATGTCACCCTGTCATACCAGGCCCTTGGAGCCTGTTTCAATCCATATAAGGCCTTATCCAACTTGTACATATGATCAGGAAAATCTACACATTCAAAGCCAGGAGGTTGTTTGACAAAAACTTCTTCTTT
Organism: Amorphophallus konjac; assembly: GCA_022559845.1. Classification (NCBI taxonomy): domain Eukaryota; kingdom Viridiplantae; phylum Streptophyta; class Magnoliopsida; order Alismatales; family Araceae; genus Amorphophallus; species Amorphophallus konjac. The sequence goes on from CM040120.1 coordinate 404,849,700, forward strand.
TATTTAGCCATTTAGGAAAGTAGATTTTACATCCATCTGTTGAAGTTTTATTCCTAAACTACATGCAAATGTAAGAAGAACCCTTATTGCTTCAAGCCTGGCCACAGGGGCAAAAGACTCTTCAAAGTCTATCCCAAATTCCTAATTATACCCTTAAGCAACTGGCCTAACTTTGTTTCTAACAATTTTTCCTTGCTCATCTGTTTTATTCCTAAAAGCCCACTTTGTTCCTATGATGGAGCCATGTGATGGTTTAAGAGCAAGGTGCCATACGTTGTTTCTTTCAAACTGATTAAGTTCCTCATGCATGGCATTTATCCAATGGTTGTCTTTTAAGGCATCATTAACATTTCTGGGTTCTATTTGGGAAACAAGGGCAAAGGATTTAAGCTCATTTTCAATTCTTAAGTAAGACCTGGTTCTAGGGGGTTCATTAATATTACCAATGATATTTTCTAATGGGTGATCTCTAAGATTTCTAATATTGATAAGTTGATTACCTGAGACCCCATTTACCTCCCCCTGAACTTCTGGCTCTTCATTTTCATCTTCAGTCTCTTGTTCTACTTTTTCTTCTCCTTTGTTGTCTAAAATTTCTCCTTCATCCTTGTTCCCGCAAAAATCACTTTCAGTTCTGTTAGATATTTCATCGAAAATTACCTGAGGTGTCTCTTCAACAGTTTCAGATTTCTTATTGTAAACTCTATAAGCTCTTGATATTTCAGAATATCCTAGAAAAGTTCTAGGTTCACTCTTTGCCTCAAACTTATCAAGATCTCTCTTAGAGTTAACATGAATGAAACATTTAGATCCAAAAATATTAAAATAAGCCAGTGAGGGTTTCTTACCTTTTAATAATTCATAAGGAGTCTTTTGACAAGAAGGTCTTACCAAATCCCTGTTGATGATATAACATGAAGTGTTCACAGCTTCAGCCCAAAACCTTCTAGGTAATCCACTCTCAACTAGCATAGTTCGAGCCATTTCTACCAAGGTTCGATTTTTCCTTTCAACTACTCCATTTTATTCTGAAGTTCTTGGTGAAGAGAACCTATGTATTATTCCATTTTCCCTACAAAAAATATCAAACTGAGAGTTTTCAAACTCACCACCGTGGTCAGACAAAATGTTAGATATAGAGATCTTACCATCCTGTTTTATTCTGTAGAAGAATTCCGAAATTTATCAAATGCTTCATTTTTATGAGTTATGAAGAAAACTCAAATAAACCTAGAAAAATCATCTACAATGACAAAACCATATCTTCTACCACTCAAACTAACTGATCTAGTTGGTCCAAACAAATCCATGTGAATTAGATCGAATAGTTTAGAAGACATGCTTTCAGTTATGGATTTTAGAGATTTCCTAGTGTATTTTCCTTGAGTGCAAGCTTCACAAACTTTATTCGTTTCTTTGAATGATATTTCAGGTAACCCTTTTACCATGCCGAATTTATTCAACTTATGCAAGATCCTATAGCTAGCATGTTCTAGCCTACGATGCCAAAGAAATGCAAGGTCATATTTATTTGCAGACAGACACATGTTCATATGGACTTCATCATCCAAGTCAACCATATACATGTTATTGACTCTTTTTTCACTAAACTTTACAATTTCAGAATTATGTTCAAGAATAGTGTAAACAAGTGAGTCAAAAACAACTTTATACCCCTTATTACACAATTGACTGATGCTAAGCAGATTATATGCAATTCCTTCAACCAATAATACATCATCAATGCAATAGGAAGAACATTTACCTATCTTACATGATCCTATGATTTTGCCCGTTGAATTTTCACCAAAAGTAACATGACCAACATTCTTTTCAGTAAGCATACAAAACTTTTCTTTGTCCCCGGTCATGTGCCTGGAGCAGCCACTATCAAGATACCATCTGTTGTGGTGGGCTGCTAGGCATACCTACAAAATCAATTAAGTATAATGTTTTGGAACCCAAGAATGTTTGGGCCCCATTGCAACATTTAACTCATGCAAACAATATAGCAGGCATTTTGGTATCCATATTTGTTTAGTTGTTTTTGTGGATTTTTTATTTTTCTGCTCATTGTGCTTATTCTGAAGTTTCTAAGTTTTGAAAACTTTTGAGTTTTTGTGCCAGTAGCTGTTGGTCCGAGAAGCCTTCGGATGTGTGTATCCATCATAGAACCTGAATTTAGTATTTCTGTGATAACCATAGAAATTTTGATTTCTAGAAGACCAAGACTTAGGTTGCATTGATCCAACCCTAGAATTGTGTTGATGCACCCAGTAACCTGAGGTACCCCTTCTTTGACCTCTGTGTTTAATTGACTGAAATCCAGAAGAAATGTACATTGGTGCAGTGAAGTGTGTGCTACAATTTTTGACTTCATTCTCTTTTCCTTTCTCTTTGTCCTTAGCACTTATTCTGTTTTGTTCAATGTTCATTTTTATCAGGGGATTATATTTTCCTTTCTCTTTTTCAGCAACAAATGAAATTATTTTGGCTTCAAAGCTCTTCTTGACAGTTGGATTAAATCATAATCCTTCTTTCCTAAAATTTACTGTTGTTCTAAAAATAGCATTCAGATTCTCAGTGCCTTGTGTCATAGCTTCAAGAGATTTTTGCTTATCATTCATTTCCAAGTTCAGATCGTTAATAGTTTTCTTCAATTCTTCATTTACACATCTCACAGCTTCATATTTCTCATTAACTGTCTTTGTTTCCTCTTCAAATGTTTACATTTTGATTTTCAATTCATCAATAATATTTTTCAAGTTTTCATTTTCACATGTTAGTTCTTTCAACACATCTTTATATTCATCTTTTTCAGTAATTGAGTTTTGTAAGTCATAATTCTCTTTCTCTAAGCATGCAATCCTATCATTTAAAGAAGTATCACAAACAAGAGAATTAATTTTCTTTTTGAGATGTCTATTCTCCCTACGCATATTATCATATTTATCTAAGATTTCAGCATATGCGTCTTCCCAGTCACTATGAGTGTAATCTTCAAAGGGAGAATTTACCTCATCTTCATTGCTCTCTTCATCCTCTTTTTTGGCCATCAGACATAGTTTATCTTCTTTATTACATTCGGAAGAACTGCTATCACTATCTTCTTCATCTTCACTCCAGGTGCTCACCATAGCCTTTGCCTTCTTATTTTTTCACCTGGGTAGATTTTCTTTTTGCAGCTCTAGACAATCTGCTTTTAAGTGTCCCGACTTCCTGCAATTATAACAAACTATACTGTTAGATTTTTTGACATTTTAGATTTAAATTTAGACTGCCTTCTACCAGATGAGTATTTGCGTATGAATTGTTTACCTTCTTTCTTCAGAAATTTCTTAAACTTTCTGGTCAACATAGCAAACTCACCTGAATCTTCTTCAGAACTGGATGAACCTTCTTCACTAGAAGACCCTCTACTACTGGAGTTTACTTTAAGTGCCAGTGACTTCTTCTTTTTCTCAAAATCATCTACCCTCTTGGGATTCAACTCATATGTCATGAGGGATCCGATTAGCTCGTCTACACCAGTAGTAGCCAGGTTCCTAGATTCTTCCACTACGGTGGCCTTTGTATGCCAGATCGGTGTCAAGTGAAGTCCCGCGATCAATGACACCCAAGAGGGGGGGTGAATTGGGTGATTACAACTTTTAAAAAAAATTACCTGATTTAAAACAGATGTGATAAAGTAGCAATTAGACATTCAGATCTGTTTAACTTCAGGTTAGATTCAACAAAATCTATAACCACGAAAGCTCTTCGGTACTAGGTGGAGGTGTGAATCTAGGGGTCCTACTCACGCAAGGCTTTATCATCTTGACAAGATTGGCCTTGTCAATCCGAACCCACCTTTCAATATACCAAAGATCTAAAACAGAAAAGATCGATTATGCTCGATCTAAAAGATCAAACGTGGAAGAATAATAAACACAACCGATCACACAGAATGTGGGTAGAAGAATTGAATCAAACCACACAATAGACAGAAGTTTTTAAGGTGGTTCGGATGCAACGCCGGCAACCTACGTCCACCCCTCACCAAAGCCCGGTGAGGCTTCACTGTTGGAAAACCAGCACGGGGATAAATCCCCAACACGGAGCCAAGCTCCAATACACACGTAGGACGACGCCTGCAAACACACGGGGAACAAACCCCAACACACACACACACGGAGAAGGTGTCTCCAACACGATCCAACAACTGGATCTACTACACACACACACACGGTGCAACAAACGCAGCACAAACTATGGATCTGAAAAGATGCTCCCACACAAACATACGGATCTGAGTAAATCCACACACACACACAAGTGTTGGGTCCCGCAAGGTGTAGTTGGATCTAGAAGGGGGGGTTGAGTAGATCCTATCAAAAGCTTTGGCATATTTAAAAACTCTTAGCTATCAAAAGCATGAACCACTCCAATAAAGTGAATGAATCACTTAGGCACAATGCACAGCGGAATTAAGTAGAGTGGCTCAAATGAAAAGACTTGGATTACAAGCGATGAAGCGTCAACTCTTCTTTAAGCACATTTGTGATCTTTGAGAGATACAAGCCTTGTAGAGCAGGGATCATAAAGCATAACACTAGAGCATGAAATAGCTTGCAACAACCGTACGTGTGTGTGTGCTATGTTGATCACTCAAAGTGCATATGTGTGTGAATGTAGTGGTGATCAACCAAGGTGCATGCGAGTCTAAGCAAGGGAAACACTTAGCAATACTTTCACCTTGGCGCCTGTGTGCAAGGGTGCAGCAGGCCACCCAAGGGATGCAGTCAAAGTGCTAAGCTCAATTAAACCACAGATAAAATTGAAAGTGCAAATCTGAGTGCTTGAGTGTGTAAACAAGATAACCAAGTATGGAAGCACATGAACCTGTGAATGGGGGTAGAAGATATAGAGCAATCGCACACGATGAACAACCCACAACACAAGGATTTTTAAGGTGGTTCAGTTGCAACCCCGCAACCTACCTCCACCCCTCACCAAAATCCGGTGAGACTTTCCTGCTTACTCACAGCTTGACCGGGGACACGCCCCAAACCACAGAACAGAGAAAACCCTCTTTCTGTCTTCCTACACACAAAGCCGGCAGGGACGGCTATACTGCAGATCGAAGAACCTCCGATTATCTTCCTACTAACCACCGGTAGGGACGATCTTCAGTTTCAATAGATTGATAGAAATGAAAATGGAACAAGATGAAAATGCTCAAACAAGATATGGAGATATGCTAGAATGAAGTAGATCTTGTCTGAGATTGTTGGATCTTGAATCTGGTGCTTTGATCTTCCTTTGATCCCTTTGAGTTGATGGAGAAGATATAGGATGTAGCTTGATCTTTCCTTTAAATCTCCTTGAGTTGATGAAGAAGAATGTTGGATGTAGCTTTGATCTTCCCTTGAGTTGATGAAGAGGTTTGGATGTAGCTTTGATCTTCCTTTTGATCTCCTTCATGAGCTTGCTTGCTTCTCTTCTTCCTTGGAGATTGAGGACTTCAGATGTAGGCTTGAATCCCTTGGATTGGATGTAGAACTTCTGCAAGGAGTACTATTCACGGCTATAGTACATCTTCTTCCTCGGAGCTCCTCTAGCCTCTCTTCATCTCTCTTTGCTCCAAATGATCAACTAGGGTTTCTAACCCTCTTGTGTTGATTTTATATCTCTTTGGATGATCAATAAACACATCCCAGACTAGATCCACATTTTGTGGGTGATTAGGTGACTTTTGGATTAAAGAAATCCATGGGGAATGGCCTTTCTCGAAGTGGAAAATAAAGTCAACATTGAAGGCTCGGGGCTGGCGGTCGACCTGAAGCTTCTGGCGGTTGACCGCTACTGAGAATTGTTGTAGAAGATTAGTCCCTGGAATTTTCGGTCGACCGCTACTGGGCTGGCGGTCGACCGCTACTGAGAAGACTGTAGACGGTGAGCTGCTGGCTGGGGCGGTCGGCCGCCCCTGGGCTGGCGGTCGACCGCCTGCTGGGTAGACCCCGGTTTTTCCCAGGTCGGTCCATTAACTGCTTTGGCTCCATCGCTTAAGTTCTTTAGCACCCCATTCATGTCTGTAGCATCACTCTTGACAGTCTAGAAAGTGTCAACTGAGTCTTTGACTTTGGGTTCTCTTGGTTATGCTTCTTTGTGCATCGACCTTAACTGTCATTGAGCTTTCACTATTGCCAACTCCACTCCATTCCTTGGCTGTCATTGAGCTTTCACTTTTGCCAACTCCACTCCATTCCTTGGATTATCTTGTGACTTGCTATCCAGAAGTTACACCGACCTTGAACCATCCATAAGGTAAGATATGCACTGACCATATGAGGAATATGCAATGACCTTATGTGTGATGCTATTCAGCTTGATTTCTGTGCTGCTTGATACATGCTAGATTTCTGTGCATTCAATATTGTCATATGCCTTGATATCTATGTATCCGTATCCAGTTGATCTTTTGCACTGGAAGTATAATGACCTGAAATATGAATATTAACATTATCAAATGCAGGTATAATGACTACAGAGGCAGACATCATGAAAACCATAAAAGTAATCATGGTGCACACATAACATTATCAAATGCAGTTATAATGACTACAGAGGCAGACATCATCAAAACCATAAAAGTAATCATGGTGCACACATGTTCCACATTCTCCCCCTTTTTGATGATGGCAACTATGACTCATAGAAATTCACATGGTATCTATGAGTCACTCGCATGGTTCTCACCCCCTTTCACACACAGAGTGCATTCTGATTAATGACTCACATAATCTTACCACATTCTTTGATTAATGACTCACATAAACTTCTCCCCCTTTGACAACATCAAAAGATCCAGAGAAGAGAAAGAGATACTAAACATGTCATTGCAGGCAACAGTCCAGAAAATGATGTAGAAATACATGTCAATGGTTGTACACTTATTAAAGCTGACAAGATAACCAAAGAGAACAACCAATTGTGGAAAGCCAGTTATAGGACGAACATGGTGGTGTCTCGTGGCTTGGCAAAGACAATGTAAGTGTGAGAGGTGGAGCCACGGCAGCAGGATTCAATTTCTCAAATAGGAGATGGATAGAGCAGCCAAGGAGCACTTTTATGATTTTAAATTTTGTAAGATTTTTAGTGGTTTTCTAGTTTTCAAATTTTTTAGATTTTCTCTGCAATGCATGGAAATGATAAATGCAAGCTACAATTGTATGAAGTTAAGACGTGCATGTGACTCTATTTCATGAAAGCATGATGCTAATGATGACAGGACTTATGCCAAAGGCCAATTAATGAAAAAGTAATGTGATATCACTTGACAGAGGACACCAATGATTTTGGATACGACTTGAAAGGAGCATCAAGATGATACCACTTGTTGGATGATACCACTTGTTGATGTATCAAGGTGATATAATCATGGCAACCTAAAAGATTTATGTAGATATGGCAAATGAAGGTAAACAACAAGGAGCATCAAGATATGACTTCTCAAGGAAGAATGGAGGTTCTTTAATCTGAAATCAAGTTCATAAATCAGAGTTATGGATTTTTTAGAATTTTCAGTTATAGAACTCAAATGAACTAGCCCTTACATTCAGATTGGTTTAATGCTAATGAATTCTGGCCTGCTCAGTAGAATCACATGAAGACATTTGCATGCAAGTTTAATAGAAGTGAACCAGAAATTCATGTCAAAACCAGATTAACCTTCTCTTATCTTACTCATTCAGTTTCATTGGTTCTCTTGAGAGTGACTACGATAAGTATTGAGGCTAAACACTTAGATGACTTTGATTTGATTCATGAGTGCTACACATTCAGATTTTTCTTTCGAAAATAATTGAAAGATGATTATTATCATTTTACGAGCAGTCAAGTGTAGCAACTACCTTTTGACGTGAGTGTGCACGTTTACCAGACACAAGCACCCCCAGTTACTCAGTGTAGCTCACGATTTTGCTTCAACGAGAACAAAGATAGCATAGTCACCTCATGACATATCGGACCTCGTTTCTTTGATGAGGAGATATATTTCTCAACAACAGTGCCATTGCTCTACCTTGAGCTTACTTTAAGTGTATCCACTTTTTTGAAATAAACAGATTCAACAAATGTTTAAAAACAATACTTAGCTGAAGTTTCTCGATCAAGGATGCTTTTGTACTCAAAATAAGCTTTCAGATTCAAGATGGCATAACAAGTCAAAACATGAGAAACTAATTTAAGTCTATTAAGCCCGACCACAAACATTTTCAAGACCATCAAACTTCAAGACTCAAGAAATCATTAATGTCAAACCAAAATCATTCATGTTCAAGGCAGTCACAACACTCTTTACAACAAAATTCTTCTTGAAGATTTACTCTGATAAACAACCTCAATAAAAGATAGGGAATCCTCCAAGAAGTTCAAGGCAATTAGAATCCAAGTTGAACCACAAAAGGATTAAGCAATATCATGCAGTGGCTTGGTTTAAGAAGAGAGTGTTGCATAACTGGTAGGTAAGAATAGATGAAGAACACTCCCCCTGAGGTTATGCACTGAGCTCAAACTGAGATGGAAGAGATAAAGTTATCAGGTGCAAGGAAGTGTCGACTCTGACATTGTGTGATGTCGACACTCGGAGCTCAGACAGAAGTAATTTTCAGGCAGATAGAACTGTGGGGTCGACCTGTCAAAGGAGTGAGGTCAACCTGTTGAACTGCAAGGCAGAGTTTTGACTGGATTTTCATGATGGGAAAAATCTCCCTGAGAAGAAGCATTCTATGCCATGATGTCAACAGAATGAAGATGAAACATATGCATGAATGCTGCAAAGAGACAACTCCCCCTTACTATATAGCCTATATGCGACATTGACATATGGTACGTGGCGGAGGTGAAACCTCACGCATATTGAGTGCTTCTAGGCAAGCATAACCTGTATTTCCATACATCAACATTTAATATACCATGGCCATGCAAGAGTGAAATGATGTGAAATGATTCAAACTAGATTGATGTTGACTCCCCCTGAGTACATGCAAGGGTTGGCAATGAACTATGTAGCCTAAGACTTATGTGAATACACAATGCAATGAAGATGCTGCAAAATGATTGTGCATTATCATGTGTCTTCTAAACATGATGTGCATTAAGGTATGTGTGATCACAAGATGATGCAAACACAAATCATTCATAATTGATTTTGAACTGAATGCAACTTGATGATGATGCCAATCACTAGACTCCCCCTTTGAACAATGCTAACATGAATAACGAGTTGAAAATGCAGCCATGGTATGCATCATCAAAACCAAAATCTAAGAATTTCATGTAGCTGATAGCAAGACTTAAGCAACTCATCATCACATCAACTTCATCAGCATAACAAGTTTTTCATGAATTAAACAGCTGAAATCAAGCATGGTGTGAGCAAATTATCTAGCTCAAAAGTTCATCTCACACCATGGGGGGGAAGACATTTCAAAGAGCAATTCAGTTTGTAGAATTTAATGACAGTGGGCAGACTTATGATGCACTATGTACATGTCAAGACTAATCATGCAAGATGACTGAATATAAAAGGTTTATGTACATACCTGTGCCTTGAGCTTTTATTTACCTTATGATCCTTTGTTCAGCTCCAAGGCATCCTGCACCCAAAATTCTCATTTGGAATTTTTAGGTACCCAAGATTGCTAGGTCCTTGTGGGTTAGCAGCTTTGTCATATTCACCAATGTGGCTCATCTGTTTCAGGAAAATCAGATCATCATTCCTCATTGTATGACAATCATACATGTCATGACCATTTTTTCCACAGTAAAAATAGCGCATAAAAGATTGAGCATTCTTTTTATGTTCATGTGCGTGTGCATATGCATTTTGTTTTTGTGGATGAGCATGGGATTTACCTTTCATGGCATGAAGGTGATGCTTTCCCTTCAAGTGCCAGCACTCTTGGATAGTATGGCCAGACTTACCACAATGAGAGCAACAATGAGGAAGATTTTTATTTAAAGCCATGGAGAGTGTCGACCTGCTTGTATGGGAGTGTCGACTCTTCTGACTCCCCATGCAGTTCTGTGCAGATATCTGCTGAGTAGGTCCTCTGCCAGTATTGACCTGTTTCTTTCCTTACTCTTTCACTTGCTCTCCTGCTCTAAGCTCATCATTTCTCAAGATAAAACAATCATGCACAGTGTGACCATGTTTACCACAATAATAACAATGGACATTCATTTTGTGGAAAGCATGGTATTTAGCATAGGACATGTTATGGTGCATGTTTGGATGAGCATGCTGAGTTTTGCTTTTCTTTTGAGCAGTATGCTCTTTTTGGTGACCACATGAGGTGGTGGCTTCCGGTGAGCCTGAATCTTGAATTTGGGCAAACAAAGAAAGGAAATCATTCAGACCTTGAATTTTATTTTCAAGTGAAGAAATATGCTGTTTAGATTCATCAAGACCTCTTCGCATGCTGCCAATTGCTCATTGAGCATGGCATTTATTGCTTTAAGATTTTGATTTTGTTATTCTAAAGCATGCAATGTTTCAGAGTGATCATCAATGACAGATTTACCTTTTTCATGTGCAGCTAATTTTTCATGTAATTCTTCTTCAGCTTGTTCACGTTCAATTTTTTTTCCAACAAATCTCTATTCTCTTCTTTCAGAGAATCAATCAGATTTTGTCGCCATTCAAGATCATCATGGAGACCAACATTTATGTTTCTCAAGAATGAATATTTTTCACATGAAAAATTAGCAGAGCATGAAACAGAATTTTTATTTCCTTCAACCAACCTCTCATGATAGATTAGCCCATAGGCCATAGTTTGATCATTAGTGATTGACTTAGGTTGGTTTTGAAGTTTTATTATAGTTTCTTCCAACCTAGTGATTTCATCATGAAGATTTTCATTTTCATCCCTTAGACATGCAATGCTTTGTTTATGCGTATCTAGATCAAAAGAAAGAGTGCCGTTGAGCTCTTCAAAAATAGAACACTTTTTACAAACCAAGCTTTTAGTTTGGTTATTTTTCTTGAGATCCTTTTTCAAATTTTTTTTCTTCTGATTTTACCTTTTTGTATTGTGTAATCAACTCATCATAGGCTTCCATAAGCTCTTCAAAAGTGAATTCTTCGGAGTCAGAGTTTACCTGTGATGAGGATGTATTACTGGACTGTTCTGCACGGGTGGCCATGAAGCATTCTTGTTCTTGTTCCTTCCCTTCATGGATTTTCACCAACATGTCTAGTACTTGCTTGGCTATGCTGCAGGAGCACACAAGATGAGTTAGTCTGAGATCAACTGCAGCTATAATTAAGTTATATGTAGCAAGATTATCATTATGTTTGGTCTCATGTTCGGCTGACCAATCAATTGAATTTGATGGCAGCTCATGAGGACCATCATATATAAGAGTCCACAATTGTGGATCTATGGAGCTAACATAGATAAACAATCTCCCTACCCATGTAGAAAAATTTGAACCATCATAAATGGGCGGAGAAACCATCGAAGCATGTGTAGCATATGAAGCCATATAAATAAAAGCACCGGGATCTTCCCCTGCAGATCATAGGATCTAGGAAAGGCAGAGCCTCGCTCTGATACCACTTGTTGGGTCCCGCGAGGTGTAGTCGGATCTAGAAGGGGGGTTGAATAGATCCTATCAAAAGCTTTGGCATATTTAAAAACTCTCAGCTATCAAAGGCATGAACCACTCCAATAAAGTGAATGAATCACTTAGGCACAATGCACAGCGGAATTAAGTAGAGTGGCTCAAATGAAAAGACTTGGATTAAAAGCGATGAAGCGTCAACTCTTCTTTAAGCACATTTGTGATCTTTGAGAGATACAAGCCTTGTAGAGCAGGGATCATAAAGCATAACACTAGAGCATGAAATAGCTTGCAACAACCGTGTGTGTGTGTGTGCTATGTTGATCACTCAAAGTGCATATGTGTGTGAATGTAGTGGTGATCAACCAAGGTGCATGCGAGTCTAAGCAAGGGAAACACTTAGCAATACTTTAACCTTGGCGCCTGTGTGCAAGGGTGCAGCAGGCCGCCCAAGGGATGCAGTCAAAGTGCTAAGCTTAATTAAACCACAGATAAAACTGAAAGTGTAAATCTGAGTGCTTGAGTGTGTAAACAAGATAATCAAGTATGGAAGCACACGAACCTGTGAATGGGGGTAGAAGATATAGAGCAATCGAACACGATGAACAACCCACAACACAGGGATTTTTAAGGTGGTTCGGTTGCAACCCCACAACCTACGTCCACCCCTCACCAAAATTCGGTGAGGCTTTCCTACTGACTCACAGCTTGACCGGGGACACGCCCCAAACCATAGAACAAAGAAAACCCTCTTTCTGTATTCCTACACACAAAGCCGGCAGGGACGGCTATATCGCAGATCGGAGAACTTCTGATTGCCTTCCTACTAACCACCGGTAGGGACGATCTTCAGTTTCAATAGATTGATAGAAATGAAAATGGAACAAGATGAAAATGCTCAAATAAGATATGGAGATATGCTAGAATGAAGTAGATCTTGTTTGAGATTGTTGGATCTTGAATATGTTGCTTTGATCTTCCTTTGATCCCTTTGAGTTGATGGAGAAGATATAGGATGTAGCTTGATCTTTCCTTTGAATCTCCTTGAGTTGATGAAGAAGAATGTTGGATGTAGCTTTGATCTTTCCTTGAGTTGATGAAGAGGTTTGGATGTAGCTTTGATCTTCCTTTTGATCTCCTTCGTGAGCTTGCTTGCTTCTCTTCTTCCTTGGAGATTGAGGGCTTCAGATGTAGGCTTGAATCCCTTGGATTGGATGTAGAACTTCTGCACGGAGTACTGTTCACGGCTATAGTACCTCTTCTTCCTTGGAGCTCCTCTAGCCTCTCTTCATCTCTCTTTGCTCCAAATGATCAACTAGGGTTTCTAACCCTCTTATGTTGGTTTTATGTCTCTTTGGATGGTCAATAAACACATCCCAGACCAGATCCACATTTTGTGGGTGATTAGGTGACTTTTGGATTAAAGAAATCCATGGAGAATGGCCTTTCTCGAAGCGAAAAACAAAGTAAACATTGAAGGCTCAGGGCTGGCGGTCGACTTGAAGCTTATGGCGGTTGACCGCTACTGAGAATCACTGTAGAAGATTAGTCCCTGGAATTTCCGGTCGACCACTACTGGGCTGGCGGTCAACCGCTACTGAGAAGGCTGCAGATGGTGAGCTACTGGCTGGGGCGGTCGACCGCCCCTGGGCTGGCGGTCGACCGCCAGCTGGGTAGACCCCGGGTTTTCCCGGGTCAGTCTGTTAACTGCTTTGGCTCCGTCGCTTAAGTTCTTTAGCACCCCATTCATGTCTGTAGCATCACCCTTGACAGTCTAGAAAGTGTCAACTGAGTCTTTGACTTTGGGTTCTCTTGGTTATGCTTCTTTGTGCATCGACCTTAACTATCATTGAGCTTTCACTTTTGCCAACTCCACTCCATTCCTTGGCTGTCATTGAGCTTTCACTTTTGCCAACTCCACTCCATTCCTTGGCTGTCATTGAGCTTTCACTTTTGCCAACTCCACTCCATTCCTTGGATTATCTTGTGGCTTGCTATCCAGAAGTTGCACCGACCTTGAACCATCCATAAGGTAAGATATGCACTGACCATATGAGGAATATGTAATGACCTTATGTGTGATGCTATTCAGCTTGATTTCTGTGCTGCTTGACACATGCTAGATTTCCGTGCATTCAATATTGTCATATGGCTTGATATATGTGTATCCGTATCCAATTGATCTTTTGCACTGGAAGTATAATGACCTGAAATATGAATATTAACATTATCAAATGCAGGTATAATGACTACAGAGGTAGACATCATCAAAACCATAAAAGTAATCATGGTGCACACATAACATTATCAAATGCAGGTATAATGACTACAGAGGCAGACATCATCAAAACCATAAAAGTAATCATGGTGCACACATGTTCAACAACAAGTGTAGATCTTGAAACAATCCACACACACACACACACACACAAGTGTATATCTGAAATGATCCACACACACACACACTGATGTTCACAGATTTAGAAGATTACACACATGAAGCTCAAGAAATTTAGAAGAAGAAACACAAATGAAAAACTTCTGATTTAGGATCCCCCTGAGTAGATGATGTAGATTCTGAATGAAGCTTGCTTCTCCACTTGATTCCCAATTGATTGGCTTCTAATAGATCTTGAAAAGCTTGAGGTTTGATGAAGAACTTCTGGACGGATCACTGTTCACGGAGGTGTTACAGCAGCTCTATTTTCCCTTTTGCAGTCTTCCTTTGATCCCCTTGTATCATTAGGGTTTCTTGGCCCAAGAGTTGTTTTTATAAGACCTAGGATGGTCAAGGGACAAGCCAGAAACCAGATCCACGATTTTAGGCAAGTTGGGAGGCTTTTAGACCAAAAAGTTCAAGAGGAAGGCTTTGAACACGTTCAAGAAACAAAGTCAACAAAAGATGCCTCGAAGGGTTCGATCGACCGGAACACATAGGGCGGTTGACCAAGATTTTACAGAGATCGAGCCTTTCAACGCTGGGAAAATCGGTCGACCGACCCTTGGTTGGCGGTCGACCGAAATTTGTAAAATTCCAGATTTCTAGGTGCTGCTAAATCAAGTCGACCGGACCAGTCTTCCAGGTCAACCGAACTCTTGAAATCCTGCAAAACAAACATAGTTCAGTCCATGGATCATATCATTATAGAATATACTGTAAGATCACACTTTGTTCCATTCAATTTGAGTTGGTTTGGACTCATTCTATGCTTTTGAAACACGATCCTTTTGAGCTTCATATCCCCATTCAATTCATGCATTTTGGTTTTAATCTGGCTTTGATTATGCACGGAATGCATTCAATACTATGCAAAAGACCCATGAAATCTCATTTCAAAAAGACCCTTTGTGGAAGTGCAAAGAACAAGTTCAACGCATTAAGAGCACATGAAAAGATATGTATGAGAAACCTTTGAAAGCCTAAGTATCAGCTTCCAATCTATTGATCAACAATCAAATCCACATGTTCAGGCATAAAAGAATCTTTTCACATCAGACAAGTCAACTTCCCATGGAGGCAAGTCGTCTTAACTTGCTTTACCAGATTTGAGACTTCCATAGTCTTACCAAAGGTTCTTGAAGAATGTAGACATGGTTTACCATCTGTATTAGTTGTAGATAGCAAGGTGCTTATCCACACGTTTTTACCTTCCAAGCGACCACCATGAGGTTTGATCCTACAATTCAACATAGTCAAGGTTAATACATCATGAGATGCACAAAGACTTTGTTCACAGTTAAAAGCTATGAAACCTCTTGGAAAACCAACAATTTCAACCAAGAATCAAGACCATATAGCAATGCATTTAACCAACATGTTTGAGCCTGCCTCAAAAGCCATTTGCCATCTCAACCATATTTGAACAACAACATGAGTGCACACTGACATTAAGAACATGTGCAAGCAAGAACATGTGCAAACATAAAGTTTTGTTATCATCAAAAATATATGCAAGGCATATACGGCAATTTCCCCCTTTTTTATGATGACAAACTTTATGACTTCAATTGGTTAGATCTGGATCTTCCTCTACCACATTTGATGAAGTTCAAATTTCAGCAAGCTTTTTAAGATCTATTAGAAGCCAATCAATTGGGAATCAAGTGGAGAAGCAAGCTTCATTCAGAATCTACATCATCTACTCAGGGGGAGCCTAAATCAGAAGTTTTTCATTTGTGTTTCTTCTTCTAAATTTCTTGAGCTTCATGTGTGTAATCTTCTAGATCTGTGAACATCAGTGTGTGTGTGTGTGGATCGTTTCAGATCAACACTTGTGTATGTGTGTGTGTGGATTGTTTCAAGATCTACACTTGTGTGTGTGTGGATTTACTCAGATCCGTATGTTTGTGTGTGAGGATCTTTTCAGATCCACAAGTTGTGCTAAGTTTATTGCAGCGTGTGTGTGTGTGTGCGTAGTTGATCCAGTTGTTGGATCGTGTTGGAGACACCGTCTCTGTGTGTTGGGGTTTGTTCCCCGTGTGTTTGCAGGTGCCGTCCTGCGTGTGTATTGGAGCTTAGCTCCGTGTTGGGGATTTATCCCCGTGCTGGTTTTTCAGCAGTGAAGCCTCACCAGGCTTTGGTGAGGGGTTGACGTAGGTTGCCGGCATTGCATCCGAACCACTTTAAAAATCCATGTCTATCATGTGGTTTGATTCAATTCTTCTACCCCCATTTTGTGTGATCGGTTGTGTTTATTATTCTTCCGCGTTTGATCTTTTAGATCTAGCATAATCGATCTTTTCTGTATTAGATATTTGGTATATCGAAAGGTGGGTTCGGATTGACAAGGCCAATCTTGTCAGGACGATAGCACCTTGCGTGAGTAGGATCCCTGGATTCACACCTCCGCCTAGTAACAAAGAGCTATCGTGGTTATAGATTTTGTTGAATTTAACCTGAAGTTAAACAAATCTGAATTTCTAATTGCTACTTTATCACATCTGTTTTAAATCAGGTAAAAGTTTTTTAAAAGTTGTAATCACCCAATTCACCCCCCCTCTTGGGTGTCATTGATCGTGGGACTTCAATTAGTATTAGAGCTAAGGCTCTATTTTCATAGATCTATTGATCTAGAGCAAGATCCAGATCAATGGCTACCAAAGTGTTTTCCATGGATTCTCCACCTATGTTTGATGGCTTTAACTTCGAGTTGTGGTTAGTAAGAATGTGTAGTCTTGTCAACTCATATGACCCTATGCTATGGAAGCTTATCTCACATGATCCTTATGAGTTGGCTAAAGACAAATCAGTATGGACTGTAGACTATGAGTATAAACATGATTAAAATCATTTAGTTCTAAGTTTGCTCACTGCTGTAGTTAATGCTAACAGTTTTCTTTTTGCTTCCAGCTGCAGCTTTGCAAAGGACATACTGGATGGATTGGTTGAATTCCATAAGGAGAATGAGGACAAATGTCTTGTGGCAGGTATGAGTGATCACGGTAGTGATCAACAGAATGAATCAGCCTCAGAGGTAAATTTAGATTCTAAAAATATATCTCTTAATGAACTATTGGATGCATACAGTGAGCTTGCAAGTAAATATAAGAAGCTAAAATCTGAGAATAAAAAATTAAAAAAGAAGGTTGAACAAAACAACTGTGATTCCTCTTGTAAAAAAATGCTTACATTTAAAGGAATTGATTGAGGCTCATGTGTTTGACATTGAATTTCATAAAGATCAAATTTGCTCCTTAAGAAATGAAAACAAAGAGATGAAATAAAAAGTAAATTCAATGGCCAATGATCAAACCTTGATAAATAAACTCATTCATGATGAAAAGCTTGCAAAAGAAAATGAGAAACTGAAGGAATTGAACATGGCCATTTCAGAAAGATTGTTGGTTCTTGAAAAAGGAAAATTTGTGGTTGTAGATGAGTGTGAAAGTGTGGATGAAATAAAACAAAAAGTAGAATGCGTTAAGAATACCAATGATGTGTTAAATGTCAGCCTTGTTACTTGTGAAGAAGAACTTGCAAATGCTGAGTTGCATATCACATCTCCAGAAAGAGAAATCCAAGACTTGCATAATTCATTGTCTAGATTCGTGGATGGTCAAGATAATCTGGATAAACTTTTGGGCATAAAAGTCAATTTTCAAAGGGAAGGGCTTGGCTATAACCCTGTAAAGAAGAAGTCCTTTGCAAATAAGTTAACTACTTCTTTTGTTCAAAATTCAAGTATAGCCAGTACCTCTACTTCAACTCTAAAGTAGTTTTCTATCCAAAAGATTCAAAAAGAAAATAAAAATTAGAAAATTAATTTACCTCAAAAATTCAAAAATGCTGCAAGCACTACTATGCATGTTAAACATACTTCTGCCCCACACACACATCCACCTAAAAAGAGAATCTCATGCTTTTATTATGAAAGACATGGACATGCCATGCATGATTGTTTTATTATGAAGAATGATGATTTGGAAGCATGTAGGAATAGAATGCACAATGAAAAAGGCAAGGGTAGGTCGACGCACCCCAAGGCTAAACATCACTACCAACCAATGGTGTCAACACATCATGTGTTTTGGACCCATTATCCTCAGCCAAAACCAAGGGAAGGTCGACCTAGGATCTCTAATGTGTTTAACACACTTCTTGTCAATTGGAAACAAGATTGGAACAAAACGTCACATGCTTCAAATAATCTTCATGCTCATAAGCTTTCAAAGTCATATTGTCATTACTGTGGTAAATCTGGGCATAACATGCATGATTGTTTTCTGAAGAAAAATGATGAATTGAATGTTGTCAAGAAGTGGAAGTCACGTGCCAAGAGTGCTGCTAACCCACAAGGACCCAAGATGGTTTGGATACCTAAGAATGTAAAATGAGAAATCTATTTTGCAGGTGTGCCTTGAGAATAAAAAGTATGAAATATGCCTTCAGTCAAGAAGGTAAGGCACACGGGCCAAGCGGCATAAGTCAGGTTAAAAGAAAATCCAAAAATTAAAATCTGAATGCTCAGATGATATCCCTCTCACTTCTCTAGAAAAGGTGTTATGTCTTATTTTGCTTTGTGCTGAATCTCATGTGCTAATGCATATGTCTATACATGCATTCCATCCATAGTTGTCTGCATATCTCTGTGCATATCACCTGTCAGATAGCATCTTATTGAAGGGGAGCTTGAAAATTTTTAAATCAAATTTTACTTCATACATTGAGTTTGCATATATTCTCACATTCTGTCATGCAAAAGTTGAACATTGTGAATTCATGTCATAATGCATTGTAATCCTCCTGCCTTCATCACATCCATGACTACATAGTATATCAAATGGTGACATGTGGAAGGGTAGGTTAAGCATGTCTGAAAACTATCACCACGCGTGAGGTGATCTTCGGATCTAAGTTCTCCACCCGGTACTACGAGTCAATTACTTAAATGCTGCATATGGCATTAAAATTTCACTGAACATTTCACATTCTTGCACATTAAGGGGGAGTTGCCAGTCTAGTCATCTGAACTTAGTACCTAGGCTCATTCCTGAGTTATGCATTTAAGTCTAGAGTTCTTAGGGTCACTTTAGTTGCTAAAGGAAGTCTTCATGTTATTACTGTTAAATCTGAATCGAAATTAATAAATTAAATCATTTCAACTTTGGATGTAGATTACACTCCCAAAAATCCAAGTGATGTTGGGCCAACTATGGCTACGTTTGAATCAACTGAAGGAGTATTCTGCAAAGATGAAGATGATGAGAATTCCCTAAACTGCTACCAGGAGATGGGCAGTGACCTTGACGAGTTCCCTATACCGGTTGCTAGATTGGAAGCAGTCTGGACTCTCCCGCCCTAAGCTTGTTCATTGAATTTTAAATTATCTAAAATTGGATGTCAAATCTGCCATTCTTATTGGGAACATCAAGAGGATGTTATTGTAAAATAACTTCCAGCATCAAAAACATCCTCAATATGCATACATGTTGCAGAAAGTCTTGTGCGGACTGAAGCAAACACCAAGGGCATGGTATGAGAGGCTCATTTCATTCTTACCTAAAAATTGACTCACGATAGGTAAAGTTGATCAGACCCCATTCACAAAAATGTTGTGCCCCTGTGGTCATTTGAGTTATTTAATATTCATGGTTTTGATAATGGCTAAACACTATAAGTCATTGCTGTTTTTCACTCTCATATGACTAAACTACTTGATGTTCTTTCATGATAGATATGCCAAGGAATGGAGTGGAGATGGCAAAAGTGAAAGCACAATGATTGCGCCCTCGCACGTGGATCGACCTGCGCGGTCAGGTCGCGGGGGTCAAGGGGGCAGCGCCCCTTACGGGGGTTTCCGGGGGCAGAGCCCCCGGAACAAAATTTTGATTATAGGAGCAATATAATCAATAGAAATCTTCAAGACTGTCAAGGTTGATGCCACAGATGAGAACGGACTGCTAAAGGACTCAAGCGACGGAGCTAAAGAGGTTAACGGATCGACTCAGGAAAACCCGGGGTCTGCCCAGCTGGCGGTCGATCGCCAGCACAGGGGCGGTCGATCGCCAGCACAGGGCGGTCGACCGCCCCAGCCAGTAGCTCCCAGTATGCACGAGTCTCAATGGCGGTCGACCGCCAGCCCAGTAGCGGTCGACCGAAAATTCCAGTGTTCCATCCGTCTACAGCGTTTCTTAGTAGCGGTCGACCGCCAGCTTCTGCAGGTTGACCGCCAGCCCCGAGCCTTCAATGTTGACTTTATTTTCCACTTCGAGAAGAGCCCCTTTCTTTGTATTTGTTTAACCCCAAAGTCACCCAATCTCCCATAAATTGTGGATCTGGTCTGAAGGATGTCTAAGGACCATTCAAAGTCTATAAAACCAACACAAGGAGGGTTAGAAACCCTAATGCTTCAAGAGGATTCAAGGGAGGCTACAAGGGTGTGTTCAAAGGAGAGGAGTTCTAGTACTGTAGCTGTGAACAGTACTACGGGAAGAAGCTTCTTCATCCTCAAGTGATTCAAGCTTCTTCAAGAGGAGATCAAGCCCAAGCCAAGAGAAGATAAAGCTGCATCCTTCATCTTCTTCATCATCTCAAGGGTGATCTAAACTGTATCAAACTCTTCATCAACTCAAGGAGATCAAAAGGAAGATCAAAGCTACATCCATAGTCTTCTTCATCAACTCAAGGAAGATCATCTCTTAAAGAAGAAGACACCATCGAAGCATCAGATTCAAGCTCCTGCAACTCAGACAAGATCTTTTTACTTTGAGCATATTCTATATCTTGTTTGAGTGATTTCATATTTGTTCTTTTTCCATTTCATTCAAACATTTGGAACTGAAGATCGTCCCTACCGGTGGTTAGTAGGAAGGCAATCGGAAGTTATCCGATCTACGGTGTTGACGTCCCTACCTGTGGTTAGTAGGAAGGCAATCAGAGATCTTTTCGATTCACGGTTCAGTGCGTGGCACTAGTGGAGCCTCACCGGATTTGGTGAGGGGTGGACGTAGGACTGGGGATTCAGTCCGAACCACCTTAAAATCTTTTGTGTTGTGGTTTGATTGTGCGATTGATTTATTTTAGATGCATGCTTAGGTTCAATCTCCATATTGTGAAATCATATTTCTAAGCAAATCGTTGTATACGTCGCTAAGCTAGTTGTATTCCGCTGCAATTATTTTTAACTAGCTATATAGAGGGTTGCATTGTGAGAAGAGGGGCAGATCTATTCACCCCTCCCCTCTAGATCCGATGTCTACTACTCAACAAAAAATTCAGGTAAATACATGCTAGTGGTTCAGGCTTATGTATATGATATCATCTCTTGAACTATTAATAATGCCTCATGTGATGAAGATGTAAATCTGTTTTTGAACAATTCTTTATAGAAACTGTATGTTCAATGGCTAATTTGAACTTAACTGCATTTCTGGTATATCAAATACTGAGTAGTGAAAAGGTGGATTATGTCCACCTGGAAACTTTCACTATGCGTGAGTTGGTCTTTGGACCAAAGTTGTCCGCCTCGTACCAGAATTTGAAGAAATCGAATGATTGGCCTTGAATGAATTTTCTGATGCTATTCTATGCTCCTTTGTCAGCTAGCCCCATGTAGAGAACGCATTGCACTTTCTCTGAATTTATCTGAAATTCATGTATTGGTCAAGGGGGAGTCTTGCTAGCTAAACAACTTGAAATGAATGCTATTTCATTTTCTATTGACTGAGTGACCTCTAATTGTAACATGCAACATCTTATGATGAATTGCTTCAAATGATTTCTGCACCCTTGTATATAAAGCTGGTGTGATGAAAAATGTCCCATGCTCATCTTTCAAATCTGAATGTTTTCTTGTAAGTTATGTCATAATGCATCTTGCATTACATTGTCATATTATTATAGGTTGCATTGCATTAGAATTCATGCATTAAGGGCATTTAGTTCATTCAAATGGAATACTCAAAACTTGTATTTTGCACCCATGTTAAATTTTGTAATGCATTTAGAACTTTCAAATGAAAATCTGAAATCTTGCATCACATTGCATAATTGCATATCATCTTCTGCATATCATGCATATAATGCATATCTTGAAATGCACCATTTTGAACATTGTTCATATTGCATATTTGCTAAAATGAATTCTTCTAACATTGGTATCATATCTTCGGGACCAACCAGAATTGCATATCTTTTTATTTTGTACTGCATAACTGCATATACTCCCTTTGTGTGCTTGCATGTTATTATATGCTACTCACCCCCATCTTTGAAATTTCTATGGCCTTATATTTTCTTGCTACATAATGCTGCATTGAGTCATCACTGGAGTGTTTATTGTCATACACTCAGGAGGAGTAAACTTTGATAAGTGCATCTACTTAGGGAGAGTTGCACTGTTATGTGTTCATAATATTTTCGGTGTACATGCTGAATCAAATTCGCACACATCATGCACAAAATGTGAAAAAGAGTGTTAAAGATAAGGATATAGGAATTTCTTTTCAACACTCTAGAGATATTAAACTTGCTGCATGTATGTCAAAGAGGCAGTTGAGGAAAAAGCTGCCTGCCTAATTTTTGAAGAAAGAATTTGAAAAGAAAAGGCAAAGCAATGCTTAGATTCACTGAGTAAATTGGATGCACATCACCTGAGACGTGATGTGGTTCATTTCTGAAAAGTATTGAATAAAGTACCTCTGTTCAAAATGAAGTGAAATGGTTCAATATTCTGAGTAACCAGAGATTCTGGCATGAGCTCCATGCGTCTACTCGCGTAAAAAAGAATTATCTGAACATGATCATTCTTAAAAAAATTCTGATTGTCTTTGTGAAATCATTGAAAAATTTGATGTAAAAAAAAATATTGAGGTAGAGCATAGCCTCCAATACGCTGTTCTCAAAATTAAATTATAGTCTGTAAAATATCTCCTTGTGTTGATCTGAAAATCTAAATATCCATATTGCAACTATCGCTTTTCATGTTACTCACTTACACTTCTAGAAATTTGATTTATTATGTACTCAGAAAATTGATTGACTACTTTAGCAATTGCATGAATGTTATGACCGCTAAATGAGCACAAGCCAGTCGGGTATAATTCAGACCCGTAGGACTCAACGGGCCAAGAATCTGGACTGATTAATTAAGAATTCTTAGAAAACCCGTAACTTAACATAGGAAGATCAGAAAAGGATGAAATTAGGCTCGTTAGAAAACTTGGGCCCTTAGCCCAAACTCTTTTGTTGGGGAGGAAGCCCAATTCGCCCTAGAACTTGGGCCCAGAACCCTTTGGCTGACAGTTGTCATGAAGGGGTGTGACTGTTGGGGGAATTCGAAGGTAATTAATGGAAAATTCATAACTTTGCCTATCGTTAATAAAATGACCTGAAACTAAGTCCAAAATTTTGAGTAAGATGTTAGCCACAACTTCTATGATGGGGTCGAGACCCAATAAGGACTGGATAATAGAGTTGTGCCCGGATTACCTTGGGCTACCGAAAGGTCACAATTTGAATAATGGAGAATAAATGATAAACTTGCAAAAATCATAACTTGAGATAGGGATACTGAAATTCAATGACACCACAACTAAAAGTTATATATGGAAGCCCTCTTGATTTAATCTGAAGACATCTGAATCCAAATCCCAATACGAGAGCACGCCCACTCCCATTTATGACCAGGTAGACGAAGGGTCGTGACTGAAACAGAGGAGGAATAACGTTAATATTACGAAAATCATAACTCACAATAGATTTGATGGAGTTCAATGAAACTAAGACTGAACGTTAGATATGGAAGTCCTCTTCATTTCATATGAAGACATCCCAACCTAAATTCTAACAAATAAATGCGCCCATTCGCATCTTTGACCGGGTAGACGAAGGGTCACACCTATTCAAACCTGAAGGGATGCTTAGCATTAACCCCTCTTTAAGCCAGCGACCTGGGGGCTGGGCTGAACCTTGCTGGATGTGGGACATGCCTTGGGAGGCTTTAAACCTATATAAAGAAGTGGGTTCCAAGGGTGATTAGCCTTTAGCAACACATGTCCTCAACACCCACCATCTATGGTTTCTCTTGAGTAAGGAAGAGGAGTGAGGAACCTTGACATTTCGTAAAGGGTGAACCTACAGTGAAGTCTTGGTGGGTTTGGGG
The DNA here is from genome assembly GCA_022559845.1 of Amorphophallus konjac. Taxonomy (NCBI): domain Eukaryota; kingdom Viridiplantae; phylum Streptophyta; class Magnoliopsida; order Alismatales; family Araceae; genus Amorphophallus; species Amorphophallus konjac. Next base: position 404,873,912 of record CM040120.1, read on the forward strand.
TGTGGAACTCATCCCCGGATTGGAAGAAAAAGCTTTAGGTGGATCTGGGATGTGGATTTCATCCCCAGATCGTCGGTTTACCATCTCAAAGGTAGGCACCTAACCTCAAACTTTAGGGGTCAATACTGCATTAGAACAGTTTTTAAATATATTTTATACACTTTAAAGAGGGATTCAGGGCATGTGGGGACCACCACCATGATCATTTTTGGTTTTTGGTTTCATTAGATTTCGGGCTTCCATGAGTTACCTCTGAGTCTCTAAAGAATAGTACAGCCCCTAGGAAGGTCAGCCTTTGGGACAAGGTCTATACATATTTCATATGGGTCATAGCAGGGTCTGTGCATAGTTCCTAATATCCATAGTAAGGTCAAGCATATAGAGGTCGGTGCATGTTTAGTTCAAGCCATAAGGTCTATGCATGTTTAGTTCAAGCCATAAGGTCGGTGCATGTTTAGTTCATGCCAAAAGAGAGGTCGGTGCATTTTTAGTTCAGGCCAAAAGAGAGGTCGGTGCATGTTTAGTTCAAGCCATAAGGTCGGTGCATGTTTTATAGTAAGGTCTGTGCATGTTTAAGGTCTGTGCATGTTTTGTAAGGTCTGTGCATGTTTAAGGTCTATGCATGTTTTATACTAAAGTCTATGCATGTTTTGTAAGGTCTATGCATGTTTAAGGTCTGTGCATGTTTTAGTTATAGTAATGTCTATGCATGTTTTGTAAGGTCTGTGCATGTTTAAGGTCTGTGCATGTTTTATAGTAAGGTCTGTGCATGTTTAAGGTTTGTGCATGTTTTATAGTAAAGTATGTGCATGTTTTGTAAGGTCTGTGCATGTCTAAGGTCGGTGCATGTTTTATAGTAAGGTCTGTGCATGTTTAAGGTCTGTGCATGTTTTAGTTATAGTAAGGTTTGTGCATGTTTTGTAAGGTCTGTGCATGTCTAAGGTCGGTGCATGTTTTATAGTAAGGTCTGTGCATGTTTAATGTCTGTGCATGTTTTAGTTATAGTAAGGTATGTGCATGTTTTGTAAGGTCTGTACATGTTTAAGGTCTGTGCATGTTTTATAGTAAGGTCTGTGCATGTTTAAGGTCTGTGCATGTTTTATAGTAAAGTTTGTGCATGTTTTATAAGGTATGTGCATGTCTAAGGTCAATGCATGTTTTATAGTAAGGTCTGTGCATGTTTTAGTTATAGTAAGGTCTGTGCATGTTTTGTAAGGTCTGTCCATGTCTAAGGTCGGTGCATGTTTTATAGTAAGGTCTGTGCATGTTTAAGGTCTGTGCATGTTTTGTAAGGTCTGTGCATGTTCAAGGTCGGTGCATGTTTTAGTTATAGTAAGGTCTGTGCACGTTTTGTAAGGTCTATGCATGTTTAAGGTCTGTGCATGTTTTAGTTATAGTAAGGTCTGTGCATGTTTAAGGTCGGTGCATGTTCTATAAGGTTTGTGCATGTTTAAGGTCTGTGCATGTTTCATAGTAAGGTCTGTGCATGTTTTAGTTATAGTATGGTCTGTGCATGTTTTATAAGGTCTATGCATGTTTAAGGTTTGTGCATGTTTTAGTTATAGTAAGGTCTTTGCATGTTTCATAGTAAGGTCAGTGCACTGTTGGTCCAAACATAACTAGAGTCGTTGTGCCTGTGGGTCTGTCCAGATTTCCAAAATCACAGAAAAGGAGAGTTTTGAAAGGACATTTTATTTCATAAAAATCTAAAAAATTAGGAAATGATAGAAGGATAAGTTAGTAACCCACTGTAAAAAGTTTCATGTACCTAGAAATTTTGTACTTTCAGATATACGTCATTTTCTATGCATGTGTAGCCTAGAAGGATGAACTTGTGCTTTCATATAGTAACCTGAACATGACTACTAGTGTGTTTAGCCATCTTAATCTATTAATAGCATATCTATGAGCATGAGTAACACATTAGAAGCATGACTATGAGTATGTTTAGCCCCTTAAAATCATGAAAATATGTCTGATGAGCATCATGCTAGTAATGTCAAGTAAGAATATGTATGCCATGAAGGAAAAACAACAGCATTCTGTGAGGTTGGACTTCAGTCCCTTCTGCGGGATGGCGATGCGTAATGCCGCAGAAGTAAAAGATCCCAGGGGACAGTGATATGTAACGCTCTGGTTTAAAATCCTATTGATTCAGTCTTCGGTCCCAGAGTGGGCCGGCCTTTGTGGGACGTCGATACGTAATGCCACCGGGCCACAAGAATCTAGGTGGGAGTTCGCTCTTGGGTCTGTGCAGTACTCTTTCGTTTGTTGTGTGTGTGGGCCTCCTGTGTTTGCGGCAGTTGTCCGATTCCCTGAATGACACTAATATGAACTCTCATAAAATGTAATAATAGGAAATTGTTCTTGTACTGAGGTCTCGCTGCATGCATGGGTGTTTATACTAGTTAAAGAATCTATACTTGATGGGATGCAATATACGATCTAGAGGGGGGGTGAATAGATCAATCACCCAATAAAAACGAATGCAGCAGTTTCAATTGCGGAAATAAAACAAGCTACTGCAGGACGGCTGAAATATAAGCGAAAGCAATCTCAGAAAGCCAACTCTAGCAGATCTGAACTTAGACGATCCTGCACATGCATCTATAGCGGATGGAAGAGATAACCAAGATGCACAATACTTCGCAAGACAAACACACAGTAGACAGGAAATTTTAGGTGGTTCGATCTCAAACCTGAGATCTACGTCCACCCCACACTCTAAACCGGAATGTGGCTTCAACCGTTGATTCACAGCTTCAACTGCTGGGCCTTACAGCTTGCCTACAACCGCTGAGGGCTTATAGCTTCACCCATCCAGAAGAATCCTCCTCTGCCCGCTGAGCAATACAGCTTAGCTCTGCTGACTAACAGCTTGAAAACACGGTTTAGAAAATAAAATAGAACCAAACGAAAATCAAGAAATTCCAGAGGGAATATAGCTCACAATGAGCAATCTCAGTTTTGGTAACTTAACCAAGAAACTGATGAACATATATTCATGGAAAAATCTCTCAGACTCCTCTCACTCAACTCTCTCCTTCTCTTCTTCTATCTTTCTTCTCTTTCTCTTTTCTCTGGATTGAGCAGGCTCTGTCTGCTTCTGGACTTCTGGTAAGTTCCCAATCTCAGTCACTCTTCTCCTCAGAAGAAGCCTTCTTTTTATAGCAGCAGATAGGTGGGCATGTGGTCATCACGATTCCCGCCCAAATGCCTGGATTACGTGGCAATCATCCCAACATACTACTGTATACGTGTCATGATCCAAACACCTCCTCTGATCTTGGATCTCGTGCCCTTCTTAAGTTCCTCGACCAGTAATCCTGTCAGACAGGACTTGTTATCAGTTTGACTTAGTCTGAAAGGAAACATAGAAAGATGTACTGAGTTAGTTCGAGAGATGAACTAAGCATGTACAAACTTGATGGCGTGTAATGCAGTATGCATATAGTAAGGTATGCACATTGAAAGTGAATGCATGGACATGCCATCAACGAGTGTACAAACTTTGTTTTGAACGATGCACAAATGCATATAGGAAAGTATGCACATTGAGAGTGAATGCACGGACATTCCATCAATGAGTGTACAGACTTTGGTTGTGCGTGCGACAAGACGATGTACAGACTTGCTGTGCCTGTGATAAGATGATGTACAGACTTGTGAAGTGATGCACTGACCTATCAACAGGGAGTGTGCAAACTTTATGTACACATGGCACAAACGAATGTACTGACTATGTATATGCATTAAGCGAACGAATGCACTGACTATGTGTATGCATGAGGCAAAGCGATGCACTGACTATGTTCATGAATGTATATACTTGCTAAGTCATCAAGGCAACCGTGTAAAGACTTAGTGTACGCATGAAGCAAACAAGTGCACTGATTATGGCTAACACATGCACACACGCATTGAACGAGTGCACTGACTATGTTTATGCATGAGATGGTCACTGCACCGACTATATGGCGTGCAACTATATTTAATGCACCGAATATGCATGTGTTTCTACGTAGTTAACGCTAGACTGAGTCGACGCACTCTATATCCTAGAACCCATGTGACTCTACATGCATGATGCACAGACTATGTATGCAGAAGTATGAAGAAGGGTGAACCATGCAGAACATTTATTTATTCTAATCTTACATCATTCATTAGTGTTTGCTATCATCAAAATTTGTATAACATCCTCAAGGCACAGGGGGCACAACAATCTCCCCCTTTTTAATGATGGCAACACAATGAATAGATGGAATGAGGTCAGTTCATGGATGCACAGATTGAGACCCTTATTCCTTCCCCAAACCCTTCTCCCTCTGCACATTCTCCCCCTTTGCCAATAGCAAAAAGAAAAGGAGGAAAGAAAGGAACACCGTTCTATGTAACAGTTCAGTATGTGAGCAAATTATGACGCAATCCTTAAAATATATGAATCGAGTAATGGCTTTCATGATGTCAGTCAGGTTTAACAGTTATAGAACGTAAATGAAATTTACTGACTTTCATCAAATAGGGATTTAGACTCCATTTATAGCAATCAACCTAAGTCGCATAATCATAAAGGTTTAGGTCGAGACAGTACCCTAGTTATTTCAGAGCACGTGAAAGACAAGGAAGGTCACCTGAATTTGTATTAAGATTAAACAATTGACACTCAATGATATTTGTTTTCTAAGGGTTACAGCAATTTCATTTACTAGCTTCTGAATCTGGAACTTATTGAATAGACAAGTATTATTTATGCCGTTGACATTAGGTGTATACCTTGATTAGAGGCCAAAACTCCCAGTTACTAAGCATAAACTACTATATCTATTTCTGATCAAAAACTACATGGATAGTTTGCACCTTTGACGTTAAAGGTATACCTTGATCAGAGGCCAATACCCCTAGTTACTCAGTGAAATCTCCCTTGTAGATTCGACCAAATGAACAGAGATAACCTGAGTCACTTCATGACTTAAGGTGCTCTCCATTTCTTTGTTGGAGACCTCAGTTTCTCAGTGAAACTCATTCATTGCTCTGCCATTTTGTTCACTTCTTTTGCTTTGATGATCTTATATTTGCTGCCCTTATGATTTTAGGAGTGACTTGTTTAAGAACAATACATAATTTTTGGTTTTCAAACCTTAACCAACACTGAATCTGTCATGTTCAGGTACTGTGAAGACTTCTTCTATCATAATCATGAGATAGAGGTTAAGAGCTATAAGTGCTTTCTATCACCTTATTTTCGGAAGACAGTCTATTGAACTTTACAGTCTATTAAAGTTAAACCTTAGTTTTAATCAATAAGCACATGTGATTCTTATATCAGAAGGGTTGTAATAATTGCAGCTCATGATAAAGAACTAATCACTAGACTGTTATCCATTCTGTGAAGAGGTTGAACTTAATTCTGATGATGCAAACCTCCCCCTAGCAACAATATGCATTTTCTAAACAATGCAACATACACACTATGCAATGACCTTATCATGCAGATAAGACACTGGATGCATCGACTATGTGTAGAGCATGCTTTGACAAAAAGTCTATACACGGCACTTGATTGACTACATGCACAACCATCCGTCGACTATATGCCCAACTATTTGCAAGGTGTGCAGCACCTTATTCTATCATCAAAAAACCTTATTCACAAGTTCAAGAGCAGGCAAACTCAATTATTTCAATCACTCTAGTAAACCAGTCCATTAGTCATTTTCCTGCTGAAATTTACAAAGCCCCAGTTCTCTTCTTAGATATCTAAATCTTTCATTTCCAAGAGGCTTTGTAAAAATATCAGCAACTTGTTTTTCAGTTTCAACAAAGACTAATTCAATATCACTTTTGCTCACAGCATCTCTAAGAAAATGATGTTTAATATCAATGTGCTTAGTCCTGGAGTGGTGAATAGAATTTTTAGAAAGGCAGATGGCACTAGTGTTATCACATAGAATAGGAATACATCCCAGGTTTATTTGATAGTCTGATAGCTGATGTTTAATCCATAGTACCTGGGCAGCACAATTCCCTGTAGTAACATATTCTGCCTCTGCAGTGGAGAGTGCTACAGTGTGTTACTTTTTAGAGGCCCAAGATACTAGGCAACCACCTAGGAATTGGCAATATCCACTAGTGCTCTTCCTATCTATCCGACACCCAGCATAGTCTGCATCAGTGTAAGATATAAGCTCGAACTCACACCTAGCAGGGTACCAAAGACCAAGTTCTTGGGTGCCTGACAAATACCTAAAGATCCTTTTCACTGCACCAAAATGAGACTCCTTAGGACAAGCCTGAAATCTAGCACATAAACATACTGTAAATTGCATATCAGGCCTAGATGTAGTGAGGTACAAAAGGGATCCGATCATACCTCTGTACAACTTTTGATCCACTGGGTTACCTTTTGTATCTTGATCAAGACTTGTGGAAGTACCCATTGGAGCTGCAATGTCCTTGAGGTTTTTGAACTTATATTTCTTCAGGAGGTCCCTAATATATTTGGACTGGGTGATAAAGGTTCCATCTTTGGTTTGAGTCACCTGCAATCCAAGAAAGAGTTTCAGCTCACCCATTGAGCTCATTTCAAACTCTTGTGTCATTAAGTCAGAAAATTCTTTACACATCTTTGGGTTAGTTGAACCAAAAACAATGTCATCCACATAAATTTGAACAATAAGTATGTCAGGATGACTTACCTTTGTAAACAACGTTTGGTCAATCTCACCTCTTGAGAACTTCTTATCTGTAAGGAATTTGTTGAGCCTGTCATACCAAGCTCTAGGAGCTTGCTTCAAATCATAGAGAGCTTTATTCAACTTATATACATAAGAAGGGAAGTCTGAGCATTCAAATCCAGGAGGTTGATGAACAAAGACATCCTCCTTAATTTTCCCATTGAGAAAAGCAGATTTTACATCCATCTGCTGGAGTTTTATTCCAAGGGAGCATGCATAAGCTAACAAAATTCTAATAGCTTCTAACCTGGCTACAGGGGCAAATGATTCCTCAAAGTCAATACCGAATTCCTAGTTGTACCCCTGAGCAACAAGTCTGGCCTTATTTTTGACAACATTACCTAGCTCATCAGTTTTATTCCTAAAGACCCACTTTGTTCCAATGACATTTCCATGAACAGGAGGTGGAACTAGGTGCCACACCTTGTTCCTATCAAACTGGTTTAGCTCTTCGTGCATGGCATTTATCCAATGCACATCTTTAAGAGCATTATCAATGGTTTTGGGTTCGACATTAGAAATCAATGCATATACATTTAATTCATTTTGAGCTCTAAGAAAGCCTCTAGTCCTAGGAGGTTCATGCAAGTCACCAATTATGTTCTCAACAGGATGATCTCTTAAGAATCTGAGATTGATAACTTGGTTACCTTGATCTTCATTTACCTCCCCCTGAATAGCAGGCTCCTCCTCATTGACTTCTTCAGCTTCTTCTTCTTGGTCTGATTGCTCTTCAAGTTTTTCTTTCTTAAGGATTTCTCCGTCATCTTCTTTTCTGTACAGACCATTTTCACAATTAGTCAGAGACTCATCAAAGACAACATGTGGAGATTCTCAACAGTTTTAGAATTAAAATTGTACACTCTATATGCTCTAGTGTATTTAGAATACCCAAGAAAAATTCCTGAAACACTTTTAGGTTCAAATTTATCAAGATCTCTTTTATCATTAACATGAATGAAACATTTACAACCAAAGACCTTGAAATAAGCAACTGAAGGCTTCTTACCTTTCAGAATCTCATAAGGAGTTTTCTGAGTGAAAGGCCTTACCATGGCTCTGTTGATTACATGGCATGCAGTATTAACTGCCTCTGCCCAAAATTTCCTTGGTAAGCCACCTTCAACAAGCAGTGTACGGGCCATCTCCATAATCGTCTGGTTCCTCCTTTCAACTATTACATTCTGCTCAGGTGTTCTAGGTGAGGAGAACCGATGGGTGATTCCATTTTCCCTGCAGAAGTTTTCAAATTGTGAGTTTTTAAACTCACCTCCATGATCAGACAGAATATTTTTGATTAAATGTTCATTTTTCTTTTTGATGGTTAAATAGAACTCCTGAAATTCTATGAATGCGTCATTTTTATGTGTAAGGAAAAAGACCCAAGTATACCTAGAGAAGTCATCAACTAAGACATATCCAAATCTCCTCCCTGACAAGTTGACTGAACGTGTGGGTCCAAATAAATCCATATGTATCAGCTCATAAGGCTTGAGGGACATGTTTTCAGTTCTAGATTTAAATGACTTTCTAGTCTGCTTGGACTGTGTACAAGCATCACATACCTTATTTTCCTTTTTAAAAGAAATTTCAGGAGTTCTCTAACCATGCTGTGTTTATTCAATTTGTGCAGAATAGTGTAACTGGCATGGCCTAATCTACGATGTCACAAAAATGCTACATCAACTTTATTTGCAGTGAGGCAAAGATTAGAATGAGCTAAATCATCTAAATCTACCAAATAAATGTTATTCACCCTTTTTCCTTAGAATTTAACTACATCAGAATCAGGTTCAAAGATTTTGCAGTAATGAGAATCAAATACTACCTTGCGTCCTTTATCACATAACTGGCTGATACTAAGTAAGTTATATGCAAGACTATCAACCAGCAGTACTTCTTCAATACAACAGGTAGTACACTTACCTACCTTACCTGACCCGATGATTTTACCCTTTGTATTTCCTCCGAAGGTGACAAGACCTCCATTCTTCTCAGTCAACATGCAAAATTTGGTCTTGTCTCCTGTCATATGCCTGGAGCAGCCACTATCAAGATACCACATATTGCTTCTAGCTGTCAGGCATACCTACAATCACAATCAGGTAAAGAGTTTTAGAACCCAAAACTGTTTGGGCTCCGAAGCAGAAATAGAGCAATTCAAACAAGACAACAATTGTTTAGGAATCCACATTTGACTAAACATGGTTGGCTTAGTGGAATTCTTAACATTCTCTTTATCACCTTTCCTTTTCTCAACACCAACTGAGTAATCCTTCTTCTTCTGGTGCTTTTATTTTTGTTGAGATCTGTGTCCATCATTATTAGCAGCATGATTATTTTTATGCCAGTGCCCAGCCCAATAGGTCCTCAGATAATTGCGGCCCGCTGTAGTCCTAGGTTGACCAACCCAGCTATCAAATTGAGGTCTATGCCAATGAGTGGAAGATGGTTGATATCTAGGCCTCCATTGGACCTGATTCCATCTAAACCTATGGAATGGTTGTACCTTGGGCTGGTGAGTATGGCTGTACTGGCCCCAAGCAGCATTAGGTCTCCCCTACATTGTTGACCCAATGGACTTTTGTACAGGCTTATGTTGGGTCTTCTTCTGGACAGATGATGGTGGTAGAGACATGATGGCTTTGCCCTGGGGTTTAGATTTGCTTGGAGGCTGACCCCAAACCTGAGACTTACTTTTGGGCGAAGGGCAGGATCTGCTAGGCTCACCAACCTTCTATTTGCCTTTGTCCTTGGCACTGAACATATTAGAATTAGCTTTATCAGAAACAGAGTTTTCACTCACCATTTTTATGAGAGGTCCCTTATTTTTCTCTGCCACAAATGATATGGTTTTCGCAGCAAAGCTCTTTGTGACATTTGAGTTAAATTCGAGACCTTCTTTTCTGAAATTCACCTTTGACCCTAACAATGCATTGAGATTATCTGAACCTTGGGTCATGTTTTCAATAATTTTCTGTTTATCCTTATTTTCTCTCTCTAGGTGATCAATTGAATTTTTTAGTTCATGGTTGACACTTAGAACAGCTTCATATTTCTCATTCACAACCTTCATTTCATTTTCATAATTCTGCAATTTCAATTTTAATTCGTCAGCCACATTTTTCAGATCATCATTTTCTTTTCTAGAGTTCATTAATGCATGCTTAACATTATCAAATTCAGCACATGAAATTTTTAACATGTCATTTTTAGATTGCAGGCAGGCAAGTTTATCAGACATGGTTTTGTCATTCGTGAGAGAGTTTACTTTCTTCTTCAATTGTCCGTTCTCTTTTCTGATATCATCTACCTTATCTAGTAATTCTTCATAAGCATCTTCCCAATCTGAAATGGTATAATGATCAAAAGGAGATGATACCTCGTCAGATTCTTCTACTTCCTTTTCATCGTTCCTGGCCATCAGGCAGATGGGCTTTTCTTCGTCTTCACTTTCTGATGTACTGCTCAAATTACCCTCGTCCTCATCGCTCCATGTGCTCACCATTGCTTTTCCTTTGGGAGCTCTCTTCTTGGCTTTTTCTTTTAGCTTCTGGAGCTCTGGACATTCAGCCTTCATGTGACCGGCCTTCCTGCAGTGGTAACAGACATTAGTATCTGATTTCTTGGCATAGTTAGATTTGTACCTATTGAGTCTTCTCCCGCCATATTGTCTTCGGCTGAAATTTCTTCCTTCTTTTCTAAGAAATCTTCTAAATTCTCTAGTCAACATCGCTATTTGATCTCCTTCAATTTCTGATCCAGAGAGACTCTCATCACTGGACGATCCATTGTGGCTGGATCGACTGGAACGACTCGCACTTGCCTTCAGAGCAATAGGCTGCCTCTTTTTCTCAAGCTCCTCTATCTTTGGCAGATTCATTTCATATGTCATCAATGAGCCTATTAGCTCGTCCACCTTAGTGTTTGGAAGATCCCTCGACTCCTCAATAACTGTAGCTTTTGTATGCCATACAGGAGTCAGGGATCGCAGAATCTTCCTCACGATCTCATAGTCAGAGTAGTTTTTCCCCAGATTTCTAAGACCGTTGGTTATGAGGGTAAGACGAGCATACATCTCGGTGATGGTCTCGCTGGGCTTCATCCTGAAGACTTCATACTCTGAAACTAGTAAATTAGCCTTTGTCTCCCTCATCTGAGAGGTTCCTTCATAGATGACCTCAAGCTTATCCCACATCTCTTTCGCTGTGGCACACGAAGAGACTCTTGCAAATTCAGTGGGATGTAGAGCGCATTGTATGGCGTTGATGGCGCTCCAGTTGAGAGTAGATTTCCTGATCTCCTCTCTTGTCCATATATCCTCATTAGGATGCAGCTCAAATGGTCCTTTACTTACCACCTTCCAGATTTCATAGTCTTTCGCCCTCAGAAACACTTGCATGCGATTCTTCCAATAAGCGTAGTTCGTCCCATCAAAGTACGGGGGCTTCCTGGTGGAGTGTCCTTCAGCTGTCATTCCTCTTGCATACATGGCCGTTTCTCTTCAGGACGTTGATCCCTGCGGAAGAGTTAGGCTCTAATACCAAGTGATGGGATGTAATATACGATCTAGAGGGGGGGTGAATAGATCAATCACCCAATAAAAATGAATGCAGCAGTTTCAATTGCGGAAATAAAACAAGCTGCTGTAGGACAGCTGAAATATAAGCGAAAGCAATCTCAGAAAGCCAACTCTAGCAGATCTGAACTTAGACGATCCTGCACATGCATCTACAGCAGATGGAAGAGATAACCAAGATGCACAATACTTCGCAAGACAAACACACAGTAGACAAGAAATTTTCAGGTGGTTCGATCTCAAACCCGAGATCTAAGTCCACCCCACACTCCAAACCGAAATGTGGCTTCAACCGCTGATTCACAGCTTCAACTGCTGGGCCTTACAGCTTGCCTACAACCGCTGGGGACTTATAGCTTCACCCGTCCAGAGGAATCCTCCTCTGTCCGCTGAGCAATACAGCTTAGCTCTGCTGACTAACAGCTTGAAAATACGGTTTCAGAAAACAAAATAGAACCAAACGAAAATCAAGAAATTCCAGAGGGAATATAGCTCACAATGAGCAATCTCAGTTCTGGTAACTTAACCAAGAAACTGATGAACAGATATTCATGGAAAAATCTCTCAGACTCCTCTCACTCAACTCTCTCCTTCTCTTCTTCTATCTTTCTTATCTTTCTCTTTTCTCTGGATCGAGCAGGCTCTGTCTGCTTCTGGACTTCTGGTAAGTTCCCAATCTCGATCACTCTTCTCCTCAGGAAGAAGCCTTCTTTTTATAGCAGCAGATAGGTGGGCGTGTGGTCATCACGATTCCCGCCCAAACGCCTGGATTACGTGGCAGTCATCCCAACATACTACTGTATACGTGTCATGATCCAAACACCTCCTCTGATTTTGGATATCGTGCCCTTCTTAAGTTCCTCGACCAGCAGTCCTGTCAGACAGGACTTGTTATTAGTTTGACTTAGTCTGAAAGGAAACATAGAAAGATGTACTGAGTTAGTTTGAGAGATGAACTAAGCATGTACAAACTTGATGGCGTGTAATGCAGTATGCATATAGGAAGGTATGCACATTGAAAGTGAATGCACGGACATGCCATCAACGAGTGTACAAACTTTATTTTGAACGATGCACAAATGCATATAGGAAAGTATGCACATTGAGAGTGAATGCACAGACATTCCATCAACGAGTGTACAGACTTTGGTTGTGCGTGCGACAAGACGATGTACAGACTTGCTGTGCCTGTGATAAGACGATGTATAGACTTGTGAAGTGATGCACTGACATATCAACAGGGAGTGTGCAAACTTTGTGTACACATAGCACAAACGAATGTACTGACTATGTATATGCATTAAGCGAACGAATGCACTGACTATGTGTATGCATGAGGCAAAGCGATGCACTGACTATGTTCATGAATGTATATACTTGCTAAGTCATCAAGGCAACCGTGTAAAGACTTAGTGTACGCATGAAGCAAACGAGTGCACTGATTATGGCTAACACATGCACACACGCATCGAACGAGTGCACTGACTATGTTTATGCATGAGATGGTCACTGCACCGACTATATAGCGTGCAACTATATTTAATGCACCGAATATGCATGTGTTTCTACGTAGTTAACGCTAGACTGAGTCGACGCACTCTATATCCTAGAACCCATGTGACTCTACATGCATGACGCACAGACTATGTATGCAGAAGTATGAAGAAGGGTGAACCATGCAGAACATTTATTTATTCTAATCTTACATCATTCATTAGTGTTTGCTATCATCAAAACTTGCATAACATCCTCAAGGCACAGGGGGCACAACAATACTTTCCTTGTTGAGTTATTTTAAGTAGATGATATAAAATGAACTATGCTACTGTTAACATCAGGAAAATGCATGTAAATGATTATATAGATGCAAAGTTGATCCCAGTTTGTTTAGGATGCCTACTGAGCATCACACTCACCCATGTGACACGTTTTTTTGGAAATATAGAGGAGGAGGTTGAGGTGGAGGCATCAGTAGAGGAATAGTGTTAGCACCATCTGTCTGGGTATGCTGTAGTCAAATGTTTTGCTATATGTAGGGTGTGGGGTGAAAAGTCGATGTAGGCTCTTGTGTAATCTGGAACATGAACCTATACTTTTTGGAGATTATGAATGGTTGAGATGCTCATCTACATTTTTTGTAACCTGTGGTTTCTCTCTCATGTGAATGTATGTATGTTACATAATATTGTGCTTCCGCGATACGTACGAAGTGATTGCTTTGGGGTCCGATAAAAAAAAATATATCCCCAAAATTTTTGGGATTGGATCTCGGGGTGTTACAACGAATCTCCTATATTATTGCACAATCTCCTATGTGCTACACATGTGCATTCCGGTTGTCATGACTCTCATGCATCTTTCTTATACTCATTCCCTTTTTAAATAAGTAAGGGGGAGATATAGTGCATGTATATATATACGTAACTGTCTGGTTGCATTGTCTGCATTTCATATGTCATCATTTGTATATATCTAGCTTCATGCATTTCAAAAGAAAATGTAAAGATCTAAAAATATAAATTTTCAAAAATTTTGACTTCAAATTCTTTACACTTGCTACATGGGGTGTTTACTTTGAATGGTATCATCTTGATTTGTGAATCTTGGTCTGCAGCTCTTAAGACTACACACCTTCCTGTCTCCATAATCAACAATTGGAATCACAAAGAATCAACATATTTTTGTTCCCCATATCCTTGCCTTGCTATTGCCTCATTTAAACTTTTGAAGTGGGCACTTATTGATTTATGAATTTGCTTGTTGAAATTTGAACTTCATTGCCTTTCTCCAACTATTTGATCATGTCAAAGGGGGAGAAGAATATGATCTTGCCTGTGTCAGTCATAAAGTTTGATGAAGTTCAAATTTCAGCATATTAAAGGGTTTAAGATGAAACATGGGCATCCAAAGGGTTTAAGATGAGAAATATTTGGTTTCTTACCATTATAGAGCTCATATGGAGTTTTCTTCAGAATGGGCCTTACCATCGCCCTGTTGATGATGTAGCACGCTGTACTTACCGCCTCAGCCTAAAAATATTTTGGTAGAGAATTTTCACTTAACATGGTCCGTGCCATGTCTGCCAGGGTTTTGTTTTTTCTCTCCACCACTCATTTTGTTAAGGCATCCTTGGTGATGAGAAGTTGTGCGTGTATCCCTGCTCCTCACAGAAACTACTGAATTCATTATTCTCAAACTCACCACCGTGATCACTTTGGATGGTGCTGACAAGGTACCCTCTATCATTTTAGATTTTCCTGCAAAACACTTGAAATTCCGTCAAGACATCACTTTTATTAGCTAAAAATAACACCCATGTAAATCTAGAGTAATCATCAACAATAACAAAACCAAAAGATTTACCTCCTAGGCTGGATGTCCTAGTAGAGCCAAAGAGATCAAGATGTAACAATTCTAGAGGCCGAGAGGTAGAAATAATTTATTTTTAAAAGATATGCGTGTTTGCTTGCCTTTTGTGCAAGCCTCTTAGATTTGGTCACTTTCAAATTTTAATTTAGGCAATCCATTCACCAAGTCATGTCTAGATAATTTGGAGAGTACTCCAAAACTAGCATGACCTAATCTTCGGTGCCATAGCCGTGCATTCTCATGATTGTTTGCAATCAAGCACACATCATCACATGAGACATCATCAATATCCACAGTATAGACATTGTTATTTCTTTTTCCAATGAATTTGATCTCATTTGTATTCTTATTCATGACAATGCAATGGATTTCATCAAAAATAATCTTGAATCCTTTGTCGCATAACTGGCTTATGCTCAAAAGATTGTGATTTAAGCCCTTAACCAAAAGCACATTCTCGATAAGAGTTTCAGAATTCTTACCTATATTGCCGATTCTAATGATTTTACCTTTGTCCTTGCCTCTAAAAGTAACTGAACCTCCATCATTGTCTTGCAGTGTTGAGAACACCTTTTTGTCCCCTGTCATATGCCTTGAACAGTCGCTGTCCAGGTACCATTTGCTCCCCCTACCTTCAAGGCATATCTACAAGAAGCAACATTCTCATCCAATTGTTTTTGGTACCCAAAGCAATTTGGGTCGTAGGAGTTAGTCCAGTTCTGTGCATATCTTTTTCTGGTCCAAATGGCATGACTTCTTTAATTGTTTTGTTTCAACCAACAATTAACAATAACATGTCCAAATCTACCATAATGAAAGCAATTGACATTTAAAAATCTTCTTTGGAATTGACGTGGTTTAGGTTGAACATGTTTTGGCTTGGAGTGCGAACAGGAAGCATAGTTATTATCTTTTTCATGAACATTGGATGTAGTGATCTTATGCTCAAAGGATTTTTTGTTTTGGGGAATGTATCTAATCCTTCCTTTTGAAAGTTAACATTGACTCCCAATAAATTGTCTAAGTTTTGTTTACCTTTGACAAACCTAGACAGAGTGGACTGAAGTTCAGCCACTTCTTCAACCAACCTCACATTTTTCTTTTCAAGTTCTGAATTTGTGAGTTTCAGAACCTTTTCTTCATTTTTCAATTTTTCAAGATATTTTTCAATTTCAGATAATTTGCACATCAATTCTTCTTGATTTTTCTCACAGGCTAAGATTGTTTGTAACAAACTTTCTTTTTCTTCACTTAACTCGAACCATTCCTGTTCCAGTTTCTCAAACTTTACATAAATATCCTCATGTGTTAAATCATCAATCTTCTTTTTGAGAGTTTTATTTTCAGATCTGATTTTTCTATATTTTGTATACAATTTTTCATATTCTAACTCCCATTGTTCATTTGAAATAAAATCAGGATCAAAATTTACCTCAGTTGAATCATCTTTGTGTGCCATGAGGCACAAGGTCTCCACTAGCTCTTGGATCTCCTCGTCGGACAGTTTGTCCTCTTCGTCGCTCCATGTGGCGACCATTGCTTGGGGTTTCTTGAGTCTGTCCTTCTTGAATTTCCTCTTTACATCTGGACACTCTCCTCTCATGTGTCCGGGCTTCCTGCATTCATAACAAATGACATTATTGGGCTTGCTAGGCTCGCCCTTGGTCTGAACGGACTTCCTTTGTCCCTTTCTGAAATTGCCTTAGAAATTTCTCTTCTTTCTCAAAAATCTCTTTACTTGGTGAATTATCAGGGCCAAGTCTTCTTCTTCATTGCTTCTCTCGCTGGATTCTTCTTCTTGGAAGTCATCATCAGATTGGTGAGCTTTCAATCCCACCACTTTCTTCTTCTTCGTTTCTTCCTCGGTTGTTCTCCTCATATTTATCTCATAGGTCATAAGTGACCCTATGAGCTCATCCAGAGAGAGTGTGGATAAATTTTTTGAGTCTTCAATAACAGTGGCCTTAGTGTGCCATGCTGGTGGAAGTGATCTCAAAACCTTCCTCACAAGATCAGAGTTTGTGTACTCCTTCCCAAGGCTTTTGAGACCATTTGTGATCTCAGTTAGCCTCGCGAACATCTCTGAGATGGTTTCTTCAGATTTCATTTGGAATAGCTCATAGTCTCTAACAAGTAGATTGGCCTTGGTCTCCTTGACCTCTGAGATTCCCTCATATATGAGCCGCAATTTGTCCCACATCTCCTTCGTTGAACTACACATGGATACACGAGAAAACTCATTAGGATGTATGGCACATTGCATAATATTCATAGCATTAAAATTTACAGTGCATTTCTTAATTTCCTCGGGTGTCCATTTTTCTTCATCATCCTAGAGTTTATACAGACCCTTGTCCACAACCCTCCAGACTTCGTACTCCTGAGCCCTTAGGAAAACATGCATTCTATTTTTTCAGTAGGAGTAATTTGAACCGTCAAAGAAGGGAGGACGATTAATGGAGTGTCCCTCAGGCATCAAACCTTTGTTTGCCATTGATCTGACTCTAGATCGTTAGATCTGAAGGAAATAGAGCATTGGCTCTGATACCAATTGAAGTCCTGCGATCAATGACACCCAAGAGGGGGGTGAATTGGGTGTTTACAAACTTTTAGGAAATTCTTGGCCAAATTAAACAAGTGTGAAAAATAGCCGTAATGAATTTTAGATCTATATGTAAACTCTCAGATCTAATAAAATCTATCACACTCAACTGATCTTAGGTACGGTGGCAAAGGTGAAAATCTGAAGATTCTACTCACGCAAGATGTTATCTTCCTGACAAGGTTTGCCTTGTCGATCCGAACCCACCTTTTTATATACTCGAGATTTAATATGAGAATGATAAATTATGTTAGATCTAACTCAAACAATACAACCAAATTAATCTACGTGTGTGCTTCACAGAATGGGGATAGAAGAAAAGGAACAAACCACACAATGGACAGTGATTTTTGTTGGATATTGTGTTTTGATGATGTCAAACACTATGACTCATTGGTGCATGATGTCATAAGTGTTATGTGTGCATACTGCATTCATATGTGTTGATGCTGCACTGTGATATATGAGGTCCACGCTCATATCTGTTCTTTGCACTGTGGTTTTATGTTTGCACTGTGGTTTTATGAGGATTGTTTAATGTGCACTGATTTTTGTGCATTAATGTTGTCATCATAATCATTTGCATGATGTATGTCTTTTTAGGCAGATGCATTTTCATGCTGCATAGAATCT
The DNA here is from genome assembly GCA_022559845.1 of Amorphophallus konjac. Classification (NCBI taxonomy): domain Eukaryota; kingdom Viridiplantae; phylum Streptophyta; class Magnoliopsida; order Alismatales; family Araceae; genus Amorphophallus; species Amorphophallus konjac. Next base: position 404,891,832 of record CM040120.1, read on the forward strand.
CATCAGATTGCATGCACAGTCATTTAATCAAACAGGTTGCATGCATTCACAAGGTCGGTGCATGTTTCCTCTCACTCATATAGAGGGTCTGTGCACGTTACTGTTTACACGTTCATATAGAACGCTCATGTAGTCGGTGCACATTTTTCCCTACACACATAGAACCTCGGTGCATGTTTTCATTTGTCAAAAGACCGAAAGTCGGTGCATATATTTTGCTGCGAGACTAAGTCGGTGCAAGTTTGCCTCAGTCAGTAATTGAGGTCGGTGCACATCTCGTTTGTGCAAAGTCGGTACAGGTTTGCATTATGCATAACACGTCGGTGTGAGTTTCTGCTTTGAGCATACATGGTCGGTGCATACTTTCATCCTGCATGAACATGGTCGGTGCATTTCATGCGTACCTCAAGTTGGTGCAGCTTTTGCTGCGAGCTAAAGGTCGGTGCAGTTTTAGCACTTTGCACATCAAGTCCGAGCATGAGCACAAGATTGCATACACAAGGTCTGAGCACCTTTTTTAGGGTCGGTGCACATACATGTAGATCTAGCAATGCAAGTCGGTGCACATTTCTATTGTGCATATAGAGGGTTGGTGCATCTTTTTCCTGCGCACATAGAAGGTTAGTATAGGTTTCGCATTGTGCTATTAAGGTCTGTGCAGAGTGTGTGGTAGAGTCTGTGCAAATTTTGTGTTAGCTTGTTATAATCCGTGCACTGTCCTGTAGCTAAGTCAGTGCACATTAGTTATAGGCTTAGCTAAGTTCGACGCTAGTTGCACATAGGTCGATGCTAGTTGCGCAGTGTCTTGTGTACAAGGTCCGTGCACTTCACTGTAGCAAGTTCGTGCATACTCTGTTCGGGACGGTGCTAGTAGCATCTGTGCACGAGTAAGGTCGGTGCTAATTGCACCTGTGCATAACTGAGGTCTGTGCTAGTTGCACTGTGTGCATGACCAAGGTCGGTGCTAGTAGCAACCTTGTGCATGACTAAGGTCAATGCATGGTTCCATGTCCTATGTTATGCACAATAACTCAGGATGTGGTGAGTCTTGCATGCTTGCATATCTGACCTAGCTCAGGTCGATACATGTTTTCATTCTTCTATGTTATGCACAGTAGCTTAGGTCAATGCTAGCTTAGCAATAAGCATTCTATGATCTGGGTATATTGTTATTGACTTTGACCATATAGTATTGACTAAGTGCTTTCTTTATCATTTCAGGATTTAATGAAAATAAAGCATGACTTTGACCATAAAGTGTTGACTTATTGCGTTTTCTTTGCAGGGACTTAAGCACGCGAACGATTAAGTGAGGACAGCCACATCCATTGTTCGAGCATCCTATGTGCAACTTGAGAACTTAACTCACGAGGAACTCAAAGTACCAGGTTAATGGCACATGATCCGAGGCAAGGCTAGAACAAGTGATCCTGCCACGTGGAAAGGAAAAGCGCTGTGATTATGACATGTGGAAAGAAGAGGATCAAATCTGCATAAAAAGTTTGGGCGGGAAACGTGGTTTCCACGTGCCCATCGCCTGCGGCCTATAAAAGGAGGCAGATCGCCCGAGAGGTAGACAAGAACAGAAGATAGAAAAGAGAGAATAGAAGACTTAGAGAGAATTAAGAAGAGTTTCGAAGAGGCTGTGCTGAGAGAGAGAAGATCTGAGGGAGCAGAGAGTGGTAAAAGATAGGGAGAGCTACCGTGGAGCTGAGGGAGATCTGTGAGAGCAAGTGGAGTGGTTTTGGAGCACAAACAAGAGTCTTGTATGGGGAGTCATTGTGAAGCTATGAGAGGTCAAGATTGCAGCAGCTCGTGAAGAAAAGGAAGAAGAAGAAGAGGGATCCTGATCAGGATACCCTACAGTCTGATAGTGGTCTTGCATCAAATCCTTACAACTTTGCTCCGAGTGAGCTATAGTTTTTGTGCTTTCGTTTCTAGCTTTCTGTTGCTAGCATAATTCAGTTTTCCTTATTTTCTTAAACCTCTGTTAGAAGCTGTCAATCGGCAGATGGCATAAGCTGTAAGGCCCAGTGCAAGCTGTTAGTCAGCGGATGGCTTAAGTTGTAATGCCCAGTGGTTGAAGCTGTGAATCAGCGGTTGTAGGCAAGCTATGAAGCCCAGCCGTTTAAGCTGTGTATTAGCAGAAGTCACACTCTTGTTGAAGTGTGGGGTGGATATAGATCTCTGGATAGAGATCGAACCACCTAAAAATCCCGTGTGCATCGTGTGATTGTTGTGCTTCCAATCTGCTGATAGATGTATGCATAGGATCGTCGAGATTGCTTCCATCTAGCTTTTCAGATTACATTATGAATAGATATTTCATCTCTATTAGATCTCGTTGAGGTTCTTCTCTCAATAGATGAATGTTTAGGAACGCTGCTAGTGGATTTCAATCTGAATTGATTGATCTCTTCGATTATCTAAGTAAATTGCATAAGTGTTTTCACAGTCACCTGAACTGTGATAGTTTATTAATCTGCCAGGATTTAGCTTAAGTTCTATTTCCGCGAGAATTTTTAAAAGGGGATTCATTCAGCCCCCCTCTGAATCTTGGTGTGCACCACCATATCATTCCAACAATTCGTATCAGAGTGTCTCTGACTTCCAGATCCAATGATCTGCAGAGGATCCTGCTTATTTGATTTCGTGCTTTACTATTCTAGTGTGGTGCATTTTTTTAGATATTGTTTTCCAGTTCGTAGATCTGAAACTATTCGGTTTGAAGAGGGGGCGATCTTGCGCTGCTCCTGAGCGGGGAAGGGGTTGACCACGTATCCTTGAAATATGAACTGCAAGAAGGGAAAAAGTCAGAGGTGCTTAGGGATAGATCCCCGGGGATGACCCTCCGATGCTTAAGTCAGCACAGGTAGTAGAGCACAGGTGCGAAGAGGAGGGTTGGGTGAAAAGTGCAAGCGCGAGATCCCTCTCCACCAAAAAGTGAAGTGGTTCCTGCTTAGGGTTATTAGCTCTTGCCTGGCTTAGGCCTACCTTATCGCAGTGGGACATGTCCTGTTTAAATAGTGGTCTGTTGTGCAAATTGATCCCAGTAAGTGGAGGAGTTCCAGGGTGGTTATGTCCTTCATGCGGGCTCCTTACGGTGCGCGGACTCTTGGTTTCCCCTGTCCCATTGAGCTTCCTGTCATTAAGGGATTCGCAACGGCCGAATTAATAAGCTTCCATCAGTGAGCCTGAGCGAACGGCACTTGTTCAGGAGTGGTCTCCCGAGCGATAAGTGCTGGGTCGGGGCTAAGAGTAGGGGGCTCCGGGGGAGCTTTCCTAATCGACTGATGCTCGGACTTCCGAACCCGAAGGCCGCCTAGGAAGTGCTTGTTCCGAGTGAGTTTTTGGGCTTTATAGTAAGTGGGTCCGAGGGCTGCCACTTTGAGGAGTTGGGCCTCGTTTGGTCAGGGATGGACCTTGTTCGGCATCTCCGTATGAGCGGTGAGATTTCCCCTCTCCACTTGTCCCCCTCCTACTCCCGAGCGAAGGTCAGGCTCGGACGAGTAACATTTAGGCTGGACTGTTTGTGGCACAGGTTGGGTAAAGATATCTCTTCGATAGGGGCCACATGATGCTGCTCACCTTGAAAATACACCCGTTATGATGAGTAAGAGAAGGCCCCTCCTCGGGAGATCGGACGCCGCGCCGCCTCCTATCAGGGTTTGTAGGCATTACGCATTTTTGCGTCCTTTTATCTCTGAGGTTTTTAGGGTTTTGCCTCTCTTTTGTAGTTATATTTGAGGGGGGCTCCCGCGCTATGAGAGTAGTTTCGGAGAGGCGAAGAATCGTTGCAGCCATTGGAGCTAGAAGAGCTTCCTGAGGTGGTGATTCGCAAGCTCCTTTTCTTCTCCGAAGTTCTCTGGCTTAGAGCTTTCCCCTTCTTCTTCTCTTTGTCTCATGGCGGACCATCATTTTGTGGCTGAGGGACGGCATAGAGAACGGACCCCCAGGGTTTTCTTGACGCCGCCGGAACCACTCTGCAGCGAGCTAGTGGAGGCGGAGGTGAAGCGGCTGGAGAGTCGCTACGGGCTGCCTTGGCAATTTCAGTTCCTGGCGCCTGAGCCTCATGAGTCTAGCCTGTCCACACGCTCCGGCCTCTGTTGTTCCTTCCTTCTAGCCTGAAAATGCGGCTTTCGCCTACCCCTTCACCCCTTTGTTGCCGAGTTGCTTCGGTTCTACTGGCTGGCTCCTGTCCAGCTGGTCTCCAACTCTTATACCTTCATCTTCTCCTTCATTTTCCTTTATGGCCAGTGCGGGGTGCGTGCCTCGCTGGATCTTTTCCATTATTTCTTCGAGTTGAAGGATAATCTCCATGTGGGGAAGGGCTTTTTCTTCATTCAGGCGAGGCGAGGAAGGAGTTGTGTGTCCCTCTCTGGGAAGGATTCTTCTCATAAAGGGTGGAAGACCCAATATTTCTGGGTGGGCCCGTCAGCAGTTGGTGTAGTCTGGAATTTCCCGACGGCGCCCAATTTTCACCCGAACATTCCTCTGAAGCAGACCGTGTTCTCTCCGGAGGTGGAAGAGGAGGCTGCCATGCTTCAGCAGAATTGCCGGGAGACTGCTGATTTGGTGACTTCTTCCAACATTGAGGGCTACCTTTCTCGTGTGATGTCGCCGACAGGTGAGAAGTTTGGGAACTTGGGCCTTCTCCTTGCGGAGTAAGAATCTTCCTTCTCTAAGTCTACTTTCTATGGTTCAGACACGAGGCGAGCGGTTGAGGAGGAGGCACCTCCATCCGAGTTGGAGATCATCGACCTGGACGAGACGCCGGCTCCGGATGACCTTCAAGCTTCAGAGGGCTCATCCCGTGCCCGGGATAAGGGCAAGCGGGTAGCCCAGGATGACGTCTCCGAGCGCTGGGGGGTTAAGCGCAAGGATCCCGTGGCCAAGCTGCTGCGGTTTTTGATGCAGGCTCAGTCTGTTGAGAAGAAGTGGGCGAGGAAGGAGGAGGTCGTCCGTCCATCCGGAGAAGATTCCATGTCGGCTCTCCCCTCTATTGAGCAAGAGGGGGCCGATGAAGGAGGGATCGCCGCCGATGCTGAGGCACCAGTCATAGTAGGGGGGTTGCCAGACGAGGGGGTCTGCCCCCAGCAGGTCGAGGCTGGAGGGTCGCAGGAGGAGGCGACTTGATCATAGTCGACCGAAACTAGGGAGGTACATGGTGGGGTTGCTCACGTCGAGCTGACCAGTGGGGCCCCCGAGACAGGGTTGCCCAGGGGAGGTGCCCCAGTCCCAGTTGCTCCAGTGAGAGTATCCCCTCCCTCTACCAGCACCTTCAGTGCCCGGGCTCCTCTATATCGGACATGCCACTCTTTAGCTTCGCGGGACTTGCGGGAAAAAATTCGGAAGGGTCCCCCCTCCGTGCTTTTGGAGTAGATTTTAGAGGGAGGGCTAATCCTGGCCCAGCTGGGATCTGAAGCAGTGGACGCGTATGCTCGAGTGGAGACGGAGCGGGAGGCTCTTTCGTGGGCCCGTGGCGCACTCGATCGGAAAGTCGAGCATTTGACCCTCGACCTTGGAGACCTTCGTCGAGAGATCACTCTGCTCCGAGCGTTGGCACAGTCGAGCCAAGCGGAGGCTCGATCTTTAGCAGAGCAGCTGGCCCAGGCTCGTCGCATGGTCGACCAGAAGAGTGAGCTCCTGGAATCGGAGCGCAGAAACCAGGTCGAGCAAGATGACCAATGGAGGGCCGAGCGAGGGGGGCTTGAGGACCAAGTCCGGGTGGCCGAGGATGGGCGGATCGAGGTTGAGAGGAAGCTGTCCGAGTCTGAGCAGTGGATAGCCGAACTCAAGAGGAAGGCGGAGCTGGCTGGGATAGAAGCGCTCGAGCATTATAGGTGCTCAGAGGCTTATCAAGTAGCTCTTCTAAAAGCGGCCTTTCCTTATTACGAGTCGGGCTATCGATGGGGACCCCGAAAGGGCTTCTCCCAAGGCTACGATCGGGTCATCCTGGAGGCAGTGGCCAATTCATCTTCGCTCGTGTTTCCTTCTGGTCAGCACTATGACTCGGATTGGGGCTCCACTTACTCTTCTCACTATGCATCTAGCGAAGAGGTGAGTTCGGTTACGTTCGAGCGACCGCCAACTCCAGTATCCTAGGGAGGGCACACGGCCGAGACAGTTCCCACACAAGTGGGGTCAGTGTCTTGGCCAGCCGTCATCGAGAATGCTGGGGGGCAGATCGCCAGGTGCCGAAGAAGCCTTGTCTGCCGAGCTTGGAGATGGGCTCGAGGCCTGATGTAATAGCTCTTCTCTTTTTCCTTTCCTTTCCATATGTGGCTGGGTGCGGCCTTTTTTGGAAACTGTAACAGCGACCGTATTAAGTATTGAATAGACTATTTCTTACCGCTTTTGGTGTGATTTGACTACCGTATCCACAGTTGTTGAAGAAGGCACCGATTTTTCTGCAGATCTTGCGCGCGCCGATCTATCAAATAACTGACATGGCGCTAGAACCTTTCTATTTTTTCATACTGCCCTTAATGACTTGCCGCTTCGCGCGTCCCGCTTAAGGGGGGGTGTCGGGAATTGAGGTAACCATCTCAGGGAAGAGTCTTTTTAGCGTGTTTGTAAAGGGGAGAATCATTTAAGGCGATCAGCTCCCCCTTCGGCCTATAAAAGGTCCGAGGGGCGTCTCCTTTCCCTTTCATCGCTTAAGGCCTTCCCTGTTTGTTTTCTCCTTCTTTCCCTTCCGCGAAGCGTTGTGTTGTTAGTCTTGGTGAGGCATTGAAGGCACTTCAGAAGATGATGATGCATATGGCGGTAGGAGAGAAGCTCTTGTTGTTTCGCTCTGGAAGAGGGTTCGTCGGTCGGAGGCCACTCAGTAAGAGGGTTCGTCGTACCGCCCTCCCTTTCCTGACCTACCGACATCATTATGAGGGGATGAGGGGCCAATTAAGCTCCCTCATTTTAGGCCTTCCCCTGCCTCCTCGTCCATCTCTGCCATTTTCTTTTTCTCCCTCCCCTTTCACTCTTTGGAGGATGCCTGCACTCTCTACCTTCCAAAGAGTTGGCAGAGAGGAGGCCTCCACTTGTATTCCTTCCTCTCTTCTTCTTGTTGTTTCCCCTCTTTTCTTTTTTCCTCCGAGCTTTCTCAGACCAACGAGTCCCGCGATCCTCTATCCAAGCCAGTTTCTGCACGAGGCAGAGTCAGTGGCTGGGCGTGGGAGCGCCTACCGGGTCGGCCGAGCGTTCTGCTCACGTTATAGTACCAGGGGATGTAATTTTTTGTACATGTATACTATATTGGCTACGACCTTCTTGATGTACATCAAAGTTTAATAAGAAGAGAAGAATGGTGTTTATTCTTTTTTGCTTACATGTGTATGCTTGCCAAATATTCAAAAGTAGAACTTGCGAAGATTTGTTGCATTCCACGTCTGAGGGATGGGTGTTCCTTCCATGGTGGACAGTCGGTATGCTCCTTTCTCGAGCGTCTCGACCACTCGGTAGGGTCCTTCCCAGGTAGGGGCCAGCTTCCCTGCCGCCTCTAGTGGTTGAGATGCTTCGGCCTTTCTGAGGACGAAGTCTCCTGGCTGAAAGTGCCTGTCTCAGACTCTGGAGTTGTAGTATCGAGCGATGTGCCGTTGGTATTCCATTGCTCGAATGCTTGCAATCTCTCGGATCTTGTCCGCCAAGTCGAGATTTTCTCATAATTTCTGCTCGTTTACCTCGGGTTTGAAGTGGACGACTCGGAGAGAGGGATTGCCGACCTCCAACGGAATTACGGCTTTCGTGCCATATACCAGTTGAAAATGTGTTTCACCGGTGGCCGTTCTTGGAGTAGTTCGGTGCGACCATAGAACGCTCGGTAGTTCCTCGAGCCAACTTCCCTTGGCCTTGTCGAGTCTGGTTTTGATGCCTTTTAAGATAGTTTTATTGGCATTCTCAACCAGTCCGTTAGCCTGAGGGTGGGATACTGAAGTGAAGTGATTGCAAATATTTAGGTCGGCGCATATGTCTCTGAAGTAATGAGAATCAAATTGCCGACCGTTGTCGCTCACGATCACTCAGGGGACACCATAGCGGATGATGATCGACCTCCAAACAAAACTCCATACGACTGACTTGGTGATCCTGGTAATGGCTTCGGCCTCAATCCACTTGGTGAAATAGTCGATGGCGATGATGATGAACTTCTTCTGAGCCTGAGCCGTGGGGAATGGCCCCAAGATGTCGATTCCCCACCGAGCGAAGGGGTATGGCTCGACCAGGGCAACTAGTTCTGCTGCGAGCTAGAGAATCAGATGGTCGAAGCGCTGACACCGATCGCACTTCTGCACGTAAGTTGAGCAATCGCGCTGGAGTGTGGGCCCCCAGTAACCCTGTCGAAGCAAGATCCTGGCGAGCGATCTTCCTCCTTGGTGCGCTCCGCAGACGCCTTCGTGCACTTCTTGAATCGATCGGCTGGCTTCATCGGCGCTAATGCACTTGAGGAGAGGACCGGAGAAAGATCTTCGGTATAAGGCATCATCCAGCATGACGAAACGCCGAGCTTGGTATTTGAGTTTCCGAGCCTCCCAGGGATCGGTGGGCTCGTGAGAGTCCCGGAGCCAGGATATGTAGGGGGTCCGCCAGTCGCTTGAGGGTGCCGGGTCAACGGTCATAAGCTCGGACTCGATGCTCGGTTGCCCGAGCTCTTCGAGGAGGACCGATCATGTACTTGTGGGGTCGGGTGAGGAGGCCAGTCGAGAGAGGGCGTCTGCTCGGGAGTTTTCTTCCCGAGCTATTCGGACTACCTCAAAGCTCTCTAAGAGTTGGGCCATCCTCTTTACCGCCTGGAGGTACTTGACCATTTGTCCTTCCCGAGCTTCGTATTCACCGTTGATTTGGCTAGCGACCAGTTAGGAGTCGGTGTGGATCCTCACTCGTTCGGCCCCTAGTCGTCGAGCCATCCTAGCTCCCGAGATAACATCTTCATACTCGGAGGCATTGTTGGACGCTTAGAAGTTGAACTTCAGGGCGTACCGTAGTTCCGCTCCTTCGGGGGACTTGAGAAGAATACTAGCGCCACTTCCGGTCGAGTTGGAGAATCCGTCGACGAACAGATCCTAGGTAGGCCCGGGCGCAGGTGGAAGTGCTTCTTCAATCGGGACCGTGCTTTCAATGATGAAGTCTTCGAGAGCCTGTCCTTTAATAGCCGAGCAAGGGCTATACGAGATATCGTAGGCCCGAGCATGATGGCCCATTTGACGAGATGTCCCGAGGCTTCAGGGTGAAAGAGAATCTTTTTCAGGGGTTCGTCGGTCAATACGACGATGGAGTGCCCTTGGAAGTAGGGTCGGAGGTGCTTGGCCGAGGTAACCAACCCTAGCACGAGTTTCTCGGTTGCGGGGTACCTTTTTTCGACCTCGTTAAGCACCTTACTGGTATAGTACACCGGTCTCTCGACCCCCGCAGCATTCCTGACTAGGACCGAGCTTACTGTAGAAGGGGTCACCGAGAGATAGAGGTGTAGAACTTCACCTTGGACTGGCTTGGACAACACCGGGGGTGAGGCCAAGAATTCCTTGAGTTCGGCGAACGCGTTCTGGCATTCCTCGTCCCAGGTGAATGTAGCAGATGTCATTTTGGGCCCCCTCAATAGTTTGAAGAAGGGTAGGCATCGTTCGTTCGCCCGATACAGGAAGCGGTTGAGTGTAGCAATGCGCCCTGTAAGGCACTGGACGTCCTTGATGCAGGTGGGTGGCCGCATGTTCAGGATGGCCTGAACTTTGTCGGGGTTGGCCTCGATCCTACGCTGAGTTACCAGGAAGCCTAGGAACTTCTCGGATCTGAGTCCAAACGCACACTTGGTGGGGTTGAGCTTCATGTTGTGCTTCAGGAGAGTGTCGAAGGTCTCGGCTAAGTCGGCGAGGTGGTCTTTGGCCTTTGGTGTTTTGACGAGCATGTCATCAATTTAGGCCTCGACGTTCCAACTGAGCTGTCCTTTGAAAATCTGATTGATCAGTCTCTGATAAGTTGCTCCGGTGTTTTTTAACCCGAACGGCATCCGGGTGTAGTAGTGTACGCCAAAGTCGGTGATGAAGGTGGTCTTCTCGATGTCCTCCGGGTCCATCCTGATCAGATGGTAGCCGGAGTAGGCGTCTAGAAAGCTGAGCAGCTCGTTGCTAGAGGTTGAATCGACCAGTTGATCGATGCTCGGTAGCGGATAGCAGTCCTTTGGGGTAGCCAGGTTGAGATCGGTGAAGTCCACGCACATTCGCCATTTCCCAGAAACTTTTGGTACGACGTTGGCGAGCCATGTAGGGTACAGAATCGGACGAAAGAGGCCAGTCTTCTATCCCTTGATGACTTGCTCTTTGATGACCGCTTGCTTCTGTGGGTAGTGCTTTCTCCTGCCCTGTTGTACTGGCTTCGCCATTGGGTCAAGGTTGAGCTTGTGCATCACCACATCTTCCGGTATCCCAGGAAGGTGCTCATCAGACCATGCGAAGACTTGGATGTACTGCGCAAGGAAATCTTTATACTTTTCCTGTTCCTCAAGTGGTAGCTCGGCTCCAATCTTTACTCCTAGAGTCGGGTCACTGTTAAGGAAGACCGTTAGCAACTCGCCACCAGGCTCAGATGTTGCGGGTCCCTCTTCGGCTCCCATTACTCTTTTATTTTTCCCTTCCTGTCTAGTGGCGTCAACTGAGACTATATAGCATCATCTAGCCAATGACTGGTTACCTCGAACTTCCCCCATGCCATATTTGGTTGGGAACTTCATCTTTTGGTGAAAGGTGGAGGGCACCGCTTTCATTCGACTGAGAATGCCTCGGCCGAAGATGGCGTTGTATGCCGACATCCCCTTAATCACGATGAAGTCTACCATAACCGTAACGATTTTGGGTGGGGTGTCGATAGTAACTGGTAGGCTTAATGCTCCCTCGAGATAAGTAGCCTGGCCGTTGAACCCACAAAGGGGGTTTGGATCGGGTGGAGTTTAGATGGATTATCTCCCATCTTGAGGAAACATTCATAGGATAATACATCAGGGGCACTACCATTGTCAACTAAGATCTTATCTACGTTACAATCATTTATTGTAGCCGATACAACGAGAGCGTCGTCATGCGGGGTGGTTAACCCTTCCAGGTCCTGGTCAGAGAATACCAGGGCCTACGATTCGCTAGCCTGCGAGGTCATGGGTGTCTCGGTCGAAGCTCAGCTTGCCCGCTCGACGTGACGCTTTCTTCCTCAGATGCTATCTCTGCCTGATGCTGTGCCGCCCGCGATGACGTTGATGTGGACTCCGCGGGGGGCGTTGTTGATTTCTTCAGGGGTGCCTCGGTCTTACTTCGGCCCGGACACGTATCGGGATAGGTGTCCCTCGCGGATGAGGCGCTCGATCTCATCTTGGAGTTGATGGCAATCGCTGGTGTGATGCTCGTGGTCACTATGGAACAGGTAGTGCTTGCGGCGATTGCAGTGCTTGGTCTTCATAGGCTCAGGTTGGTTGAGGATACCCAAGCCTTTGATGTCTTCATAGATCTCGTAGACGGGGGCGGTTGTGGGGTATACCGCTTGTACTTCCGGGACGACTCTTTTCGATCTCCGTCCCAGTTCCACCTTTTTCCTTGAAACGTCCCTTGCTCGGATGGTCTCTTCTTGTCCCCCTCCCGACCCGAGCCGGTTGTGCCTCGACAGGCGCTGAGGACTTCCTCGCACTCGACGTGGCGCAGGGCCAAGGTCACTAGCTCAGCAAGGGAGGTTGGGGGATGAAGCACTAGCTCGCACCGTAGGTTTTCGTCACGAGTACCCCCGGTCAATGCGATGATGGCAGAGGCCACATCCAGGCGGGGGATGGGCAAGGTTTCCGATTTAAATCGGTTAATATAAGCCCACAAATTCTCCCCTTGTTCCTGCTTGAGGGCCAGTAGTCCTGCTACCGACCGGGGTGGACCGTTGTCGACGAAGCTTTCCTTGAATATTCGCTCGAATTGCTTGAAGTTGTGGATGCTGCCAGGGGCGAGGGCTCTAAACTAAGCCTGAGCACCCTGAACCAGAGTGGTCACGAGCGCTCGGCACTTGATCACATCGGACGCCCCATGCAAGGTCATCAGGGCGTCGAAGCGGTCGTAATGGTCGGCTGGGTCTCCCTGGCCGTCGTACGACTTGAAGGTCGGAAGTGAGATTCTGGGAGATATCTCTGCCTTCAGGATGTAGTCGGAGATCGGGGATCGCTCCTCGTCCTCCACAAGAGAGGTCTTCTGTAAGGCGCGGAGAGCGCACTCTTGCTCTGCGAAACACCTCTCGAAGTCTCGCAGTCGGAGAGATAGTTCTGATTGTCGCTGTCCCGAGGGGCTGGGGGGGTGCACTTGCATGCTGTCCCGATGCTCCTCAGGGGCCTCAGTGATGCGGGACGAGACCATGGACACGACAAGCTCGCGATTGTCCCTTAACGAGGGAAGCGTCGGACGTGCGCGGTTGAGAAACCGACAGTGAGCTAGGGTGGTCGGCTCACACTTGTGCCCGGATCGGGTCACGGGACGGTCACGCTCTCTCTCGCAGCAGCGGTGATATAAATATAAAGCGAGCCACGATCCTAGAACATGCTCTCTAGCAGCGGCATAAACAAGTATATATGAAAATAAGCAAATGCCGAGTGTAGGGAGCGAGAACGATACCTCCACGCGCTCGGCGTGGGGAAGACGGACCCGGCCAAAACTCGTACTCCCGGAACAATAATACACAATATTACAGCAATACACGTCGCTGCCCACTACACGTAGGGAGGTAAAGGGCTACACAATGGGGTCCGAGAGGACCGAATTCGGGTTGACGGGCGGCTTCTCGCGTTGATTCGGCAACACCCGAACTAGTGATGGTGGGGCCCACGTGCTGTCCGGAGGGGCCGTGTGGGACCCGGTGGCACCGCTATAGTGGGGACACTTAGAGAAGCGCTCCCCGGGCTGGCGGCATGCTGGTTCGCTGGCCGGAGGCCGGGCGGCTCCGTTCGGCACCGGTCAGAATGACCGGCCACGGATCTGCCGGTTCTATTTTCTGGCGCACGCTCCGGCGAGAACGGACGCTGCGTTCAGCCCCGATGTCGGATCGACACAAAACTGGCGCCGTTGGAAAGCTAACTTCAAATACTTCAATCTAAGATTGAGTATGTGGCCTAGATCTACACGGATCTGGGCTTTAATGAATTGTTGAGTTGTTGTTGTACAGTGACCGGGCTCTCAGATCTGCAGAGAATTTGAGAACTGCATTTGACCGATACGTGAACGTCCGAATCTGAAGTGGTGGTCTTCAGTAAAGTTGTAGGAAATCAAGCTAGAAAAATGGAAAAGCTAGTTTGGACAAGTTTAGATGTGGCTAAAAATTGATAGGATTTTAGTACTAACAGTGGGTCGGATCTGGAATCTGACTAAAAGCACTGTAGCAGAGATAGAACATAAATTTTGAAAGATAGAACATAAATTTTGAAAAATAGATAGAAAACGGATCAGAAATTAAGAAAATTCATGGATGTAGGGAATGATGGAAAGAACGCCCAGTAAAATTGGGAGGTTTGGAAAAATCACAAAGATGGTCGGAGGTGGGAAACACAGAGCTGCTGTCACTGTAGACAGAGACAGGACAAATCTGGGAGTGAAAGATGAACGAAAATGTAAAGATATCAAACAAAGGATTTGGGACCTGACCTTTTTTGTGGAGATGGGGATACAAGATAGGAACAACCTCTAAAAATTTTAGATCAAGAGGACGTCGTGGCTGACTACAGAATTTCGTGGAAGTCACCTCTATCCAGCAGGACAGAACCTTGAAGATGGCTCCGCGGTGGCTCGTAGGCGGCGGCGGCGGCACCGATGATCACCGGAGGTAGGGGGAAGAAGATAGCACTCTAGAATGGGGGTTGGGGATGAAGAAACCAGAGGGAGAGAGAGGGGAGGTCAAAATTCACTCAAGGGGGGGGGGTCTTGCACAATGCTTTTTCTCATTTCATTAATATTCAAATGGAAAATACAAGTATTTATATGCCTCCAATCTAATTCAATCTCCACCATTGGATCTAGGGATGGGGAATGAATGGCCTAGATTAAATGTGACCAACACACACAAAAAAAATAAAATAACCCAAGTGGGAGACAAGCTTAATATGGTAGGTAGCCTACCTTAGACTTTTTACTCCCTTTGTCTACCCATGTGGCATTTGACATTCAACCCTTCTAGATGGCCACCTAGGATGGTTGACCAGCCCCACATAGGTGACATGGACCAATGAGAAAGGGCTGAGGGCCCCCTTGCTGGTCCTACTGTATAATTGCATAAAAACCCACACAATCCATGGGAATGACTCCTTGACTTATAAAGCCTTACATTTGCGTACATACTTTCCCAAGGATATAAACACAAACTAAAAGGACATAAATACAAAAGAAAAAGTACATGCTCGGCGTCGATTCCCATCAACTCTCCCCGGGTGGGAGGAACTCGACCCCGTCAAGTAGGGGTATGGATGCTCGAGTACTCTGGCGGATCCGTCACCGTGCCAAGTAATGCGGGTACGCTCCACTCCGAGTGATCGTCACCTGCTCATTCCATATATACTCGATATGCGCGGACTGCTATGGGCCGAAGGTGGACACTCCGGGTGGGGCACTCTCAAAAGGGAAGGAAGCAGCTCGAAGACTCACTAGGAATCACCGCTGAGTCCCTGTAGGTGACTGATCCGGGTATAGTTGTAGAACCGATCCCATACTCATCGAGTGAGTCTAATCATTTCACAGTCATAAGGGACTGACATCGATGAGCTTGCACAAGACACATGCATACAAACAAACTACACACAAACCATGCAAACAAACCACACAAAGAAGAGACAATACGGACTCATGAATGACTCGAGACAAACCTACTGCTAGTCCGACCCGTACATGGGTGACAGCGGACCAGGACACCCGAACGTATGCCATGCATGCATCTGACGTAACCGGTGGTTGACGTCATGGAGAACTCCTAGACACCCGACGATACACCAATCATAGAGATTGGGCTTGGATGTAGGAAGTCTGGGAGGTGCGGGTGGTTTAGATGGATCGGGGTAACCAAAGTTTTCATTACCCCCAAATGAAGGTTCGGACCTATGGCTATGTGGAGTTTGCTTGGCCCGAGTGGAAAAGGGGGGATAGTGAACTCCGCGGAAGAAGGGTAGTGAGTATGAAAACTCGGGAGGTTCACTAGTGAAGGGGTCAAAAGGGTCGAAGAAGGTGTGACCCCATAAAGTGGGTTCCAACATGACATGGTCCCAATCGTGAAATTCTTGAAGGTGCGGGTGGTCACCTTCCTCCGTCATGGGAGAGGGGACCGTGTATAGGAAATATGACTCCTCCCTCGGAAACAAAGTCATGAAGTTGGGCTCATCCGGTAGCAGGAGAAGTAGAAGAACCTCCGTGGTGACACAACCCACGGTGCACTCGGAGGTAATGGACCGGAAGGCCGGATGGGTGAAGCTACGACTCGTGGGTTGGTCGAAGCCTCGGGCCAACATATGTGTCAACTTCCATTGTGAATCTAATCCCATGACAAGATCGTCTAATATGTCAACATGGTGACTAGATCGAAATGTGGTATGGAAGGAGTTGACGGGCACCAAAGGTAGGGTAGGGTCCATAGACGGGTAAGGAAGTGGGACCAAACCATCTTTGAGCCAACTAAGAAGTGGGTCGGCTATGTATAGCATACCCGTAAGAAACACGGGCGGCTCGGGATGAGGTGGCTCCAAGCGCGAATCCGAAGGTGGAGTAGGCCGCTGGGGTTGGGTGGCTGGAAATACGGGGGTGCTCGACTGAGCCCCGTCCTTAATGATGATCTTGCCGGGTAGGTAAGGTGGGTATAAGGTGCAAGTCCTCTTGCCCCAGTCAAGATTGGCTCTTCGTTCTCCTAACCACGTTTGTCCTAAAATGATGCATAAACCAGCAAGTGTGCCGATCCTACACCATGCGCCATCGGTGTAGAGAACAGAGCCGATCCTCTTATAGAACTCAACACAAGCAAAATCACCATCGCGGATAATCTCGCATGTCTTGGAGAGAGACTCCACGATGTCAAGAGAAACCCAATTATTCGACTCCCTATCGGTGAAATGGAGTTCCGTTGTGGACCCGTTGGGTAGAGCGACTTTCATAGTGAGAGGGGTAAAACCAAGGGCTCGGTCCATGAGGACATTGACTTTGGCCACAAAGGTTGACCACTCGGATGTGTGGTCTTGGAGAACGGCCATGGGTAGCGGACATGGACATGCATACGCACGGTGACAAGACACTAGACCGACTATGCAAGTTTGGAATGCATGCACACTAAGGACCCTAGACGTAAACCAAGACTCGGTACGTGGCGGAGTTAACCGATCCGAAGATCACTCGCGCAAGTGTGCGGTCTTCCCGATAGGCGTAGCCTAACATTCGGACAACACCTTTTGATATACCAAGTAAAGGGATGCGATGCAAAAAGACACTTTTTGTTTGTTTTAAAACAATGATGATCCTAAACACGACTTAGACAATGACAAATACTAGACCTAAATGACACTTTTTTTTTTATTGACACCCTAGACTCAAACTCGCTCTGATACCAAATTGATGCGGGACGAGACCACGGACATGACAAGCTCGCGATCGTCCCTTAACGAGGGAAGCGTCGGACGTGCGCGGTTGAGAAACCGGCAGTGAGCTAGGGTGGTCGGCTCTCACTTGTGTCTGGATCGGGTCACGGGACGGTCACGCTCTCTCTCGCAGCAGCGGTGATATAAATATAAAGCGAGCTACGATCCTAGAATATGCTCTCTAGCAGCGGCATAAACAAGTATATATGAAAATAAGCAAATGTCGAGTGTAGGGAGCGAGAACGATACCTCCACACGCTCGGCGTGGGGAAGACGGACCCGGCCAAAACTCGTACTCCCGGAACAATAATACACAATATTACAACAATACACGTCGCTGCCCACTCCATGCAGGGAGGTAAAGGGCTACACAATGGGGTCTGGGAGGACCGGATTTGGGTTGACGGGTGGCTTCTCGCGTTGATTCGGCAACACCCGAACTAGTGATGGTGGGGCCCACGTGCTGTCCGGAGGGGCCGTGTGGGACCCGGTGGCACCGCTATAGTGGGGACACTTAGGGAAGCGCTCCCCGGGATGGCAGCACGCTGGTTCACCGGCCGGAGGCCGGGCGGCTCCGTTCGGCACCGGTCGGAATGACCGGCCACGGATCTGCCGGTTCTGTTTTCTGGCGCACGCTCTGGCGAGAACGGACGCTGCGTTCAGCCCCGATGTCGGATCGACACAAAACTGGCACCGTTGGAAAGCTAACTTCAAATACTTCAATCTAGGATTAAAGATGTGGCCTAGATCTACACGGATATGGGCTTTAATGAATTGTTGATTTGCTGTTGTACAGTGACTGGGCTCTCAGATCTGTAGAAAATTTGTCTGAGAACTACCTTTGACCGATATGTGAACGTCCGAATCTGAAGTGGTGGTCTTCAGTAAAGTTGTAGGAAATCAAGATAGGAAAATGGCAAAGCTAGTTTGGATAAGTTTGGATGTGGCTACAAATTGATAAGATTTTAGTACTAACAGTGGGTCGGATCTGGAATCTGACTAAAAGCACTGTAGCAGAGATAGAACACGAATTTTGAAAAATAGGTAGAAGGTGGATCAAAAATTAATAAAATTCATGGATGTAGGGAATGATGGACAGAACGCCCAGTAAAATTGGGAGGGTTTGGAAAAATCACAAAGATGGTCGGCGGTGGGAAACACAGAGCTGCTATCACTATAGACAGAGACAGGACAACCTCTAAAAATGTAAAGATATCAAACGAAGGATTTGGGACCTGACCTTTTTTGTGGAGATGGGGATACAAGATAGGAACAACCTCTAAAAATTTTAGATCAAGAGGACGTCATGGCTGACTACAGAATTTCGTGGAAGTCACCTCTATCCAGCAGGACAGAACCTTGAAGATGGCTCCGCGGTGGCTCGTAGGCGGCACGAACGGCGGCGGCACCGATGATCACCGGAGGTAGGGGGAAGAAGATAGCACTCTAGAATGGGGGTTGGGGATGAAGAAACCAGAGGGAGAGAGAGGGGAGGTCAAAATTCACTCAAGGGGGGGGGGTCTTGCACAATGCTTTTTCTCATTTCATTAATATTCAAATGGAAAATACAAGTATTTATATGCCTCCAATCTAATTCAATCTCCACCATTGGATCTAGGGATGGGGAATGAATGGCCTAGATTAAATGTGACCAACACACACACACAAAATAAAATAACCCAAGTGGGAGACAAGCTTGACATGGTAGGTAGCCTACCTTAGACTTTTTACTCCCTTTATCTACCCATGTGGCATTTGACATTCAACCCTTCTAGATGGCCACCTAGGATGGTTGACCAGCCCCACATAGGTGACATGGACCAATGAGAAAGGGCTGAGGGCCCCCTTGCTGGTCCTACTGTATAATTGCATAAAAACCCACACAATCCATGGGAATGACTCCTTGACTTATAAAGCCTTACATTTGCGTACATACTTTCCCAAGGATATAAACACAAACTAAAATGACATAAATATAAAAGAAAAAGTATATGCTCGGCGTTGATTCCCATCACTCGGCATCTGGGAATAGTCGGCGTGCTCTGGTCTTCTCCCTCCTCGGTGTTGAGGAGGCTTCTTGCTCCGGGAGAGGGGCGTGCGATGGTCCTCCTTGCAAATGAGTCGCTGCCCCCGGAGGGTGAAACGGCCTCCAGCAGTTTGCTGGGAGGCGTCTCCACGTGGGGGGATCTTCCGGGGGAGCTGCGACTTCTCCTCCCTCGTCGCCTGGGTCCTCATGAGGTCCATGAGGACATCCAGTTCTGCGTTGAGGGTTTGGAGGGCATCGGTGCTCCCGCCAGGAAGCTGTTCCCCCGCCACTAATGGAGGTAGCTCATTGGCTTGGCTGCCGGATGGGGAATGTTCCGTGGGAAGGGAAGGTGCACCTTCCTCCATCACCCGGGCTTTTCCCATGTCGCCGGCAGCCCTCCTGCCAGAACTTCTTCGCACCATGATGGCTCTTTGTGCGTTTCCCACAGATGGCGCCAGATGAAGAGGGGGCGATCTCGCGCTGCTCCTGAGCGGGGAAGGGGTTGACCACGTATCCTTGAAATATGAACTGTAAGAAGGCAAAAAGTTAGAGGTGCCCAGGGATAGATCCCCGGGGAAGACCCTCCGATGCTTAAGTCAGCACAGGTAGTAGAGCATATGTGCGAAGAGGAGAGTTGGGAGGAAAGTGGGAGCACGAGATCCCTCTCTACCAAAAAGTGAAGTGGTTCCTGCTCAGGGTTATTAGCTCTTGCCTGACTTAGGCTTACCTTGTCGTAGTGGGACATGTCCTATTTAAATAGTGGCATGTTGTGCCAATTGATCCTCGTAAGCGGAGGAGTTCCAGGGGGGTTACGTCCTTCATGTGGGCTCCTTACGGCGCGCGGACTCTTGGTTTCCCCTGTCCCATTGAGCTTCCTATCATTAAAGGATTTCATCAGCGAGCCCGAGCGAACGGCACTTGTTCAGGAGTGGTCTCCCGAGTGATAAGTGTTGGGTCGGGGCAAAGAGTAGGGGGCTTCGGGGGAGCTTTCTTGATCGACTGATGCTCGGACTTCTGAACCCGAAGGCCGCCTAGGAAGCGCTTGTTCCGAGTGAGTTTTTGGGCTTTATAGTAAGTGGGCTCGGGGGCTACCACTTTGAGGAGTTGGGCCTCGTTTGGTCAGGGATGGACCTTGTTCGGCCTCTCCGTATGGGCGGTGAGATTTCCCCTCTTCACAGTTATATTTCAATGGCATCTCCTATGGTTTTCAATGGTTCGAATTTAAGTACTTGGCTAGGTGGCCTATGCCCTTACATGAATTCCATTGACCCTAATCTTTGGGATCTTGTATCAAAAGGCCCACATAAACTACCTCATGACCATACCAAGTGGTCTAATGAGGACAGATTGAAGGACAGAGAAAATGCTATTGTTCTTACTATACTGAGAGCTACAGTTAATATTGATTTATTTCCATCTATTTGCAAATGCTCTTCTGGAAAAGAAATTCTGGAGACAGTCATTGCTGTTCATGAGAAGAAGGAACATAAACATCAATGTCTGATGGCCAATCGGGGTGATCACAACTCTGATCAAAAGGAGGAAACGTCATCTCAAGTAAGCTCCGAATTAGAAGATATTTCATTTGATGAACTAGTAGAAATGTATGATGAATTTGTAGAGAAATCTAGGAAGTTGCAATCTGAGAATAAAAAGCTGAAGAAAAAGATTGATCAAAATTGCTCTAAGTTGCCTTGTGAAAATTATTCAAAACTAAAAAAGTCTCATGATGCTTGCTTGACTGATATTCAGAATTATAAGAAACAATTGGAAGGTTTTGAAAATATTATTTCAGAAATAAATCAACTGAAGTCTGAAAATGAAATCTACAAAAGGTAGATTGTAGAGAATAATGGAAAGTTAAAAGACTTCAAGAAGAAAATCAAGCTGAACTTGTCATGTATGAAGAACAAATTTCTGTGCTAAAAAATGAAAATGATGAACTTACTGTTAAGATTTCTGAAATAGAGAAATGGTTAACTTTTGAAAAAGGAAAGTGTGCTGAAAATGACACTGAACAAAGATTGAAACATGAAATTAACACACTCAAAAGTTTGAATGATGTTCTACGTCAACAAGTTATCAGCTGTGAATCTGACATTGCTTGTTATGAGGTTGACATTATTTCTTTAAAGTCTGAAATCCAAGATCTAAAAAATTCTATGTCTAAATCTGTGAAGGATAAATGCAAAGTGAAAATGTCTCTGGAAGATAATGTAAGTCGTCAAAGTAAGGGGACAGGGAACATTTCTGAAATTAACCAAGCCAAGAGGAACCAGCCGTACACCACCTTTATTCGAAGCTCTGAAGGAGCTGGAACCTCAAGACAATCCCCAAAACAGTCTACTGCATCTGAAAATCAGAAAATAAAATTGAAAAGGAAAATATTGAAAAAGAATGATGACAATCAGCATGCTAAGAAAGTTCAGCCCAACAAATCTATTGTCAAGAATGTAGAATGCTTTTACTGTGGAAAGTTTGGCCATGAGATGGTTGATTACTTTTTAATGAAGAAGGATGAGTTGAATGTTGGTAGAATTCATGATAGGAATTCTCAGCTTAAGAAATCATTTTTTGCTCAGAATAAAAGGACTGAGTGTTTTTACTGTCATGGAATTGGTCATCTTATGCATGATTGTAAACCAAAGGAACAAGATGGTCTAAATGCAAATGCAACGCATGCTAGGAATTTTTATGAGAGGAATCATGTTTTTAAGAAGGGAATTCATTGTTTTCATTGTGGTAGATTAGGCCACATTACTGCAAAATGTTGGCAAGCTCAGGGAAAGAAACATAAATATGAATTTGTTAAATTCCCTATCAAAAGAAATGATTCTTGTTATAAAAAATTTCCTGTGAACCATGAAAGCAATTGTGGTTCTAAAGGGAAGCACAATTTGTGCTTCGAATGTGGAAAGCATGGACACACAGTCAAGGACTGTTGGCATGCTCAAGGGAAAAGAATTAATTCTAAACATATAAACTTCCCTAAAAATGAATCTGGTTTAAAAGAAAAATCTTTGCATGCTTTGAATGTAGAAAAACTGGCCATCGAGCTTCTGAATGCTGGTTGGCAGGTTACGGTAATGCACATAGAATTCATGCTCATGCTAATGTGCAGAATAAGAACAAAAATTCTGATATTTCTTGTTATTATTGTGGTCAAATTGGACATTTCATGTTTGATTGCAAATTGCTCAAATTTGATAATTTGAATGTTTTGAATTCATGGAATACACCTAAAAGAGATGTTACTTATCATGGAGGACCCAAGAATTCTTGGGTACCTCAATGTGCAAAATAAGACTATGTCCCTGCAGGTGTGCCTTGAAGATTGAAAATAAAAAAGGGGAATCAAGGCACATGAGGTCAGTTAAACCCCTTCTCATTATTCTTACTTTTTAGTTGATTCTGCATTATCTGAGTGATTGTCGCATTATTGGATTAGTTGATATTTTTCAGATTTGTGTTGCATGCATCCATACATATGCATTTTCTAGTTGCAATTGACACTTGTCATAATGCATTCACTGAACATATGTAACATACATCTTTTATATGCATACACATGTGATTGACAGACCATCATCAAAGACCTGAAATGCATCTAGGATTGTTCTTGTTTGAACTGCATTATCATGCTTGACTCAGAGGTATATAAAATGGTACGCTGGGAGAAGGACATATCATGTATGTCTGGAAACCCACGCTATGCGTAGAGGCCAGCCCTCCGCCTGGTACCTTGAGTCAAATCTGCACTCGGAGCAATCTAGATGTCATAAGCATAATTCATTAAACTCCCTACATATTGTCATTGAACATGCTGCATTTAGAAACCTCATACAATGCATGTAAATAGGGGGTAAGTCAAGTCATTATGAGTCTACTGCATAAGGGGTTCACTGCATTGACTTCATTGCATGAATTGAATTCAACATTTATTGTATAAAGTCAGGGGGAGTTTGTCTAGCCTCTGCATGTCTTCATGTCACATGTGACCATGTAATGCACGTAGATAAAGGAAAGTCACTACATATGCATACATGTAGTGAATTGCATTGCATAACAATGCATATTTTTAGATAGATTAATCCCCTGCTTGGTTTTCATGTCATAGAGGATAGAATAATACACTCAGTCAGGGGGAGTCGATGAATTTGCATGCATATGTTAATTGCATATCACTCATATTATAAATGTCTAGAAGATTAATTGTCATGCATACCTTTAGGGGGAGCTCATGTCTTGAACTGAATTGTTTGCTCACGTCCTTGATTTGAGATGTTCCTATCTAGTTTGAATCTCTCCTGATTACTCTTTAAACCTTGATGGCTCTTGATGCAAGTGAAGTAAAATTCACTTTATTCTTGATTGATTCCTCATTCAAGCTTCATCTGATTTTCATTCTCAGTGTCGACATCATGAGTCGACATTATTTTGCAAGCATTCTGTTTAATGAAATATGTGAGTAGATGATTGACACCAAGTGTCGACACCTTCATTGGTGTGTTCCTGATCTGATTATGTCTTGATTGGTCAATTGATTTCAATCACCTAAGTTCATCCCCTTCATGATTCTAGAAGCTTTTGTATGTTTCTTCTATATTTTACTAAGGGGGAGATTGATCCAATCCTTGATCCAGCTGCTATCTGAATAAACTGCAACCTTTGTACTCTTTGAATTCCTATCTGACTGAAGCACTCTTGGGCATCTTTGATGCATATCTCAAAACTTCACTCACTCCTGGTGAATGTTCCTATAGATAACTTCCTTGATAAATCTGGTTGCTTCTCAAATTAAGAAGATTTCAATTTGTGTACCTTGATCATAAATCTGAAATACTCTAACAAGGAATTTTCCATTATACAGGTTTATGAATGTCTAAAAGATCAGATTGGTTTAAGTCTAATGTATTCATTGATCTTGGCTATGAATATCTTGAAAATATCTGAGTCAACGTTAATAAACTTTAACCAACTGCTTCATGTTGAATTTTGAGAAATCTTCTGAAATCTAAAAAATTCGATATCATGGCTTTATTTGGTTGAAATATATGAAATCAGTATTATTTTTAAACATTTGATTGATCTGACATGTTTCTAAGGGTAAATACTGTCAGAGCAATGATTATTGGTTACCGAGAAACCATGTCCATTGACCATGAAGTCGAGAGGACTGTGTCATGAAGTGCCATAATTATCTCTGTTAAAATTTATTCATTGATAATCTAGGCAGAGCAATGGCTTGAATATTGAGAAATATATCTCACTTATCAATGAAATATGTTGAGATATGTCATGAGGTGTCAATGCTATCTCTGGTCTTATGAAGCATGATAGTTAGTCATACCAAGTGCTTAGGGATACTGGCGTCTAAACAACGTGTATCCTCTAGTTACAAGGTGTGTACTGAACTTAATTGCACCTAGTAAATTTGCTATGAAAAGTTTTTGTTAAGCAAAAGAAAAATCTGAATTTGATTGAAAAAATATTGCAGATCTTCAGGAATCATATCTGAATTCTTTCATGGTGTTTAATCTCAATACTAATGATTGTAATTCCTAAAGAAGTCATTGAAATTGATTGAGTAAGATGAAGGGAGGTTAATCAAGATATAAATATGAGGGTCTGGTTCATTTTTATTAAAATTTGATTTCAGATATGTGTAGAGATCTTTATTGACAAACTTAGTATACATCAAATTTAAACCATGTTGTTCTATAAATACTCATTCATAAGCCTCTATAAAGGAAGACTCTAAAACATTCTTACTTGGATTTATGAAATTGGTATCTCATTGAAAATTCTTTTGTCTTATCTATCATTGAAAATCCAGTCAAATTTCTATGCTCCATTCTTGTTTACTGTCTCTGTTCATTCATTGCTCAGTTTTAGCTCATTGTTCTTGAGATAAATTGTCATGATCTGGATTTCTGATAACCCACTTCTGATTATCTGTTTAAAGAGGTATTCCAATCTGCATTTGTTTAATCCAAAGGAGGAGAATCTGTGATGATTCGCTCTTTCCATGTGATTCTTCCTATTGACAGATTTGTTTCCTGCATGATGATTGTATTGTATTGATTGCATTCATTGTTTTTTAAAGGGGGAGAATTATTTGGAGTTTTATCTCTTTTGTCTAAGGGGGAGAATTTGCAAAGGGGCAGAGTGTGCATCTTTGATGTCAGGTCATGCATTGATTCCAAGTCTGATCCCTACACTTCCATTTGTTGCATACGCATGTTTGCATACGGTATCAGTTATGGTTGCATTCATCTCTTACATCCAGTATTTCTTGTTGCATATGTATCTCTGCATCACTCAACGAGGAGATTTATTTCATTAATTTGTGTGACATAAATAAAAAAGGGGGAATTTTGGTTGCATAAGGGAAGCATTAGTTTAATTATCTTCTCTTTTTGATGAAGTCAAAGGGGGAGAATGAGTTGAGTCTCTGCAGGATGAATTGATGGTTTGTCTATTTTTTCATTAGTCATATAACTCATAGTGTTGCCATCATCAAAAAGGGGGAGAATGTTGGATATTGCGTTTTGATGATGTCAAACACTATGACTCATTGGTGCATGATGTCATAAGTGTTATGTGTTCATACTGCATTCATATGTGTTGATGATGCACTGTGATATATGAGGTCCACGCTCATATCTGTTCTTTGCACTGTGGTTTTATGTTTGCACTGTGATTTTATGAGGATTGTTTGTTGTGCATTGATTTCTGTGCATTAATGTTGTCATCATAATCATTTGCATGATGTATGCCTTTTTAGGCAGATGCATTTTCATGCTGCATAGAATCTCATCAGATTGCATGCACACTCATTGAATTAAACAGGTTGCATGCATTCACAAGGTCGGTGCATGTTTCCTCTCACCCATAGTGCGCATTACTGTTCACACGTTCATATAGAACGCTCATGTAGTCGGTGCACGTTTTGCCCTACACGTATAGAACCTTGGTGCATGTTTTCGTTTGTCAAAAGACTGAAAGTCGGTCCATATATTTTGCTGCGAGACCAAGGCGGTGCAAGTTTGCCTCAGTCAGTCATTGTGGTCGGTGCACATCTCGTTTGTGCAAAGTCGATACAGGTTTGCATTATGCATAACACGTCGGTGCGAGTTTCTACTGTGAGCATACATGGTCGGTGCATACTTTCAACCTGCATGAACATGGTTGGTGCATTTCATGCGTACCTCAAGGCGGTGCAGCTTTTGCTGTGAGCTAAAGGTCAGTGCAATTTTTGCACTTTGCACATCAAGTCCGAGCATGAGCACAAGATTGCATACACAAGGTCTGAGCACCTTTTTCAGGGTCATTGCACAAACATGTAGATCTAGCAATGCAAGTCGGTGCACATTTCTATTGTGCATATAGAGGGTCGGTGCATCTTTTTCCTGCGTACATAGAAGGTCAGTACAGGTTTCGCATTGTGCTATTAAGGTCTGTGCAGAGTGTGTGGTAGAGTCAGTGCACATTTTGTGTTAGCTTGTTATAATCCATGCACTGTCTGTAGCTAAGTCATTGCACATTGGTTATAGGCTTAGCTAAGGTCGACGCTAGTTACACATAGGTCGATGCTAGTTGCGCACTGTCTTGTGTACAAGGTATGTGCACTTCACTTTAGCAAGTCTGTGCATACTCTGTTCGGGTCGGTGCTAGTAGCATCTGTGCATGAGTAAGGTCGGTGCTTATTGCACCTGCGCATAACTGAGGTCTGTGCTAGTTGCACTGTGTGCATGAGCAAGGTCGGTGCTAGTAGCAACCTTGTGCATGACTAAGGTCGATGCATGTTTCCATGTCCTATGTTATGCACAATAACTCAGGATGAGGTGAGTCTTGCATGCTTGCATATCTGACCTAGCTCAGGTTGATACATGTTTTCATTCTTCTATGTTATGCACAGTAACTTAGGTCAATGCTAGCTTAGCAATAAGCATTCTACGATCTGGGTATATTGTTATTGACTTTGACCATATAGTATTGACTAAGTACTTTCTTTATCATTTTAGGATTTAATAAAAATAAAGCATGACTTTGACCATAAAGTGTTGACTTCTTGGCTTTTCTTTGCAGGGACTTAAGCACGCGAACGATTAAGTGAGGACAGCCACAGCCATTGTTCGAGCATCCTATGTGCAACCTGAGAACTTAACTCATGAGGAACTCAAAGTACCAGGTTAATGGCACATGATCCGAGGCAAGGCTCGGAACAAGTGATCCTGCCACGTGGAAAGCAAAAGCGCTGTGATTATGACACGTGGAAAGAAGAGGATCAGATATGCATACAACGTTTGGGCGGGAAACGTGGTTTCCACGCGCCCATCGCCTGCGGCCTATAAAAGGAGGTAGATCGCCCGAGAGGTAGACAAGAACAGAAGATAGAAAAGAGAGAATAGAAGACTTAGAGAGAATTGAGAAGAGTTTCGAAGAGGTTGTGCTGAGAGAGAGAAGATCTGAGAGAGCAGAGAGTGGTAAAAGATGAAGTCCCGCGATCAATGACACCAATGAGGGGGGTGAATTGGGTGTTTACAAATTTTAAAGAAACTTTTAGATTTTTACAAAATATGTGATAAACATTAATTAGCAATTTGAAAACTGTTTAACTAATTCTCTCAATCTCTCCGTTCCCACACGACCATATAATGAAAACAATCAAACCACACAAATAACACACAATGCACAGCAGGTTTTTAAGGTGGTTCGGATGCAACGATGGTAATCCTACATCCACCCCTCACCAAACCCGGTGAGACTTCACTCGGGGAGAAATCCCCAAACGGAGACGACGCTCCAACCACACACGCAGGACGACACCTGCCCACACACACGAGACGCACCCCAACACACACACACACACACACACACACACACACACACACACACACACACACACACACACACACACACACACACACACACACACACACACACACACACACACACACACACACACACACGGAGATGAGGTCTCCAACACGATCCAACAAGCGGATCGATAATGCACACACATGCTGCGACAAGTGCAACACTCCACACACACAAACACTAAGATCTAGATAAAACCACACACACACGCAGATCTAAGAAGACCTACGCACACACAAATCAAATACAACACACACACACACGACCACGGATCCAACAACGATCCACACACACACAAGTTTTCGCAGTTTATGAGGAACATAAATATAACACCCAAAACACAAAGGCAATGAGGCACAGTTTAGAAAACTCCTGATTTGGCTTCCCTTTGAACATATGCTGCTGATCTTTGAACGTGGCTTCAATCTTTACTTGAGTAGAGCTTGAAAGACTTCATATGGATCTTGAGAAACAATATTCTTTCACCTTTTAGCAGCCTTTTCTCGAATCGGTGCTTACTTGCTTCTTCTTCTTTCCCCCTTGGGCAATCTTCCTTTGAATCCTTGTTTGCTTGCTTCTTCACTTCCTTGGAGGTTGCTAGCTTCAGCTTTGGCTTGAAACACCTTGGAGATGGATGAAGGACTTACTAAATGAAGTATGTTTGTAAGAGTTCTAGTAGCCTTCTTCTTGCCTTGATAGCCTCCCTCTTGATCTCTCTTTGTTGGTTGCTTGCTTCTTCACTTGAATGGGGGTATATTGGCTTCAGATTTACCTTCAATGTGTTGAGGAAGGATGAAGAACTTCAGCTCAAAGCACTGTTCACAGAGGTGCTACAGTACCCGTGAATCTCCTCTTCTAGCCTCCCTTGATCTCTCTTATCCCCTTGAAGCATTAGGGTTTCTAACCCTCTTGTATGTGTTTTATAGCATTTGAATGGTCTATAGAAACCCCCCACACCAGATCCACATTTTGTGGGTGAATGGGTGACTTTAGGATTAAAGAAATCTATGGAGAATGGCTCTTCTCGAAGTGGAAAATAAAGGCAACATATGTTGGCTTGGGGCTGGCGGTCGACCTGTGGACTGGCGGTCGACCGCTACTGAGAAACCTGTAGAAATTTGATCCCTGGAATTTTAGGTCGACTGGGGCGGTCGACCGCTGCTGTTGGTCGACCTGGGGCGGTCGACTGCCAGTTCTACAGTATGAGACTTTTCGCGTTTGGTGATTCTGGTTGACCAAAATGACCTAGTCCTGCAAAGTTGAAGTGTTAGCCCAATGAAATACATCCAAATAATAATGACTTTAAGTAGATGTTTATTTCATACATTTGGGGGTTGGATTTCACTTGGTTTATGCATTATAAACATCAAGACCATTTGAGCATGTTATCATGATTGGAATGAGAAACTAATGCATTTGAAGAGTAAGCTTGTAAGTTATCAATCCAAGTTATCATTGTGAATCTCAAATATCATGAATGAAGTTTAGAAATGAGAGGTATATAGAATACCCATGGTGAGATTGATGACTATGAAGGGGTAAGAATCTTACCAATGGTTTTTGACAATAAATGACACATACCACCTGTGTTGACCTGTAGAAAAGTAAGGTACTTATCCATACGTACGGTTTACCAGGCGACTTACCATGAGTTTGATCCTGCAAGCAAGATAGTCAGGGTTAATACCATGCTCATTCACATTAAAGGGGTTATTAAACCTCTTGCCTCTTGTAAAACCAACATATGCAAACCAAGCATCAAGGCCATGTAACCGTTGCCATTTCCCATCTCAAACATACATAGATAACAAGAGCATGAGCAATCAACCACAAGTTTAGTTATCATCACTTAATCACACATTAAGTTTAGTTATCATCAAAACCGTAACTTAACAATTACAACAATTATCAAAACCATAACTCAACAATCTCCCCCTTTTTGATGATGACAAACTTAGTGATGATGACAAACTTAATGATAAACTTATTAATGATGATACAACTAATAGAATGGCACAAAAGTTCTTCGCCGGCACAAAAGTTCTTCTCCCCTTCCCTTGTCACACACAATCATCAAATTTTCTCCCCCTTTGACATAATCAAAAAGTGGGATAATGCAAATCTTTCTCCCCCCGTGACATGATCAACAATATCAACAAGCTTATCTCCCTTTGAAACAGCAATAGCCCATCTTATCAAATCAGAAGAAGCAAGGGCAAATCATGGATTAAGAAAGCAATATGATTCCAATCAGAGAAAATCAATTGGTGATTATTCTCACAAATCAATATGATACCATCTAAAGCAAATACAGTCAAGCATGTATCGATACCAATTGAAGGTGGTGATTGGCCTCAAGGATATGAACCAGTGGAGGAAGATGTTCACATGATGAGGTGTTTAGCATGATAGCATACAAGAGCTAGATCCCATGTCAGATTTTCACAACAAACAAGAGCATGAGGGCATATGAAACGGATTTTATTTGATTTTCAAATTTTTTAATTTTTGTATTTTGGTTTGAAATGCATGAAACTCAAAGCAAGCATATAATTACATGAAAATCGACTAGGGCAAAAGATGAGTTCAAAGACCATGTCGATTATTCCTATGTGGGGGTCACAAAGTTTGATTCCCATGATATAAAATGAAGGCAAATACCCCATAGCAAGAGTAAGGAATTGAAGTCCAAAATTTTAGAATTTTGTTGATTTTCTGATTTTTACATTTTCTGTTTAAATGCATGAAGCTATGTGTATGCAGATGATGACTCATGAAGTGCACACAATGTAATCAAACAGTTACATATAAACATACACGCAATCTCCCCCGTACTTCTATAAGAAGGGAATGGGTATAAGAAAGATGCAAGAGAGTCATGCTAACTAGAATGTACATGTGTAGCACATGGGAGATTGTACAATCATATAGGAGATTCATGCAATTGCTAAAGCAGTCAATCAATTTTCTGAATACATAATGAATCAAATTTCTGGATGTGTAAGTGAGTAACATGAAAAATGATAGTTACAATATGAATATTCAGATTTTCAGATTAACACAAGGAGACATTTTACAGACTGCACTTCTGTTTTGAGAACATCGTATTGGAGGCTACGCTCTACCGTAATGAGTTTTAACCAATATTTTTCAACTCAACCAAAATCACACGATAGTCAGAATTTTTCAAGAGTGATCAGGTTCAAATAATTCCTTTTTACGCGAGTAGACGCATGGAGCTCATGCCAGAATCCCCGGTTACTCAGAATACTGAACCATTTCACCTCATTTTGAACAGAGACACTAGTCAACACTTTTCAGATATGAACCATATCACGTCTCAGGTGACATTTGTCCAGTTTACTTAGTGAGACTTAGCATTGCTCTGCCTTTCATTTTCATTCGAGATTTTTCAAAAAAATGATAGGTAGGCAGCTTTTTCCTCATCTGTCTCTTAAACATACATGCAGCAAGTTTAACATCTCGAGAGTGTTGAAAAGAAATTTATATATCCTTATCTTTAACACTCATTTTCATATTTTATGCATGAAATGTGCGAATTTGATTCAGCATGTATACCGAAAATATCATGAATACATAACAGTGCAACTCCCCCTAAATAGATGCACTTATGAAATATAAACTCTCTCAGAGTGTACCACATGAAACACTCTAATAATGACTCAAATGCAGCATTATTTATCAAGAACACATAAGGCCATAGAAATGCCAAGGGATGGGGGTGAATAGTATATAATATCAAGTAAGCATACAGAGGGAATGTATGCAACATGCAATGTAAATGTGCAACTGATGCCAAACAAATGGATATCAATTGAATGAAGTGAATGCAGCTAATGCATGAGTACTGATACAATGCAACTTGATCATATAGTAATGAAATACAACATGCCAAGATAGAATGTAATATGGTGCAAAACTTCTGATACCAAATGAATGAACTAACTTCAGCTAATGCATGAATTCATTCTAATGCGTTCAACCTATGCCTAGATGAGCATGTGATGCAAGATGCAAATGTAGTATAGGAGGGCTTGATCTTCAAACCATGAGACAAATTTCACATTGGAGCATTCACATTATATTAATGCGTCAACAACATTTTTCATGACATGGCCTTTATGAATAAGGGTGCATAAATGATCAAAATTAAGTAATGCAACCGAATTTTTAAAATTGTTCAAAATCAGATATTCAAGAGCATTTCACAAGTTTTGAAATTAGAAATCATCTAGAAGCTAAATATTTGAATCATTTGATCAGAAACATATTTTAATTTAAAGAATTCAGCTCAAGGATTCATTTATAACTCCACCAATCATAATTTTCAAGATCTGGTACAAGGCAGAGATTTTAGTCCGAAGACCCAACTCAACGCATAGGGAATGCTTCCAAGTGGATATAATCCACTCTTCCACAGACGCCATTTGATATACCAGATATGTAATTCAATTCAAGTGTGATCATGCAATTCAAATTGAGAATATTCAATATGCAACCACTTCATACACATCTTTCAAGATTTTTAAATTGATTCAATCAATTAGGCACATTCATCACAACATACTAGTAAATGACAATTCAAGTTTTTAGAATCAATACCTGTCACTTGAGAGTGTCATCAAGTGACACAGAGGCCATTGCATGAATTTACAAGGTTGAATTACCTTAGTTCAGACGACAAGATTGGAAGCCTTCATGCCCTAAGATCACTAACCCCATGAAGGCTAGTACTTCATATTTTGATTTTCATACCTTTGCCTTGAGAATCTATTTTCTTCCAAGCCTTCCATCTGCAATCCAAAGAAGAATGAAATTTAATTTACTCATGAGTGTATTTTAAAATCTTCTTGCACAATCCCTGCACAATGTTCACAAAAGACATTATTAGTAGCTCAGAAATGATATCATCCACATATACTCAAACCACTAAAATATCTTTTACCTGATTTATCTTGTGAGAGGTGTTTGATCAACCTTACCTATTTAACATGTTCTCAATCAAAAGATGCGGGCTTTTCATACCATGCCTTGGGTACTTACTTTAGCACGTACAAGGACTTTCACCAGCTTGTGCTTGAGTCGATCCTAGAGGTTTTTCAAGTTCTGGTATCCCATCTCCTGGTGGCAATTGAGAATGTTCTCATCATTTTTCATCCTTGCAAGGTATTTCTTCAGTTGATTCGTCCTTCGAGATCATAGCTAACCCAATCTCACTTGTATTCCTGAAAGTATGATCTGCATCCAAAGATGAAATGATTTGGTTTGTCAATTTTGATTCAAGTCAAGACTTTTATTTAGCACCTAAAGTCTACTTAAACACTTCTAGATTTAAATGCATGAAAAATTATTTTAACAACCAACATCCTCTAGACAGCTCTAGATGCAATGCATGACTCATGCGTGAGCCTAAAAATTAAGTTCATATGACGAATGTGGTAGTTCCCCCTTAGTGTGTGCATGAATGCATGATGTTCATTAACATCTTAATGCCATGTGCAGCCTATAACTAATTGACTCATAATACTGGGCGGAGAACTTAGATCCGAAGATCACCTCACGCGTAGTGATAGCTTTCAGACAAGCGAAACCTGCCCTTCCACATGTCACAATTTGATATACTATGTAGTCAAGGATGGTGAAGGTAGGAAGATTGCTATGCATTATGACATGAATTCATAATATTCAACTTATGCAAGACAGTACGTGAAAGTGTATGCAAACTCAATATATGTAGTGAAATCATGATCTGAAGAATCTTCAAGCTCTCCTACAACAAGATGCTATATGACAAGTGATATGCGACAAATATGCAAACAACTATGAATGAAATGCATGTGCAGACATATGCAAGATTGCATGACTATATGACACAAAGTGAGTTAAAACATGACAGAGTCACTACAAAGGTAGGAGGGATATCACCTGATCTTCAAATTCAGTTTTTGATTTTTCTTCCAACCTGACTTATGCCACTTGACCCGTGTACCTTACCTTCTTGATAAAAATAGATTTCATGCTTTACATTTCCAAGGCACACCTGTAAAACAGATTTCTCATTTACTATTCTTAGGTACCCAAATCCTTTTGGGTCCTTATGGATTAGCAGCAACATTTGCACATGGTTTCCACTTTTTGACAGTATTCAAATTATCATTTTTCATCAAAGGATAACCATGCATCAACTCACAATCATGCTTAGTATGCCCAGATTCACCACAATAGAAACAACGAACAGAAGCCATTTTCCCATGTGGTCTTTTAGCATGAACATAAGAATTCTCAAATTCATTTCTCCCAATTGAAACCTTTTTTACATTTTTGAAATCATTCATTTTCTTGCATGCTCTTAAATCATCATTCTTCATAATGAAACAATCATGCATGGCATGTCCAGATTTACCATAGTAAAAATATGAGAGTTTCTTTCTAAGTGGTTGTGTGTGTGTGGCAGAAGTATGTTTAACATGCATGGGTGTACTAGCAGTATTTTTAGATTTTTGATGGAAATTGATTTTTTTGTTGATCCATGTGTGTGTGCAATATGGTTTTCCTTTTTCAGATTCTCATTTGATGTGTTGGCTATGTTTGAATTGTGCACAAAGGATGTATAAACTTTATTTTTAAACTTTTTTTTATTCACAAGATTATAGCCCAGCCCCTCTCTTTGAAAGTTTACTTTCATTCCTAGCAATTTAACCAGGTTATTTTGACCATCCACAAATCTAGACAATGAAGCATTCAAGTCAGATATTTCTTTTTCAAGTGATGAAATGTGCAATTCATAGGAAACAATCACATTTTCACAAGAATTGCTTTTTTCATTCAAATGTGTATTGATGGTTTTGTGGTTTTCCACTTCTTGTTCCAACACATGCACCTTTTCACATTCATCAACAAGCAAACTTTTTCCTTTTTCAAAAACAAGCAATCTTTCAGAAATAACATTATTCAACTGTTTCAATCCTTCATTTTCTTTTCTCATACATGAAATGACTTCTTCATGATTTTTGATGTCAGTCATAAGAGATTCATTTTCCGTTTTGAATTCCAAGCATTTATTACATGAAGAATTGTTTTTTAAAAATTTTCAAGATTTTTTGCATTACTTTCAAGTAAGGAATTCTGAATTAACAAAACACTAATCTCCTTTTCAAGTTTCGAGCATTTATCACAAGAAGCATTCTCAAGAAAAGCATGTTCAGATTTCTTTTTCAATTTTTTATTTTCAGACTTAACTTTCTTGTACTTTTCAGCATGCTCATCATATGCATTCAACAAATCTTCATAGCTAAATTCATCTTCATTATCAGAATCAGAATTTACCTTTGAGCTTGATCCACTTGGTGAGCTTGATCCACTTGGCTGATCACTCCTTTGTTCACTCGTCCCTACCACAAGACATTGGTCTCCATCCTCTTCCCGAATTTTGGTTAGGCCATCCAAGATATCCTTCGCGGATCTGCAATGGGAGATAAAGGGGAAATAATTAGAATCAACTGCAGCAGTTAGCAACTTTAACACCAAACAATTTTGATCATGTTTAAGCTTTTGATTTTCAGTCCAGACATTTTTGTCCTTAGGCAACTCATAAGGACCATATGAAACAAGCTTCCATAGCTTAGGGTCATATGAGTTGACAAGACTGCACATTCTACCTAACCACAAATCGAAATTGCAACCATCAAACACCGGTGGAGAATTCAAAGTATACATAATGGTATTCATTGATCTGGATCACTCTAGATCGTTAGATCTATAAAAAATAGAGCCTTAGCACTGATACCAATTGAAGTCCCACGATCAATGACACCCAAGAGGGGGGTGAATTGGGTGTTTAAAAATTTTAAAGAAACTTTTAGCTTTTTACAAAATATGTGATAAACATTAATTAGCAATTTGAAAACGGTTTAACTAATTCTCTCAATCTCTCCGTTCCCACATGACCATATAACGAAAACAATCAAACCACACAAATAACACACAATGCACAGCGGTTTTTAAGGTGGTTCAGATGCAACGACGGCAATCCTACGTCCACCCCTCACCAAATCCGGTGAGGCTTCACTCGGGGATAAATCCCCAAACGGAGACGACGCTCCAACCACACACGCAGGACGACACCTGCCCACACACACGGGGACACACCCCAACACACACACACACGGAGATGAGGTCTCCAACACGATCCAACAAGCGGATCGACAAAGCACACACATGCTATGACAAGTGCAGCACTCCACACACATAAACACTAAGATCTAGATAAAACCACACACACACGTAGATCTAAGAAGATCTACGCACACACAAATCAAATACAACACACACACACACACACACACACGACCACGGATCCAACAACGATCCACACACACACAAGTTTTCGCAGTTTATGAGGAACATAAATATAACACCCAAAACACAAAGGCAATGAGGCACAGTTTAGAAAACTCCTGATTTGACTTCCCTTTGAACATATGCTGCTGATCTTTGAACGTGGCTTCAATCTTCACTTGAGCAGAGCTTGAAAGACTTCATATGGATCTTGAGAAACAATATTCTTTCACCTTTTAGCAGCCTTTTCTTGAATCAGTGCTTGCTTGCTTCTTCTTCTTTCCCCCTT
Organism: Amorphophallus konjac; assembly: GCA_022559845.1. Lineage (NCBI taxonomy): Eukaryota > Viridiplantae > Streptophyta > Magnoliopsida > Alismatales > Araceae > Amorphophallus > Amorphophallus konjac. The sequence goes on from CM040120.1 coordinate 404,927,988, forward strand.
GAGAAATCTTCCTTTGAATCCTTGCTTGCTTGCTTCTTCACTTCCTTGGAGGTTGCTAGCTTCAGCATTGGCTTGAAACACCTTGGAGATGGATGAAGAACTTACTAAATGTAGTATGTTTGCAAGAGTTCCCGTAGCCTTCTTCTTGCCTTGATAGCCTCCCTCTTGATCTCTCTTTGTTGGTTGCTTGCTTCTTCACTTGAATGGGGGTATATTGGCTTCAGATTTACCTTCAATGTGTTGAGGAATGATGAAGAACTTCAGCTCGAAGCACTGTTCACAAAGGTGCTATAGTACCCGTGAATCTCCTCTTCTAGCCTCCCTTGATCTCTCTTGATCCCCTTGAAGCATTAGGGTTTCTAACCCTCTTGTATGTGTTTTATAGTATTTGAATGGTCTATAGAAACCCCTCAGACCAGATCCACATTTTGTGGGTGATTGGGTGACTTTAGGATTAAAGAAATCCATGGAGAATGGCTCTTCTCGAAGTGGAAAACAAAGTTAACATATGTTGGCTCGGGGCTGGCGGTCGACCTGTGGAAGCTGGCGGTCGACCGCTACTGAGAAACTTGTAGAAATTTGATCCCTGGAATTTTAGGTCGACCTGGGGCGGTCGACCGCTGCTGTCGGTCGACCTGGCGCGGTCGACCGCCAGTTCTGCAGTATGAGACTTTTAGCGTTTGGCGATTCTGGTTGACCAGAATGACCTAGTCCTGCAAAGTTGAAGTGTTAGCCCAATGAAATACATCCAAATAATAATGACTTTAAGTAGATGTTTATTTCATACATTTGGAGGTTGGATTTCACTTGGTTTATGCATTAGAAACATCAAGACCATTTGAGCATGTTATCATGATTGGAATGAGAAACTAATGCATTTGAAGAGTGAGCTTGTAAGTTATCAATCCAAGTTATCATTGTGAACCTCAAATATCATGAATGAAGTTTAAAAATGAGAGGTATATAGAATACCCATGGTGAGATTGATGACTATGACAAGGTAATAATCTTACCAATGGTTCTTGACAATAAATGACATATACCACCTGTGTTGACCTGCAGAAAAGTAAGGTACTTATCCATACGTACGGTTTACCAGGCGACTACCATGAGTTTGATCCTGCAAGCAAGATAGTCAGGGTTAATACCATGGTCGTTCACATTGAAGATGTTATGAAACCTCTTGCCTCTTGTAAAACCAACATATGCAAACCAAGCATCAAGGCCATGTAACCGTTGCCATTTCCCATCTCAAACATACATAGATAACAAGAGCACGAGCAATCAACCACAAGTTTAGTTATCATCACTTAATTACACATTAAGTTTAGTTATCATCAAAACCATAACTTAACAATCACAACAATCATCAAAACCATAACTCAACAAAAGATAGGGAGAGCTACCATAGAGCTGAGAGAGATCTGTGAGAGCAAGTGGAGTGATTTTAGAGCACAAACAAGAGTATCGTATGGGGAGTCATTGTGAAGCTATGAGAGGTCAAGATTGCAGCAGCTCGTGAAGAAAAGGAAGAAGAAGAAAAGGGATCCTGATCAGATACCCTACAGTCTGATAGTGGTCTTGGATCAAATCCTTACCACTTTGCTCTGAGTGAGCTATAGTTTTTGTGCTTTCGTTTCTAGCTTTCTGTTGCTAGCATAATCCAGTTTTCCTTATTTTCTTAAACCTCTGTTAGAAGTTGTGAACCAGCGGATGGCATAAGCTGTAAGGCCCAGCGCAAGCTGTTAGTCAGCAGATGGCTTAAGCTGTAATGCCCAGCGGTTGAAGCTGTGAATCAGCGATTGTAGACAAGCTGTGAAGCCCAGCCATTTAAGCTGTGTATCAGCGGAAGCCACACTCTTGTTGAATTGTGGGGTGGACGTAGATCTCTGGATAGAGATCGAACCACCTAAAAATCCCTTGTGCACCGTGTGATTGTTGTGCTTCCAATCTGCTAATAGATGTATGCATAGGATCGTCGAGATTACTTCCATCTAGCTTTTCAGATTACACTATGAATAGAGATTTCATCTCTATTAGATCTCGTTGAGTTGAATGTTTAGGAATGGTGCTAGTGGGTTTCAATCTGAATTGATTGATCTATTTGATTATCTAAGTAAATTGCATAAGTGTTTTCACAGTCACCTGAACTGTGATAGTTTATTAATCTGCCAAGATTTAGCTTAAGTTCTATTTCCGCGAGAATTTTTAAAAGGGGATTCATTCACCCCCCCTCAGAATCTTGGTGTGCACCACCATATCGTTCCAACAATTTTTAGGTGGTTTGGATGCAACAATGGCAACCTACGTCCACCCCTCACGATCTGTGAGGATTCCCACACTATCATGTAAAGGATTATAAGATCAAAACACACACACACACACACACACACACACACACACACACACACACACACACACACGTGAGGAGTTCGGAACTCCCACGAAGGTGCACAAGCACTGAGTCACAAAGATGTGTAAAGACTAGAAGAAACACACACACACACACATACAGATCTGCGTAGATCCACACACACACAAGTGTTTAAATGTTCAAGATCACACACTTGAATCTTGATGAATAAACAAGGGAGAAACATAAAATGAAAAACTCAGATTTAAGCTCCCCCTTAGTGGATGAAGATGATCTTGGATGAAGCTTCCTCCTCAGCTAGATCTTCACTTGAATGGCCTGCAGATGATCTTGAAAATATTGCTCTTGGATGAAGAACTCTTGGACGCAGCACTGTTCACGGAGCTATAGTAGCACTCCTCTTTCTCCCCTTGATAGCCTCCATGAGCTTCCTTGAGTGATTAGGGTTTCTTTCCCCCAATAGATATTTTTATATAACTTAGATGGTCAAGGACAAGCCAAGACACAGATCCACAATTCCAGAGATGTCTGGAGACTTTTCGGATTAAAAAACCATTGATAGATGCTTCAGCCTCGTGGAGAAAAATAAGTCAACAATGGAGGTTTCGAAGCTGGCGGTCGACCGGGCATAGGTGGGCGGTCGACCGGAATTTTACAGAACTTGCACTTTTCAACGTTGGGAAAACCAGTCGACCGGTCTAGGAGGGGCGGTCGACCGAACTGTGAAGGTTCTGTAGATTTTTCAATGCTGTTAATTTAGGTCGACCGAGCCATGTCCTTAGGTCGATCGGACTCTGGGAAATCTGCAAAACAGCATAGTTTAGTCCATTAAACATATCCAAATATTGAAGACTTGTGCTTGCAAGAAAATCCATATAAGATGAGCTTGTGTGGACGTGATCGGGGTGTTTGTTAAGGCATGATACGGTTGAGCATTTGCTTTGGTGAAAAAAGACCCTCAAGGAGGTTTCACCAAGTTATCAACATATTTGTAAGGCCGGGGTTTTGTTATCATCAAAATCAACTGGAGAGACTCAACAATCTCCCCATTTTTGATGATGACAAAACTCTAGATTACAAGTACATTGCCATGGCTTTAAGCAAACTTGGAGCTAAGTGAAGTCGATAATCCACAAGTTGAATAAAACAACAATTCTTTTCTTTAGGTGAAACACACAAATCATTCAACACCTTATTTGCCAAATAGATAAGAAATGAGAAACAAGAGCCACCCATGTGAGATCAAATACCAATTGCATTCATTCCATCATTTCATTACAAAGTACATTGATGCTTGAGAGAATGCAAGACTTCTAGACAACATGACAAGGTAAATGCAGAAATGCAGAACTGATAGACTCACAAGATGACAATGACTCAAGGAGAAAACCTCACAAATGATCATTCAAACAACACACTAGACAGTCATGCATAAACTATATATATGACCTGATAACTACTTCTCCCCCTTTGGCATCATCAAAGGAGAGGATATACAAAAAGAGAACCCAAAAGACACAAAACCCAGCGACACAGACTGAAGGAGGAAACTAAAGAACATCCTCAGTGGCCATCTGCAGGAGGCTGTTCGTCTGGTGGAGGAGGCACATATCCAAGGCGCTGCCAAATATCTACAAGTAGGTGGTCGTGATGCTGAAGGCGGTACTGGATATGGGTAAGGGTTTGATCCCTATCATAGTCACGGCGCTGCATGTTCAGGAGAACACGGTTCATGGCATGAAAAGCCTCACATGAATCTTCATGGCTCTGGGTGAGGGTGGTCATGTTGGTGGAGAGAGTGTGCATCTGAGTAGCTAAGGAGTCCAAAGCTGTGGAGAAGGAGTCCGGACGATGTGGCAGTGATTCCAGCATGGTGCCCATGGTTGCTATGTTATCCCCAAAGGTAGAGAGTTGTTCCCCAAAAGCATCCACCCGAGTCTCCAACCCAGTGAACTGCCTGTCAAAAGTCTCATAGTCTACCCAAGAGTGTTGTCCGACTCCCTGAGTAGAAGACTCTCCCTGATAGTACTGTGGTGAAGGAGGCATCTCCGGATCCATGTGATGAGGTGAAGGTGGAGGAGGCTGGTCCTCAGCCTGAACTGGAGCAGGTGCTTCCCCTTGATCTTGCTGTTGCTCCTGCTCTTCTTCACTTGCCGATTCGTCCCCATAAGTTGGTATATCACGACGGAGCTCACCATCCGGACCCCAATAATATCCCATATCTGTGAAAATCTTGTGGGCATTGTAGATATCATCTTGTCTAACTTGAACGAACATTTCAGCACCTAAATGTATCCCAACATAGGTGAATACTCCTGTCAACTGTGACGCATAAGGAAGAGATCTCTGCAATTGGGTACGGCATACTCCTATCAAATCTATCATGAGCCGACCCATGTCGACTAGGTTTCCATTCATAACATGATAAAAATGAAATCTGTGAACCTCGGTCACTTCATTTCTACTTCCACTTTTTGGGTATATCAGTGAGGTAAACTTGTGATGGAGAACTCGCTGCAGTGGTGGAAAATAATTTACATTTAATTGAATTAAGTCACTCACACTACGCACATAATCACAGCCCGTCATGGCAATGAAAGTGGCCTTAACTTCACCATGGCCAAAGGTCATATTGGCACCCCTGGCGGAAACTCCTAATGCGCGTTCAAACAATTCAGGAGTTATGTGAATCTCAATACCCTGAACCACTGTATACAACTCTTCATTTCTGTCAACCAAATTGCCATAAAACTGTTGCACTAGAGATTGATAATATCTGGGATATCTAGTGACAAAATCGGTCCAACCGGGTTGAATCTCAAAAATTGCACAAATGTCGAGCAGGATTTCATTCACCTCATTAAAATCGACAAGACAAGGGTCGATAATGGGCCTTGGAGGCAGTCGAGGTGCACGAGGAGGTGCCGGAGCCTGCCGTGGTGGAGGGACTGGAGCCTCACATCTCCGAGCGCTAGATTACCCTTGGGCAGAGCGCCGAGAACTTCGTCTAGGCGGCATCCTGAACTAGAAAACTCACCGGGAAACCCTTGAAGAATCAATCTTAACCCAGGGGAGGAAGATGGACCAAAAGGGCACTCCTAGGGCTTGGAATGTTCTTATCGACACTCTGTAACCTTGGAAATATTTTCACGAACACACGAACGGCCATGGAGATATCGTCCCGAAATCATGACGAATTGACTGGATTGTGTGCGGGTGAAGAAGGAATTGGGTTTTTGGGCTAGGGGAGTGGAGTTTGGGTGTTCTAGGGTTAGGAAATGGGGTATGAGAGAGAGTGGGGGTGATAAAATGAGAGAATAGGGTGTTAAGTTAACATATAAGAAGGTTTGGTTTGGGTTCGAGCAGACCGGTTCGCCGGGTTCGAGTGGTCGACCTAGCCATAAAAGCTCATTTTTCATCATAATTTTTTTGTTTCCTTTCTTTTTTTTATATGAGCATTGTCAGCCGACCTTCTTAATGGAACCAACAACATGATGTAGAGAGAAGGAGAAGAGAAGAGGTATAGAGAGGATGCTCTAGCTCCCCCTCAGAAGGTGCCTCAGATCTGAAGTCATTGGGTCCTCAATTATTTAATCAAGGAATATTTGTCCTTAGAAAATTTTCAAGGAGGGCTATATGTATAAATACACTCAAGCATGCAGGGATGTCAATACACACAAGGTATCAAAAATAAATTTATACAATATGCATGTTAATATACCCTTTATGCATATGAGTTTCCCATTTTTAAATGTAAATGCATCACTCATCCTAGTGCAGACCTAAGTATGTATGCTCTCACCCTTGCACATCCCAAGTTCTCTTCTTATCTAGCTGAATTGATCCTGGTTTAGGGGTTTTGTAAAAATATCAGCTAGCTGATTGTGTGTGTCGATGAAGTTTAATTCAAAGTCCCCTTTTCCTACATGATCTCTCAGAAAATGATGCCGAATACCAATATGCTTTGTCCTAGAATGTTGAACAAGATTTTTTGACAAACTGATTGCACTAGTATTATCACACAAGATTGGCACACATTTCATTTCAACATCCAAATCAAGCAATTAATTTTTGATCCAAAGTACTTGGGCTCTGTAACTTCCGGCGACTACATATTCAGCCTCGGCCGTTGAGAGAGCTACTGAATATTGTTTCTTGGAGGCCCATGAGACTAGGCAGCCACCAAGAAATTGACAGTACCCACTAGTACCTTTACGATCTATAATACATCCGACATAATCCGCATCAGTGTATGCAATCAAATCAAATGAACTACCGATGGGAAACCACAAGCCAAAGTCTGTGGTGCCAATTAAATATCAAAAAATGTGTTTAATAGCCATTAGATGAGATTTTTTTGGGCATGACTGAAAGCGAGCACATAGACATACATTGAATTGAATGTCAGGGTGGCATGCTGTGAGATACAGTAGTGATCCGATCATATCTCGAAATAGTGTAGGAGCTACTGTTTTAACATTTTCATCTGTGTCTAACTTCGAGGTTGTGGCCATTGGAGTTGACAAAGGATTTGCTTCAGCCATCCCACATTTCTTTAACAGCTCTAGTGTGTACTTAGCTTGATTGATGAAAATGCCCTCGGGTGTTTGCTTCACCTTCAATCCAAGAAAGAAGTTCAGTTCACCCATTAAGCTCATCTCAAATTCTCCTTGCATGATTTCTGTAAATTCTTCACATAAGACATTGTTAGTGGCTCCAAAAATAATGTCATCCACATATACTTGAACAACTAATATGTCTTTACCTGATTTTTTCATGAAGGGTGTTTGGTCAACCTTACCTCTTTTGAAACTATTTTCCATGAGGAATGAAGTGAGCCTTTCATACCATGCTCTTGGTGCTTGCTTTAACCCGTACAAGGCCTTTTGCAACTTGTACACATGCTTTGGATACTTTAAATCTTTAAAACTTGGAGGTTGCTCTACAAAAACATCCTCCTTGATGTAACCATTAAGAAATGTAGATTTAACATCCATTTGAAATAGTTTGATGTTCAATGAGCAAGCATAGGACAGTAAAATCCGGACTACCTCTAGTCTAGCAATCGGTGCAAAAAACACATCAAAATCAATACCCATCTCCTAGCTATACTCTTTGGCTACAAGCCGGGCCATGTTCCTAACAACCAATCCCGTATCATTTAACTTGTTTCTGAAAACCCAACAGGTTCCAATAATGGGATGATCCTTAGGACGCAGCACGAGAGTCCACACTTTGTTCCTTTCGAACTGGTGTAGCTCTTCAAGCATAGCCTGAATCCAGGATTCATTTTGAAGAGCTTCATGGATATTCTTAGGCTCTTCTTGTGAAATTAAGGCCATCAAATCCTCTTCTTCTACTTGCCTTAATGAATACCTAGTTCTTACCCCATCTTCAGGATTACCTATGATGTTTTCAGCTAGATGATCCTTTAAGAACGTAGAAGAGCTGGGCAGGTCGAGGTGTTACACTCGTTTCTCTTGAAGTGTTTCAATTTAAGGATATTCATCCTTATCACTCTTGCTGGGTATCCCTTCAGTTTGTTCATCCTTGGCCTTAGCATCATTTGAACGTTTAGGATCTTCATCTGCATCCAAAATTGGAATAGATTGGTTGGTTAGTCTTAACTCAGATTCATCAAAAAGCACATGAGGACTTTCTTCAACAACCAAAGTCCTTTTATTAAATAATCGATAAGCTCTAGAGTTAAGTGCATAACCTAGGAAAATTCCTTTGTCACTTTTCTCATCAAACTTACCTAGGTTAGACCATGTTGTTGTTCAAATATGGTTGAGATGGCAAATGACTTTTGAGGCAAGCTCAAACATGATTGGTTAAATGCATTGCTATATAGTCTTGATTCTTGGTTGCAATTGTTAGTTTTCCAAGAGGTTTCATAGCTTTTAACTGTGAACAAAGTCTTTGTGCATCTCATGATGTATTAACCTTGACTATCTTGAATTGTAGGATCAAACCTCATGGTGGCCGCTTGGAAGGTAAAAACGTGTGGATAAGCACCTTGCTATCTACAACTAAAACAGTTGGTAAACCTTGTTTACATTCTTCAAGAACCTTTGGCAAGGCTATGGAAGTCTCAAATCCGGTAAAGCAAGTTAAGACGACTTGCCTTCATGGGAAGTTGACTTGGTCTTATGTGAAAAGACTCTTTTATGCCTGAACATGTGGATTTGATTGTTGATGGATGTATTGACTTAACCTTGATCAATAGATTGGAAGATGATACTTAGGCTTTCAAAGGTTTCTCATACATATCCTTTCATGTGTTCTTAATGCGTTGAATGTGTTCCTTGCATTTCCATAAAGGGTCTTTTTGAAATAATTTCATGGGTCTTTTGCATAGTGTTGAATGCATTCCGTGCATAATCAAAGCTAGATTAAAACCAAAATGCATGAATTGAACGAGGATATGAAGCTCAAAAGGATCGTGTTTCAAAAGCCTAGAATGAGTCCAAACCAACTCAAATTGAATGGAACAAAGTGTGATCTTACAGTATATTCTATAATGATATGATCCATGGACTGAACTATGTTGTTTTGAAGAATTTCTCGAGTTCGGTCGACCTGGAAGACTGGTCCGGTCGACCTGATTTACTAGCACCTAGAAATTTGGAATTTTACAGATTTCGGTCGACCGCCAACCCAAGGCCGGTCGATCGGTTTTCCCAGCGTTGAAAGGCTCGATCTTTGTAAAATTCCAATCGACCGCCCTATGTGTTCCCGTCGACCGAACCCTTCGAGGCATCTTTTGTTGACTTTGTTTGTTGAACGTGTTCAAAGCCTTCCTCTTGGACTTTTTGGTCTAAAAGCCTCCCAACTTGCCTAAAATCATGGATCTGGTTTCTGGCTTGTCCCTTGACCATCCTAGGTCTTATAAAAAAAACTCTTGGGCCAAGAATCCCTAATGACACAAGGGGATCAAAGGAAGGCTGCCAAATGGAAAAATAGAGCTTGGAGAGGGGGATTTCTGCAGCCCATCTAATAGCAGCCGAACTAGGTCCATCAGGACCAAACGAGGCCCAGCTCATCTAAGTGATAGCCCCACAGGGCCCACTTAGACTAAAAAGCCCAATAAGATCACTCGAAATCAAACCCTTCCTCGGTGGCCCTTAGCCTCGGAAGGCCCGAGCATCGGTCAGGTCGGAGGAAGACCCACGCTCGATCTATCCCCTCGCCAGGATAAACGCTAGCGCTTAGCGCCCACTCCGACCGATCTTCATCCGAGCTATGCCTATCACCCAGACAGGGTTGGCACTCTTCATGCTTGAGTTGACTGACGATTGATTATCCACGCTGCCGTTGAGAGCCCTTTATGAGTAGGAGCTTACGAGGATAAGGGATCCATGACCCCTTAAGGCTATAAAGATCCCACGATGAGGACGTAAAGAGCCTACATTGAAGACGTAACTCCCGTCTGAAACTCCTCAGCTTACGGGACTCATGAGGCCGGCACACTATTTAAACCTGGGACTCCTTCCAGCGAAAGGTAAGGCCAACACACGCCTAAAACTCCCTCAGCAGGAACCACTTCACCACCTTGGTGTAGAGGGATCTCGTGCCTCTCTTTCTTCCTCCCTTCATAGCTTCCACCATTGCTCTACTGACTTAGACATCAGAGGGTTTACCCTAGGGAACCATCCCTGGGCCCCCTGATCTGTTTTCCTTCCTTGCAGTTCACTATTCGGCGATCATCTCCCCAGCTCAGGACCAACGTGAGATCACGCCTCTTCATCTGGCGCCGTCTGTGGGAAACGACCAAAGAGCCAGTATGGTGCGAAGAAGTTCAGGGAAGAGGTCCGCCGGCGATAGGAGAAAGTCCATGGTGGTGGCGGGAGAAGGCCCCTCTCAGGCCTCACAAAACCCTCCCTCCAACGCCAATGCCCCAGCCGACGGACCACCCCCTCCTCCCGCGGCAGTGGAGCTACCACCCAACGGGGGCGCTGACGCTTTCCAAGCCCTCAACGTAAAATTGGACATCCTCGTGGAACTCATGAGGACCCAGGCGGCCAGGGAAGGAAGGTCACGCGCCCCTCCGGAGAGCCCTTCCCGCGAGGACACGTCCCAGCACACTGTCGGAGGCCGCTTCACCCTCCGAGGCCGACGGATTATCCGTAACAGGTCTGGAAAACCTTCACGAGCCCCTCCCCCAGAGCAAGAGGCCTCCTCCATGCCGAAAAGGGGAAAACCTGGGGCACGCCGTCCAAACCCAGAGACCGAAGCCCCCGGGGAGTGCCAAGGAAGCCCCCACAGCGCGGTGACAGCCGGAGTTATCCCTTCGACTGCGAGAATTCAAGAGGCGTTTCGTAGAACAGGAGCGCGCCCTATGTGCCTTGCAGAATGTCTCTCCGATGGAGGACGAGGAGAAATCCCCACTTTTCGATTACATCTTGAAGGCAGAGGTATCTCCCAGAACCTCCATCCCGACCTTCAAGTCCTACGACGGCCAAGGCGACCCGGTCGACCACTTTGACAGCTTCGACGCCCTGATGACCCTTCATGGAGCGTCCAACGCCATCAAGTGCCAAGCCTTTGTGACCACACTGGTCCAAGGTGCCCAAGCATGGTTCCGGGCCCTCGCCTCGGGATCCATCTGGGATTTCAAGCAATTCGGGCGAGTATTTAAGGAGAGTTTCGTCGGTAGCGGCCCCCCAAGGTCGGTAGCGGGGCTATTGGCTCTCAAACAGGCGCAAGGGGAGAGACTCCGGGCTTACATTAACCGATTCAAATTGGAAGCCCTGAGAATCCCCCGTCTGGATGTAGCCTCTGTGATAACTGCACTAACCGGAGGCACCTGGGATGAGAACCTCCACCGTGAACTTGTCATCCACCCTCCTCGACCCTTGTCGAGCTAGTGACTCTGGCTTTACGTCGCGCTGAGTGCGAAGAAGTCCTCAACGCATGCCGAGGTGCAACCGGCTCGGGTCGGGAGGGGGACAAGAAGCGGGCACCTGAGCCAAGCTCGGGTCTAGGAAAGAGGCGGAACCGAGACGGGGAGCATAAGGAACCGTCCCGGAAGTACGAGCGGTACACTCCCTTAACCGCTCCGGTGTACGAGATATATGAAGACATCAAAGGCTCGGGCCTCCTCCGCCAACCCGAGCCAATGAGGTCAAAAGGCCACAATCGCAGCAAGCATTACCTGTTCCACAGCGACCACGGGCATCATGCCGGCGATTGCCACCAACTCTAGGATGAGATCGAGCGCCTCGTCCTCCAGGGACACCTATCCCGGTTCGTGGCTGGGCGTGAGGAAGACCGAGGCGCCGCAGAGGAAATCGACAATGCCCCTCGCAGGGTCCACATCAACGTCATCGCTGGAGGAGCTGCATCAGAAGCAGACAGTGGCCGAGGAAGGAAGCGTCATGCTGAGTGGGCGAGCCGAGCCGTCGTGCCTCCCAAGGCCCCGCCAAGTGATCCCCAGGTCATAGTCTTCTCCGACCAAGACCTGGAAGAGCTGACCGCCCCACATGACGACGCCCTGGTCATATCGGCCATAATAAACCATTGTAACGTAGACATGATTCTAGTTGACAATGGAAGTGCCCGTGATGTGTTATCTTACGAATGTTTTCTTAAGATCGGGAAGAATCCGTCTAAACTCCGCCCGATCTGAACCCCCCTTTGCGGGGTTAATGGCCAGGACACTTATCCCGAGGGAGCCCTAAGCCCGCCGGTCACTCTTGACACCTCACCCAAAACCGTTATGGTCATGGTGGACTTCATAGTGATCAAGGGTATGATAGCATACAATGTAATCTTCGGCCGAGGAATCCTTAGCCGAACGAAAGCGGTGCCCTCTACCTTCACCAAAAGATGAAGTTCCCCACTAGAAATGGGATGGGGGAAGTCCGAGGTAACCAGGCGAAGGCCAGAAGGTGCTATAATATCTCGGTTGAAGCCACAAGGGCGGACGAGAAGAACAAGGGCCCCCGGGAAGTCGAGGAAAAACCCGCAACCTCCGAGCCTGGAGGCGAGCTGCTAACGGTTTTCCTAAACGACGACCCGACCCTAGGAGTAAAGATTGGAGCCGACCTACCGTCTGAGGTTTAGCAGTAATACAAAGAGTATTTTTTCGTGTACATCTGAGTCTTTGCATGGTCTGATGATCAACTCCCCGGAATATCGAAGGAGACGGTGATGCATAAGCTCAACCTCGACCCGACCGTGAAGCCCGTACAACAACGCAGAAGGAAGCACGCACCAGAGAAGCAGGCGATCATCAAGGAGCAAGTCGCCAAGGGGCAAAAGATTGGTCTTTTTAGACCGGTCATGTACCCGACATGGCTGGATAACGTCGTCCTGGTGCCAAAAGCTTCAGGAAAGTGGCAAATGTGCGTGGACTTCACCGACCTGAGCAAGGCTACACCAAAGGACTGCTATCCATTACCGAGCATCGACCAACTGGTTGATTCAACCTCAGGAAACGAGATACTCAGTTTCCTGGACGCCTATTCAGGTTACCACCAGATCAAAATGGATCCAGAAGACATCGAGAAGACCACCTTTATCACCGACTTCGGCGTATACTGCTACACCAGGATGCCTTTCGGGTTAAAGAACGCTGTAGCCACGTACCAGAGGCTGGTCAATCATATGTTCGAAGGACAGCTCGGCCAGAACGTCGAGGCCTATATTGATGACATGCTCGTCAAGACCCCCAAGGCCGATGACCACTTCACCGACGTGGCTGAGACCTTCAACACTCTCCTGAGGTACAATATGAAGCTCAATCCCACCAAGTGCGCCTTCGGAGTAAGATCCAGGAAGTTCCTGGGTTTCTTAGTCACCCAACGTGGGATCGAGGCCAACCCCGACAAGGTCCATGCCATCCTGGACATGCGCCCACCCACCTGCATCAAAGACGTTCAACACCTTACTGGGCGCATTGCCGCGCTCAGCAGATTCCTGTCCCGTGCGACCGAATGATGCCTACCCTTCTTCAAACTGTTGAGGGGGCCCAAAAAGGCATCTGCTACGTTTGCATGGGATGAGGAATGCCAAAGAGCATTCGCCAAGCTTAAGGAGTTCCTGGCTTCGCCCCCGGTGCTTTCCAAGCTTGTCCTAGGTGAAGCCTTGCATCTCTATCTCTCGACCACTCCATCTATAGTTAGCTCGGTCCTGGTCAGAAATGACTCGGGAGTCGAGAGACTGGTCTACTACACTAGCAAGGTGCTCAACGAGGCTGAAAGAAGGTACCCCGCAACCGAGAAACTCGTGCTAGTGTTGGTTACCTCGGCCAAGCACCTCCGACCCTATTTCCAAGGGCACTCCATCACCGTGTTGATCGGCGAACCTTTGAAGAGGATCCTCGCTCACCCTGAATCCTCGGGATGCCTCGTCAAGTGGGCCATCATGCTCGGGGCCTGCGATATATCATACCGGCCTCGCTCGGCTATCAAAGGACAGGCCGTCGCTGACTTCATCGCCGAGAGCACTGTCCCGACCGAAGAAAAATCTCCATCCGCACCCGGGCCAACCTGGGAACTGTTCGTCGACGGATCCTCCAACTCGGCCGGAAGCGACGCTGGAATCCTCCTGAAGTCCCCCAAAGGAGAAGAGCTACAATACGCCTTGAAGTTCAACTTCCAGGCGTCGAACAACGCCTCCGAGTACGAAGCCCTTATCTCAGGATCCCGCATGGCCCGGCGGCTGGGGGCTGAGCGAGTCAGAATTCACACTGACTCCCAACTAGTTGCTAGCCAAGTCAATGGCGATTACGAAGCCCGAGAAGCACCGATGGTCAAATACCTCCAGCTGGTCAGAGCCGTGGCACAACAGTTTGAGAGCTTTGAGGTAGTCTGAATAGCTCGGGAAGAAAACTCTCGAGCGGACGCCCTCTCTTGGCTGACCTCCTCTCTTGACCCCGAGGGTACTCGATCGGTCCTTCTCGAAGAGCTAGAGCGACCGAGCATCGATTCAGAGCTCCTGGCTGTTGACCTGGCCTCCCCAAGCGACTGGCGCACCCCCTACCTGTCGTGGCTCCAAGACTCTCAAGAGCCTTCCGACCCTCGGGAAGCCCGAATATTGAAGTACCAAGCTCGGCAGTTCGTCATTCTAGACATCACTCTCTACCGAAGATCCTTCTCCGATCCACTCCTGAAGTGCCTCAATACTGACAAAGCCAACCGAGCGATTCAAGAAGTTCACAAAGGCCTGTGCGGAGCGCATTTAGGAGGAAGGTCGCTTGCTAGGATCTTGCTACGGTAAGGTTATTGGTGGCCGACTCTTCAGCGCGACTGCTCGACCTACGTACAGCACTGTGACCGATGCCAGCGATTTGACCACTTGGTCCATCAGCCGGCAACGAAGCTTGTCACCCTAGCCGAGCCATATCCTTTCGCTGGCTGGGGAATCGACATCCTCGGGCCATTCCCTACAGCTCAGGCCCATAAGAAGTTCATCATCATCGCCATCGACTACTTCACCAAATGGATCGAGGCCGAAGCCACAACAAGAATCACCGAGATAGTTGTCTGGAGTTTCATCTGGAAGTCGATCATCTGTCGCTACGGCATCCCCTGGGTGATAGTGAGCGATAATGGTCGGTGTTGACACTGAAAATATTTATGACATTTCTTAAACCTTTTGCTTTTGCAAGTATGGAGCCCTGGCTGAAGTACCCCTATGCCGATAAGAAAAGGAAAGAAGGAAATGAGTGGCAGAAGCCGAACAAAGATGAAGAACAAAATAAAGAGAGAAGAAAAGAAAAGATGCCCGGCTCCAATGGACAGCCGCTGAAGCAAGACTCAAGAGCTCAGAAAAGGCTCGGGACCATCCCTGAATGAACAAGATAAAAGCTCGGACAGCAAGACAAGTCAATCGATGGGTCAACCCTCGCAAAATGAGAAACGAACACAAATGGGCCTAAACAAATAAAAAATGGGCCAAAGGATGCTAAGAAATGAGCTAAAACCGGCACGGAGGTCAACCGGCACGCCACTGAACCGGCACAGAGGTCAACCGGCGCGAGATTGCAATCGGCGCGCAAACACCAATTAGTGCGCCGGTTCTTCTACGCGCCGATGGAAACAGGGCCACACCTCTATATATATGAACCTTGCTTCGAGCACAAGGAGGAGGGCAGCAAAAAAAATACCAGGAGGAGAGGAATCGAGAAGCCAGTAGAAGAGAAAGAAAAAGAGGGAAGAGAAAGGTCTGAGCGCCCGCTGAAGAGATCTGAAGAAAGAAAGAGAGTTGCAGAAGCCCGGGGAAGAGGATTCAAGGTGGGGTCGTCTGTCGAATGCCCTAAGGGGCTATATTTCACCCTTTCCCCATCTTTTATTTGAGTTTGTCTTCTTTCTTTTGGTATGCTTCCGAGCGTTGTTCTTCTGACGATATCAACTGCCAGTGTAGCCCGGTTGTCAAGGGGCACCCTCTGTATTTAGATTCTCGCTGTCTGATTTTCCTTATGTGCTGAATGTATGTGTTTTATGCGATGAAATGAAATATGAGATTCCGGAGTTATTTCTCTCTCTCTGCCCCTCTGAAATCTACTGCATTCAGTAACTGTTGTGGATAGATCCCTTAGATCATCTGAGTGATTTCTATTGCATCGTCTCTGTATTTTCAACCTCACGATCACGATGAGAGCCTGAGACAGTCCATCTCATGGCCTCTCATTTGTGAAATGGCGAGGGATATGTTCGTATCAAAGCTCACATGATTCAATCGATAACCTGGCTCCCAGTGGTGCCCCAGAGTGAAAGCCCTCTCCTCCTCGGGGTGATTTGTTTTGAAACAATCCTCAGTCTTCTGTGGCCATCTCAAAGCCCCCCGTATAAAGCCTCCCGAAACCCTGAATAAAACCCCTCGAAACCTTAGGTGAAGCACCTCAAAATCCGGAATAGAACCCCTTTAAAATCCTCAGATAAAGCCCCAGAAGCCTCTGCCTCCAAACCCCCCTAAAAACCCCACTTCAGGAGGCCTCCCGGCGCGAACCCCTCTCGGCGCAAGTCTCGCGCCGAGGGCTGGCCGCGCCGGCTGAGCTGCTCGTGTCGCGCCGAAACCCATCCTCTTCTTTGCGCCGATACCTTCACACCTTTTGGCCACTTTGATGTGTTCGTGCCGATGCCGTCAGGCCATGCCAACCTTGGTCATCATATCATGTCCTATGGAGATGCACTACCCTTCCCTCTGTCCTCACGGGAGCCATATTAAATGGGTCAATTCCCCCACATTCTATAACCCTATCAAGTCATGAAGCCCTGCCATTGCATGTTCTCCATTGACTGTACATGGGATATCACAACAGGGGGATAAAGTCCCATATGATTTAGATCCCCTGGATCTCGGGCTACGCCCGGCTCTTATTTTGGTTTCCACTCCGACAGTTCATGAGTGGATGACCTATAATACGCTTTTGGCACACTCCCAAAATATGGGGAGGTGTTGTCAAAATCCGTTCAGACTTTTACTCGATCACATAGTACGATGTTTTCACCGGAATTATGCATTTAGCCCCCAACTGTGTGGCAAGGAGCTGAGCTATACCATCTCATGACGCCTTGGTCACCACAGGGGAATATACATTATAGTTACATGGTCTCCTTGGACCCCCTTGTGAATGAATCCACCCTCATCTTCTATCTCACCTAATTATTACCATGAAATCCCCATTGAATACAAAGGATCCCTTTGAACTCAAGGAAACCCTCACAATCCCTTAGAAAACCAACAAAAGATAGCTACCGGCGCCATCTTCCCCCCGACGCCATCTTCTCCCGGCGCCACCTCCTCCCGGCGCCAATCTCGCGCCGGGTGAAGGGCGCGCCGGGAAGCACGCGGCGCCGATTGCCCTTCTTTCCAGCCACGCCGGTGGCCTACCGTGCCGACAGCCCTTGAGCCTCTCGTCGCGCCGGGATCCCACCGCGCCGTTTGGCCCTCGCGCCGGCTCCTACCCGTGCCGTTTCATCTCAATAGCAGCTGCCATCCAAATATCTAATGTTTCAACAACTCCATTAAACCCAAATCCAGTCTAGACTCAAATGTCCCATTCCTGTCAACCTCCATGCCAGCCTTCATCACTTTACAAGGGAATCATGGTTCTTCATCTAGGTCCACGGGAGATACATTAATGGGGGTCTTACCCCTACATTATACCGAATACGATGTTTCTTTTGTCACCCCGCTGGCCCTCGGAGTTCTGCCACTGCATGTCCTCCAATGGTCCTTTGAGGGGAACATCAACAAATGCCATGGTAGCGGACACTGTCCCGTCACATTCAAATCCTTTTTGGATCCAGGGCTACGCCCGCCTCTCTTTTGGCTTCCATCCCGACATTTCGTGGGTGGATGACCTATATTCCCCTTTGGCATAGTCCAAGAGAAGGGGATATGCTGCCGGATTTGCGTTGTAACATCGTTATCACGTCCCGTATAGCACATCTTCCATGCACGCTTCGTATCCCGCCAGTGGAGTCGACATGATAGTCTTATCTCTTTTTTCCCCCGAGGCATCCTTTCTTGGCAACTAATCATGAGTTGTCCTTCTTCGGAAAGACATAATTAACGTCATAGCCTTTATGGTATGACGGACTCTGGGTCCCGACACGAATATCACAATCGACTGACCAGAGTCAGATCGAGCGCACAATGAATCGTCACTCAGTGACTGGCACGCCTAATAAACCCAGCAGAACCAAAGATAAAAAAAACATCCCCACAAGTCTGGCACGCCCGGTGGGACTCCAGTCTCCCTTCATCTCTTTGCCAAGAGAGGATACCTTCGGGGGCTTCCCTCAAGAATATTGATTGTTTGTCTGTTGTCTAAGGCGAACGATGACGTCATTCGGACTCACTAGTGTTGGCTTCGGTCCCGCAATCGTCGCCGACCACGCGGAACACGGGTACCTGGCGGTGCCCGCGGTTTTCGGATACTTCCCACCAGCTGTAGGCTTCCCCAACTTCTTGGTAGTTGCATTCGCGGATCTTCTTGATGTGGAGAGTTTTGAACCTGTGAAGCTGAAGAACGATAAAATTGCGGCTCGCCGAAGTGAGGGCCATGTCGAGGGAGCTTTGCTGAAGAGCCCGGTGGTCGTGAGCTGCCACGTCTACCATACTGTTTGCCCAACTGTGGCACATGAGAAGAAGCCTGCTGCGGGCAACAAGAAGAGCTCCAGGGGAAGAATTGCTGCTGATCCTCGGAGCCAACTTTCAGCCTCTGGGAAGTCCATGTTGATCGGGGGCATCCGAGTCTACTTCAATGGCCATGGCGCCGAAGTTCTGCCAGATCGGATCACCCCGACTATGCCCACTCACAACGGCTTCCAAGTGCTAGCAGGCCAGAGGGTGAATTTTGACGATAACAAGCAAGGGAGGCCAACCCCAAACTTGTCAAAGTTCAAGCAGATCTGGGTTCCAAAGAGGATCCGAGGCCCTGCACTAGCTTCGCAAGGCTTCAGAAATTATGCTAAGATCCCCAAGAGAGGGGGCAAAAAGGCTATACATGCAGAAGAGACCGTGGTTACAACTTCTCCACCTGCCATCAGGGTCTCCGCAAGACAAGCCCACATCTCCAAATTATCAAGGAATCCCATTCTAGCTGTCAAATTGATACGACTTTCACATACGCCGTCTGCCCGAGTCCAAGTGTTGCCTCCTGCTATTTCTCTAGAGTGCAGTCAAGAAGACATGACAAAGATAGTCCAGGAATAC
Organism: Amorphophallus konjac; assembly: GCA_022559845.1. NCBI lineage: Eukaryota > Viridiplantae > Streptophyta > Magnoliopsida > Alismatales > Araceae > Amorphophallus > Amorphophallus konjac. The sequence continues at coordinate 404,947,033 of CM040120.1, forward strand.
TTCCATAGCCTCGGGAGTCCTACCCTGGGCCGACAAAGGTCGCTTCGTGTCATCAGGACCGAAGAGGAAGAAAAAGACAAAATATCACCCGTAGGGGCGAATGAAGAAGAGAAGCAACCTAGGGCTAGAAGGCCTGAAAAGCCTCCACAAAATGAAAAGATGAAAAGAGCTTCTATATATGAAGAGCCGACTTTCTCCCGTCAGGCCCGAAGGGGAGTCAGAAAGCACAAAAGAAGAATGCAAGTTCTTACTTGCAATATGACAGGGGTAATGAGTACACCTAGTCCCCTACCAAATGAACAAGAAGAGTTGGTCGAGATTACCAGAAGAATAGACCCGGTGACAAGACATGGTAAAAATGAGGCTGAGCTACTGCTAACCACAAAGGGCAAGCAGCTTGCTGAAGAAAACATCACTACTATCACCGCCAGAATAGTGGCGTCTGAGCAAGAAGGTGCATCTCTACCTCCTTTAATTGAAGGTCCTTTGGGTAACACGCTTGAGGGCATCAGTAATAAGACAACAATAGACCCTGCCACCCTGGTGTTGCTGCAAGGATACCAACAAGAGATAAAACTACTAAAGAGAAAATTAAATGAAAAGGCTGAACATGCTATAGCACCCGAGCAACCGGGGGCACAAGATGGGCCATCACAAGAAGGTTTCAACCCCACGGGTGCTCCTTCACTAGCTGTTTCACAAACTACTGATCAGAACTGGGCCACTCCCCAGCATTATTCCCAATGGCTCCAGCCAGCACGGCTAACGCCTCCTCAAATGCAGCAACAGGTACCCTTGGCAGAGCCCTTGCCACCTCATGTTGCAGTTCTGGCTGCACAATTAGTGCGGACCGCCCACCTCTACCCTCAACCAGCAGATCCAGTTATGATGGACAAGTGGAGGGTGGAGCAGATGATTGAGGCAAGGCTGGCAAAGAGGGGTGGTGATGATTACGCCCCCTTCGACATATATGAAGTGCCATATCCAGCCTACCATGCTGCCAAAAGATTGCCACCAGGCGTCAATAAACTCCCAAAATTTGACAAATACAACGGGAAGGGCTCCCCAAAAGAGCATGTTGCACACTATATAGCAGCCATGGGTGACTTAGCAGCAGACGAGTCGTACCTGCTGAAGTTCTTTGGGTCTTCACTAACAGGACCCGCCTTTGAATGGTATTCCAACTTACCGGCCGGGTCTATCCACGACTGGCCAGATATGCAACAGAAATTCAGTGATAGATTCCACGTCATCGAGGCAGAGGTGACCGTGGCTGAGCTGTTGGCAACCAAGCAAAAAGATGATGAAACGGCTGCAGAATATATCGAGAGATGGGAGGATCTGAGCATGAGGTGTCGACGTCCTCCGCATCCAGAAGATGCAATACAAATATGCAAACAAAATCTGAAGAAGGAAATTCTGGAAAAGATGATCGGAATAGAAATCCGGTCATTCAACCGATTAAGTTATATTGCCACGGAGGTTGAAGATTTCTTCACAAGATTTCCCTCCGTTTCTACCGACTCAAGTCATGAAGCCAGGTAGGTTAATAAACGGCCGATGCTGAAAGCGGTTCATGCTGTCAGTGTCAAAGCAAAAAGGCATAAAGGGGTGCACAATCCTCCTCCCAGTGAACCTACTAAATGTCGAGAGAGTCATCCTCTACAGAACAAAGCAAAGAAGCTCTATGCCTTCCCCCGAGACAAGACTCGATCATTATTCGAGTGGGCTGTCAAATATAGCAAAGTCATCCTTCTGAAGCCAAAGAGACCAGATGACGTCAAAAGAAGAGATGATCCTTATTTCTGCCCCTACCATCAAATCTTGGGGCACCCTATTGAAGATTGCCAAATATTCAAGGACATCGCCCAAGGCTTAATAAAAAGGGGGGATTTGCAAATGGGGAAGGACAGAGTCAATCCTCCATGCCCTCATGAAGTGCCCGCTACGGGGGCATTAATTAACATGATATCCATATGCCAACAGCTGCCTGAAGAAATGCCAGAGGGCTGTGCCTGGCACACTCATGAAGACTATATCCCATGGCATGAAAGGGAGCAAGAGAATTGGCAAGCGTTGCCAACAAAGAAAGGAACAGAACCGGCTTATCGCCCGGCACTGGAAGCCCAAATTCCTGGCACCATGGACCGGCCTACTCTGCCTCTTGCAGTCTCTGCCCACCTTCAAACAGCCTCTCCAATGGCCATCAAAAGGTCAACTGACAATAAAAAGAAGAAACAGACCCCATCATGGGTACATGAAGAAGCTAGCTCAGCCATGGAGTGGTCACAAGCTATTATAAGTGGGCATGATAACCATGAGCAGCCAAAGAACCAGCCTATGCAGCTCAAAAAGTATGCTCCTCGAGGATGCAATGAGTCCCGCGGGTTAACAAAAAGAACTGAAGAAAAAGCAAAAAAGCTGAATGCATCAAATAGCCCACTGTGGGGGCAAGTGCCGACCATGAAGGGAAATAAAAAGAAGAGTGCAAAGGCTAAAAGGAGGAATCTTGTTCTCTCCTACAACACATTGTCAACATCCTTCAGTGAGGCACAAAATGCTTATGAGGAAGATGAAGAAATTTGCTTTGTGCCAAAGGAAGCAGCTCCAGCTAAAGCTTCTGCCTCTCACCCATCTTTCAGGTCTGGGAGGATTCCGAAGCAACGCTCACCAGCTGATAAGAAGGCTCAATGTCGTATTCCTCCTCCACCCAGAGGCATAGAACAAAGGGATTCTGTCCCAAAGGAGCTATCTACAGCCGGCAATGATAGCGGGACAAAATTCATCTTGCACAAATCAGAGGCGGGGGGCAGTAGCACTCCCGGTCCATTCTTACAAGACCCTGCCATAATGGCACTACTACACCAGAAGCAGCAGGAGATTGAAATGCTACAAAGGCAGCTAAATGAAATGAACATAAAGCCATATACGTCACAATTGACAAGACATCTATATGAGACAGCCCAAGACAGTGCTAGCTCATCAGAAGCTTCAACATGGCCAACAATTCCCCGAATAGTACATGATCATTCAGGGGGCATCCTCCCTCAGCCATTCCAACCCACAGTCCCCTGGGTAAGTCGGGGGGCAACTAAATCATCTCCGGCAATGAGGTCGATGAGGCCGCATATGCAGCCAACTACCGTACACTCGAGATCAGCGGGTCTAGCCACAATGGACAAGCCAAAGGTGGAACGAACAATGAATACAAAGACGGCTGAAGAAGAAGTCACTGAAGCGGAATTACAAGCAGCCAAACAAAAGGATGATGAGTCTGTCATGGACTATATAAGAAGGTGGAGAAATCTCCGTGAAAAGTGTCGGCATCTGCCTAGCTACGAGGATTCTGTTTAAATCTGCAAAGAGAATTTGAGAATAGAAATTCTACGATGGGTCATTGATATTGAAGTCACGACCTTTGAACAACTAGGTGACATTGCAGCCAATGCCGAAGCAGTTCTTGCAAGGCTCTGCCTAGCTCCGATAGTCCTGAGTCAAAAGAATGAACCAACCGGCAAACACCTAGCCCAAGAAGAACTTTGCGCCTCAAATTTTGAAGCCTTCGAGCAACAGAAGAAGAAAATGAAAGAGGCATCTTCCGCCGATCCGGCAAAACAAGGGCCCTCATTAAGGGGCAAAACGATGAAACTATATTCCTTTTCAAAGGACAAGACTAGGGCACTTTTCGAGTGGGCCAATGGATACGGCAAAGTAGTGCTTCCGATGTCAAAGAAACCATGCGATGTCGAAAGAAAAGACGATCCACGCTTCTGTCCTTATCACCAAATGTTGGGGCATCCCATTGAGGATTGCTACGTGTTCAAGGACATTATTGAAGGCCTGATCAAGAAAGGCGAACTACAGATGGGCGAGTATAAGGTGGACCCACCGCGCCCTCATCAAATATCCATCCACAAAAGAGCAATCCTGCGCGGCGTTACCGCCTCAACTGCTCCTCACAAATCTAGCTGAAGCCGATGTCTAGCAAGCCCGCATAGCTTGAATGCGGATGCTTGCCAACAGAAAGAAGAATGGCAACTAAAAAAAAAGAATGGAAAGATCCTGTTCTAGGGGTAGGCAAGAAAAAAATGAGCAAAAAATGAGGGCAAATGAAATTTGCATATATATAGACATAAGGCTCCACCTATTGAATCTGAGATGTCATCTCTAGAAGGTCAGGTCTCAAAAAAAAAAGAGAGAGAAAAATTCTTTTGAAGGAGGCCTTGATGGCTATATCTGTCGAGGGAGATGTCACTCCCCTCATGTCTTGGTTCTTGCCAAGTAAAGAAAAAAAAACTACCATTATGGGGTTGGTATGGTGGAGTGAACCACTCATCCCCTCTCTGAGGGTGTGAGCGCTCTCCTGTGCACCCACCTTGGACTATAAAAAAAATGCATGGTGAATACCCAAGGAATAATGAAATGACTACATCATCTGTGGAGGTGGGAGGACCCTGCAACTGCAGCTTCTAAGAACAAACGTCAAGAGGATGGCATTTGGCGTAAGCGCCGGAGGCCCGAACCGAAGCTAGTTGGAGCATCTCCTAAAGAAATCAATGACAAAGAAGATAGCTATTGATCTAATGCATAGTTGTCACTCAATATCTCCTAGGGGGATCATGTTAATCAATAGTCCCACCGACGCTAAAGAACCTTCATTGGCCACTAGGCCTCCCGTTTCAAATACGGGTCCAAACCCTGTTGGGGAATGAAAAGAACAATCCTTATTGAGTCAGCTACACCCTCGACTCCTTACCAAGCCAGCAAATAAATGCCTTTCGGCTTCTAACAGCCTATCTCAGCACCCCTGGTCCCACCAGAATTCATGATGCCTTACCACCCTCCTATCCCGTGGAGATATTTGCCACTCGTCCCACTGGGACTAACATTCCACCCTTGATCTGGGACCTACGCTCCCAGCCAATGCACTCTCATGGCCTTTCGGCATTCAGCCACAACAATGCCATATTTGTCCCATGGGACTCTCCTATCAATGCCGGTTTGGATTTCTTGTCCAATGTCGGCCCAATAAAATCTCCTACTTTCTTTGGCATAAGGCACTCTAACCTTGTCAAGCTCAAAATTTGCCCATCAGCCCTGTCGGTCCGAGCCGACAAAAGCTTTCCCTTGGTCGGAGGCGCTCTGCCCTATCCGAACTTGAAAATTACCTTCTGTCCCATCGGGCTAGGTCCACAAAGTCTTTTCCCTGGCTTGAGGTGCTCCGCCCTCGCCAAGCTCGAAAATAAGCTTCGTCCCACTAGGTAGGATTCATAAAGCCCTCTTCCTTGGCCTGACGCACTCCGCCCTCGCGGGAGCCCCAAAATTATCTTTCTGTCCTACTGGGCAGGATTCATAAAACCCTTTCCTTGGTCTAGTGGCGCTCCGCCCTGACCGAGCTACCTTTACCTTGGTCTAGTGGCACTCGGCCCTGACCGACCTACCCTCACCTTGGTTCGGTGGCGCTCCGCCCTAACCGAGCTACCCTCACCATGGTCCAGTGGCACTCCGCCCTGACCGAGCTACCCTTTCCCCGGTCTAGTGGCACTCCGCCCTGACCGAGCTACCTTTACCTTGGTCTAGTGGCACTCCGCCCTGACCGAGCTACTCTTTCCTTGGTCCAGTGGCACTCTGCCCTGACCAGGCCACCTTTTCCTTGGTCTAGTGGTGCTCCGCCCTAACCGAGCTACCCTCACCTTGGTCCAGTGGCACTCCGCCCTGACCGAGCTACCCTTTCCTCGATCTAGTGGCATTCCACCCTGACCGAGCTACCCTTTCCTCGGTCTGGTGGCACTCCGCCCTGACTGAGCTACCCTTTCCTTGGCCTAGTGGCACTCCGCCCTCGCCAGGCCCGCCGGGCTCTTGGACATCAATCCCTAGCCCCGCCAATAGAATAAATAGTCAAATTCATCAATAGTCCCACCAGACAAAAATATCTTGCACCGCAGGCGAGACTGCGTCAGGGAGCCTAACAAAAACAAACAAAAAAATAATGTTAAAAAAAGGAAATGAAAAGAAGAAAGAAATGAATAAAAAATGATGAAAATAAATGAAGAAAGAAAAATGAAGATTTAAAATAAACTTAATGAATCAACAAACTCAATAGACCTATTAAAATCAATAAATTCAATTAAATCAATCAAACCAAATAAACTTAATGAATCAATGAACCCAATAGAGTTAATAAATCAATAAACCCCAAAGCACTCAATAAACCTAATAAACTCAATAAAACCAATGAAATCAATCGAATCTACAAAATTCAACAAACCTAATGAACCCATCAAAATCAATCAACTCAATAAATCAATAAACCTAATGAACCAAATAAACCCCTAATAAACCCAATAGACTCAATAAACTCAATAAGCTCAATAAAGCCAATAAATCCAATAAACTCAATAAACCTAACAAATTTCAATAAACTTAACCAATCCAAACTAATAAATCAATAAGATTCCTGTACTTTATTTTAGACCTTCTGTCTGAGCAAGGTTTGTTGATCCCGACAGCTCCACGGGTGAACGTACATATTCTATCCTGGCTTAGACCTCCCGTCTCTGCTAGGTTGGTCAATTTCAACATGACGTTAGATTGACATCTTCATCTACTCATTCTACCCTCGTTCCAGACCTTCCGTCTGAGCGAGGTTGGTTGACTCCGACACTTTGTCAGGGTTGACATTGACATTTAGCCCTGGGTCTGGGCCTCTCACCCATCTATCATCTATACTACCCTCACCCCGAGCCTTCTATCGGGGTAGGTCCCATTGACTTTGACATGATGTCGGGTCAACATCCACACCCTATATTCTACCCTTGGCTAAGGCCTCACGCCTCTGCCAGGTTCGTTGGCTTCGACAGAACGTCGAGTCAACACTTATCCTATATTCTACCCTTGGCAAAGGCCTCATGCCTCTGCCAGGTTCGTTGGCTTCGACAGGACGTCGAGTCAACACCTATCCTATATTCTACCCTTGGCTAAGGCCTCATGCCTCTGCCAGGTTCGTTGGCTTCGACAGGACGCCGAGTCAACACCTATCTTATATTCTACCCTTGGCTAAGGCCTCATGCCTCTGCCAGGTTCGTTGCCGAGTCAACACCTATCTTATATTCTACCCTTGGCTAAGGCCTCATGCCTCTGCCAGGTTCGTTGGCTTCGACAGGACGCCGAGTCAACACCTATCCTATATTCTACCCTTGGCTAAGGCCTCACGCCTCTGCCAGGTTCGTTGGCTTTGACAGAACGTTGAGTCAACACTTATCCTATATTCTGCCCTTGGCTTAGGCCTCACGCCTCTGCCAAGTTCGTTTGCTTCGACAAGACGTCGAGTCAACACTTATCCTATATTCTACCCTTGGCTAAGACCTCACGCCTCTGCCAAGTTCGTTGACCTCGACATGACGTCGGGTCAACATTTATATCCTATATTCCTTCCTTGGCTCAGACCCCATGTCGTCGCCATGTTGGTTGACTTTGACAGTCTTTCAAGTCAACAACCATTTTCTACCCTGGCCCAGACCCTATGTCTCTCCCAGGCTGGTCATTTTCGACATGACTTTGAGACGACAATGGTGTTTTATGTCTGCCCTTGTCTTAGACATACCGTCTAAGCAAGGTTTTTTGACTCCGACATCCTGTTGGGTCAACATCCGTATTTCACATTTGGCTCGGACCTTTCGTCTAGCCAGTCAAAAAAAACCTTTCACAGTTGGCCCGGACCTTCCGCCCGACCATACAACAAAAAAAAAAAAACTTCTACCTCTGGCACGGACGTTTTGTCTAGCCAGTCAACAAAAATACCCTTCTACCTCTGGCTCGGACCTTTTGTCTAGCCAGTAAACAAAAAAAAAACTTTCACCTTTGGCCCGGACCTTCTGTCGGATGTTTCGAGCGTTTTCTTTCTTCTCTTTTTTGTTCTGCCTTTTCGTTCGCGTATCGATCAACCGATTAACTAACTTGTAGTCAACTGACTGATTGACGACGCGGGCGTGCCAGTCACATGCGTGACGATTCTATTGTGCGCTCATTCTGACCCATGTAGGGCGAATGTGAGGTTCGGTCGGGACCAGCAGTCCGCCATACCATAAAGGCTATGGCGTTAATTACATCCCCCACGAGGAGGGAACACCTTTGATTAATTGCCGAGATATCGGGCTGTCGAAGCCGGAAAAAGGAACTACATGATGATTATTAGTTGAGGGACTTGCATCCTTCTGTGATTAGCATAAGAAATCATCCCATAAGTGGGAAAGGAGTTAGAATGATGCGACGACACGATTCGGAATGAACCCGGTGCAGTGCGTGCGAAGACAGGGATCAAAACGCTTGAAACGGCGCCCTGAAACGTAGGTAAAAGTTTAAAACGGCGCCAGAACCATAGGTAAAGGGGCAGGCCGTTAAAACGGCGCGGGGAGCCGGGGCGCGCCGGGAAGGCCGCGCCGGGAAGACCGCGCCGGGAAGGGCGCGCCGGGAAGGGCGCGCCGTTTTAAGGCGTGATCGCGCACGAACGCGCCGAATTAACCCGATTTCAAGGAGACAGGAGTCTCGTTAGTTTATTCATGGATTTATTAAGATTTTGAATGGCTTTGAGAATTTATTAAGTCAATTATTCGTGGAATCGGTGCCGAGTCATTTAAAGGCCGAGTCACGGGCTCGCGTGAGGCGATTGTTCCGAGTTTTAACTCGTTCGAGCCGAAATTTCGGCAGCATCTCCCCATCCCAAAGGATGGTCGGGGAGACGCAGGGAGTACTCACGTGGCGGAGTAAACCCCTAAAGAGCCGGGTGGCACAACGGCGGCCGACAGACCCGAACGGATAGGAAGAACCCCGAGGGCTAGCCTACTAGGGGTACCAAGTCCGTGGGTAACGGTGAGTGAGTGAGGTGATTCGATACGGGAGCGAAAACCCCGAGGGCTAGCCTACGAGGGGCTTGCGACCCGAATCGCCACACCACTCGAATCGGGACGACCATATAGGGAAGGAATCCCCGAGGGCTAGCCTACGAGGGGAACGCAACCCATTGCCACCACAAGGCCCATCAAGGACCGTGGATTTTGAAATGTAGGGCTTAGCCCAATTTCTGTATGCTCACTGGCTCTCGGGGATCCATTACTGCCAAATAGATCCCTCGAACCGGGAGGTCGAGATAAAAGAATCAGGGGGGATGTTCCCCCTCCCCGGGTCACTGGGCCACACTAATGAAACAGTAGAACGGCACGATGAGAACATTCATATAACCAGCAGGCCAAAGCTAATGCCTGTAGATGTACATGCGTTCATGCATGTGCACGTTCACAAATCAGAGAAATATTCATCGAGGGATATTCGGAAAATAATGCCGGGAATGTGGGGGCTCCCTCATTTCCTTTTGTTCATGGCCAAGAACAGAAAGGGTATTACGAGGGCAGCCCAGATAGGTTGGAGGAACCCATATATCGACCCACCTTATGCGGTGAAACTCCTTAGCATTCGATCGGAAGAGAAAACCCCCGGGGAGGGGAATCAATATAGCCCTGGCCATAGCAGGGCATAAAGCGTCGGGCAGATGAAACAAGCAGGAAGTCATTCACACATGAAAATCACGGTGCTCTGCATTCATCCTCCACGGCGCCGGCATCATCGCACGGCACCGTTTCACCGGCTGTAAGGAATAAGGGGAGGCAACAGGGAAGAAAAGGGGGTCACGGCATCGACCAGAGACCCACGTTTCATTCATTCATATGAAAGACACAAATAGATAGGTAGGGGATATGCATTCCGGCGCCGGCGTTGTCGCTCGGCCACCGTTTCCATTAACAGAAGAAACCTGTTACAACGAGAAGAGGGAAAGAAAACACATCGTGAGGGAGGGGAGGTGAGGCTCATATCATCGCCCCTCCCCTCCTTCACTTACATTCTGCCAGTAGGAAGAAACTCAAAGCGGAGCAGATGGATTCGCCGGATGAAACACGGACAAACCCACCTCGATAAACAAGAACGGGCGCTCTTCTTCTCCGATTTCGGGAGACTCTGGTGGAGCGGGATGAGGGCCGCCGAGCGCTCAGGCAGAGAACTCGTCGGATCGAAACACTCCTGGACCTCCCCCCTTTCTTTCTAATTCCCTTTTCTTTTCTTTTTTGATTCCGCCCTCCCTTGATCTTCTCTCTTCTTTTGATCTTTTTTTCTATCTATCTCCCTCTATCGATCTCTTCTGTCGACAGGCTATATATAGCCTCGGGGTTAAAACGGCGCCCCAGGAAGCGCGCCGGGTTGACGGCGCCGGGGAGAGACCCCATCTGGCTTTTGCGCGCCGGGTAGACGGCACCGGGGAAGGCCCCATTTGGTCTTTGCGCGCCGGGTAGACGGCGCCGGGGAGAGATTCCCTTTTGTTCTTGGCGCGCCGGTTTGACGGCGCCGTTTTAACCTGTTCACTTGGCGTTAGTCCGGTAGGCCCGGAGATGATTCCGGAAGCTTCCGTCCACTGTTCCCCTCGCCCTGGCCATCGAAGGGCCTTGATGGGGTGTTCACGAAGCTCTTGATAGGACGAATGGCCTTAAACAAGACTTCGTGTGTGTCCGGTCCGAGCACACGAGTGTCCTACTGGCACAGTCTTCGGCACTGTGATTTGTGCTTCTGGCTGAGACGGACTCGTGCTCGAAGCTCCCTTATAGGATGACGTTTACATCCTGGACAATTCCACCTTGAATTGGTGATCAATCGGCCACTAACGGGCCCACTATGTCGAGAAGCCGAACCCGTGCCGGGTAATCGGGGTCTTCTGCTGACAGAACCTCCGGCCCCTTGTTACGGATGGCCGAGGACATTCTTCCTCCTTAGGAGAGTCATTGGGTAGACCGTCGTCCTTGGTCGGGCGACGGATGTGGGGTAGCGGCACGACGAGGTCGATGCCGGATCATTGGGCAGGCTTGATCGCGCTGCCGGTTGGTTGCGGGTTTACTTCGGCTCTCCTGAGGTAAAGTCCCCGACGTTCCTTTCGAGGTGGCTCGAGGCTTTGTCAGCTTGAGGGGTCCTCTTGATAAGTTGACCTTTATCGGCTTCTGTGCTTCAGTGGGCCGTATCATTCATCCTTGCGGCTTGGTTGCCAGAGGATCATATTTTGAGTGCCAACATCGGACCATACAACAAAAAGACCCTTTCACCTTTGGTTCGGACCTTCCGTCCGACCCCTTAACAAAAAGACCCCTTGACATTTGGTTCGAATCCTATTATTCGACCAAACAATAAAAGACCCGTTTACCCTTGGCATCATGACATTATGTCTAAGCCAAACTATCCGGCGTCATGGCCCTATGCCTAAGCCGGTAAATATTCTGCCTTGGCGTCATGGCCTTCCGCCTAAGCCAAGCTGTGCGGCGTCATGGCAATTTGCCTAAGCTGTTTTAATATCCTATCTTGGCGTCATGGCCTTCCGCCTAAGCCAAGCTGTACGGCGTCATGACTTTACGTCTAAGCCATTAAATATTCTACCTTGGCGTCATGGCCTTCCACCTAAGCCAAGTTGTACGGCGTCATGACTTCATGTCTAAGCCGTTAAATATCCTTGTACGGCGTCATGGCTCTCCGCCTAAGCCGTTCAAAATTTTGCCTTGGCATCATGGCCTTCCGCCTAAGCCAAGCTGTACGGCGTCATGACTTTACGTCTAAGCCATTAAATATTCTGCCTTGGCGTCATGGCCTTCCGCCTAAGCCAAGTTGTACGGCGTCTTGACTTCATATCTAAGCCGTTAAATATCCTTGTACGGCGTCATGGCTCTCCACCTAAGCCATTCAAAATTCTTCCTTGGCGTCATGTCCTTCTGCCTAAGCCAAGTTGTACGGCATCATGACTTAACGTTTAAGCCGTTAAATACTCTGCCTTGGCATCATGGCCTTCCGCCTAAGCCAAGTTGTACGGCGTCATGACTTCATGTCCAAGCCGTTAAATACTCTCGTCCGACGTCATGGTTTCTGCCCAAGCCGGTAAATATTCTGCCTTGGCGTCATGCCTTTTTGCCTAAGCCATTAAATATTCTGCCTTGGCGTCATGGCCTTTCACCTAAGCCAAGTTGTACGACGTCATGACTTCATGTCTAAGCCATTAAATATCCGTATACGGCGTCATGACTTTGCATCTAAGCCGTTAAATATTCTTGTACGGCGTCATGACTTTACGTCTAAGCTGTTAAATATTCTGCCTTGGCGTCATGGCCTTCCGCCTAAGCCAAGTTGTCCGGCGCCATGGCTTTTCGCCTAAGTCAGAAAATATTATGCCTTGGCGTCATGGCTTTCTGCCTAAGCCAAGTTGTACGGCGTCATGACTTTACGTCTAAGCCGTTAAATGTTCTGCCTTGGCGTCATGGCTTTCTGCCTAAGCCAAGTTGCCCGGCATCATGCCTTTTCACCTAAGCAGTAAATATTCTGCCTTGGCGTCATGACCTTCCGCCTAAGCCAAGTCGTACGGCGTCATGACTTCATGTCTAAGCCGTTAAATATTCTGCCTTGGCGTCATGGCCTTCCGCCTAAGCCAAGTTTTACGGCGTCATGACTTTATTTCTAAGCTGTTGGATATTCTCCTTTGGCGTCACGACCTTATGTCTAAGTCAGGTCATTCGGCGTCATGACCTTCGGTCTAAGTCGACAAATCTATTACCATTGGCCCGGAATTGTTATCCGAACCAATGAACAAAAAGACCCCCTTTGGTTTCACACCAACCCTTGATCCCTCCAGGGATTCACCATAACATATGACACCTTCTCTCCATTGCCGTGGCATCAGCCACCTACCCCTCAAACTGTCGACCTACATATGTGCCTGTTAAGCAAAAAAGAAGAAGAAGAAGAAGAAGAAGAGAAAAAGAAAAGAAAAAAAAGGAGAAAGAAAGAAAAGAAAGAAGAAGAAAGCGAAAATATAAAAAAGAAAGGAACAGAAGAAGAGAAAAAAAAGAAAAAAGAAGAAAAAAATGATAATCATGGCGTGATTTGTGTGCTTGTTTGTCTCACGTGTATGTCTGCCTGAAATATAGTATTAATACACTCCCTTCAAATTTCTAAGACCGCATACTTCCTTGCTAAATAGCGCTGCCCAGATTCTATGTCTGTGTGCGTCACGACATACGCTAAGAGATGAAAGCCGATTCTCGGTGAGTGCATACGACTAGGAGAAGAGTCGTAGCCACGTTGCTAGCATAACTCGCATAATACACCCTAGACGAAACTCTCACACCTCGCACGTAATATGAGCAATGGTCCTTAGCCATAGGGACGTCATAAATTTTTCTTAACACTTCATGGATGCTCAAATCTCTACACTCGCGCAAAGGGTGACTGTGAGGAAAAAGCTGCCTACCCCCTTAAAAAAAGAAGAAGAAAAAGAAAAAAATTATGATAATGGTAAGTGGAACGTGAACCCAAGTAGCCGTGAATCCCCACTGAAATAAATGAGGAGACTCGCGTGAAAATGGTGCAGCAAACTCCACAATTTAAATAAGGATGAATCCTAGTAGCCGGGAATCCCCATTGAGACATATGAGGAAACTCGTGCCAAATGGTGAAATCCATCATAAAACCATAATATAGGATGAATCCTAGTAGCAGGGAATCCCCATTGAGACATATGAGGAGACTCGCGTCAAACGGTGGAATCCACAATAGCATCATAATAAAGGACGAATCTTAGTAGCCGGGAATCCCTATTGAGACACATGAGGAAACTCGCGTCGAACGGTGAAGTTAGAAATTAAGAATAAAAGGGGGTTATGCGAAGCTACCAAAAGCCGAGAGCCCCGAATGTATGTGTAGGCGATGAAGTAACCCTCCAGTGTTGCTTAGAACTTCTGCACGTCCCTATATCTAGGGTTCACTACCCATATAATGGCACTTTCATGCTATGGAGGAATAGTCCTGGGTGTGGATTGTAGTTTATGCTATGCATATGTTCTACGCGGCGTCCCCTTTACGTATGCACATCTCCCTTAGTTGTGCTTCGTGAGCTGCACTCCGTCCGTGAATCATGGGCGATGTCCTTATCCTATCCCTAATGTAGGGGAGCTATTCTATAAACATCTAGTTTATGCGTGCGATCGATGGATGTCTGCATGCTTACATGAATAAAGAATAAATAAATAATAATAAAAAAATAAAAAAAACACGTTCTCAGATAGGGCTACACCCGCAGGTCCCGCTCACTCGTCCCTCATTCGCGCCACCTACGGGTGGGGGGCATTTGTTGACACTGAAAATATTTCTGACATTTCTTAAACCTTTTGATTTTGCAAGTATGGAGCCCTGGCTGAAGTACCCCTATGCCGATAAGAAAAGGAAAGAAGGAAATGAGTGGCAGAAGCCGAACAAAGATGAAGAACAAAATAAAGAGAGAAAAAAAGAAAAGACGCCCGGCTCCAATGGACATCCGCTGAAGCAAGACTCAAGAGCTCAGAAAAGGCTCGAGACCATCCCCGAATGTACAAGATAAAAGCTCAGACAGCAAGACAAGTCAGTCGATGGGTCAACCCTCGCAAAATGAGAAACGAACACAAATGGGCCTAAACAAACAAAAAATGGGCCAAAGGATGCTAAGAAACGAGCAGAAACAGGCACGGAGGTCAACCGGCATGGGAGTGAACCGGCACGCCACTGAACCGGCACAGAGGTCAACCGACACGAAATGAAACCGGCGCGGGATTGCAATCGGCGCGCAAACACCAATTAGCGCGCCGGTTCTTCTACGCGCCGATGGAAACAGGGCCACACCTCTATATATATGAACCTTGCTTCGAGCACAAGGAGGAGGGCAGCAAAAAAAAAACTAGGAGGAGAGGAATCGAGAATCCAGTAGAAGAGAAAGAAAAAGAGGGAAGAGAAAGGTCTGAGCGCCCGCTGAAGAGATCTGAAGAAAGAAAGAGAGTTGCAGAAGCCCGGGGAAGAGGATTCAAGGTGGGGTCATCTGTCGAATGCCCTAAGAGGCTATATTTCCCCCTTTCCCCATCTTTTATTTGAGTCTGTCTTCTTTCTTTTGGTCTGCTTCCGAGCGCTGTTCTTCTGATGATATCAACTGCCAGTGTAGCCCGGTTGTCAAGGGGCACCCTCTGTATTTAGATTCTCGCAGTCTGATTTTCCCTTATGTGCTGAATGTATGCGTTTTATGCGATGAAATGAAATATGAGATTCCGGAGTTATTTCTCTCTCTCTGCCCCTCTGAAATCTACTGCATTCAGTAACTGTTGTGGATAGATCCCTTAGATCATCTGAGTGATTTCTATTGCATCGTCTCTGTATTTTCAACCTCACGATCACGATGAGAGCCTGAGACAGTCCATCTCATGGCGTCTCATTTGTGAAATGGCGAGGGATATGTTCGCATCAAAGCTCACATGATTCAATCGATAACCTGGCTCCCAGTGGTGCCCCAGAGTGAAAGCCCTCTCCTCCTCGGGGTGATTTGTTTTGAAACAATCCTCAGTCTTCGGTGGCCATCTCAAAGCCCCCCGTATAAAGCCTCCCGAAACCCTGAATAAAACCCCTCGAAACCTTAGGCGAAGCACCTCAAAATCCCTGAATAGAACCCCTTTAAAATCCTCAGATAACGCCCCAGAAGCCTCTGCCTCCAAACCCCCCTAAAAACCCCACTTCAGGAGGCCTCCCGGCGCGAACCCCTCTCGGCGCAAGTCTCGCGCCGAGGGCTGGCTGCGCCGGCTGAGCTGCTCATGTCGCGCCGAAACCCATCCTCTTCTTCACGCCGATACCTTCACACCTTTCGGCCACTTTGATGTGTTCGTGCCGACGCCGTCAGGCCATGCCAACCTTGCTCATCATATCATGTCCTATGGAGATGCACTACCCTTCCCTCTGTCCTCACGGGAGCCATATTAAATGGGTCAATTCCCCCACATTCTATAACCCTATCAAGTCATGGAGCCCTGCCATTGCATGTTCTCCATTGACTGTACAGGGGATATCACAACAGGGGGGATAAAGTCCCATATGATTTAGATCCCCTGGATCTCGGGCTACGCCCGGCTCTTATTTTGGTTTCCACTCCGACAGTTCGTGAGTGGATGACCTATAATACCCTTTTGGCACACTCCCAAAATAAGGGGAGGTGCTGTCAAAATCCGTTCAGACTTTTACTCGATCACATAGTACGATGTTTTCACCGGAATTATGCATTTAGCCCCCAACTGTGTGACAAGGAGCTGAGCTATACCATCTCATGATGCCTTGGTCACCACAGGGGAATATACATTACAGTTACATGGTCTCCTTGGACCCCCTTGTGAATGAATCCACCCTCATCTTCTATCTCACCCAATTATTACCATGAAATCCCCATTGAATACAAAGGATCCCTTTGAACTCAAGGAAACCCTCACAATCCCTTAGAAAACCAACAAAAGATAGCTACTGGCGCCATCTTCCCCCCGACGCCATCTCCTCCCTGCGCCACCTCCTCTCGGCGCCAATCTCACGCCGGGTGAAGAGAGCGCCGGGAAGCACGCGGCGCCGATTGCCCTTCTTTCCATCCACGCCGGTTGCCTACCGTGCCGACAGCCCTTGAGCCTCTCGTCGCGCTGAGATCCCACCGCGCGTTTGGCCCTCGCGCCGGCTCCTACCCGTGCCGTTTCATCTCAATAGCAGCTGCCATCCCAATATTTGATGTTTCAACAGCTCCATTAAACCCAAATCCAGTCTAGACTCAAATGTCCCATTCTTGTCAACCTCCATGCCAGCCTTCATCACTTTACAAGGGAATCATGGTTCTTCATCTAGGTCCACGAGAGATACATTAATGGGGGTCTTACCTCTACATTATACCGAATACGATGTTTCTTTTGTCACCCCGCTGGCCCTCGGAGTTCTGCCACTGCATGTCCTCCAATGGTCCTTTGAGGGGAACATCAACAAACGCCATGGTAGCAGACACTGTCTCGTCACATTCAAATCCTGTTTGGATCCAGGGCTACGCCCGCCTCTCTTTTGGCTTCCATCCCGATATTTCGTGGGTGGATGACCTATATTCCCCTTTGGCATAGTCCAAGAGAAGGGGATATGCTGCCGGATTTGCGTTGTAACATCGTTATCATGTCCCGTATAGCATGTCTTCCATGGACGCTTCGCATCCCGCCAGCAGAGTCGACATGATAGTCTTATCTCTTTTTGTCCCCCGAGGCATCCTTTCTTGACAACTAATCAAGGGTTGTCCTTCTTCGGAAGGACGTAATTAACGTCATAGCCTTTATGGTATGACGGACTCCGGGTCCCGACACGAAATCACAATCGACTGACCGAGTCAGATCGAGCGCACAATAAATCATCACTCCGGTGACTGGCACGCCTAATAAACCCAGTAAAATAAACCCAAACAAAAAAACATCCCCATAGTCGGCAATTTGATTATCATTATTTCCGAGATAGATGCGCCGACCTAAACATTCGCAATCACTTCAACTCGGTCACCCACCCTCAGGCTAACGGGCTGGTCGAAAATGCCAATAAGATCATCTTAAAAGGTATCAAGACCAAGCTCGGCAAAGCCAAGGGCAGCTGGCTTGAGGAATTGTCGAACGTACTTTGGTCACACAGAACGACTCCCAGAACGGCAACCGGTGAAAGTCCCTTTCAGTTGGTGTACAGCGTCTAGGCCGTTATCCCATTGGAGATTGTCAATCCCTCCCTCCGAGTCATCTGTTTCTCACCCGAGGCAAACGACCAGAAACTACTCGAAAACCTCGGCCTAGCGGATGAACTCCGAGAGATTACCGACATCCGAGCAACGGAATATCAACGCCGCCTCAATCGATACTATAATGCCAAAGTCCGAGATAGACACTTTCAACCGGGAGATTTCATCCTCAGGAAAGCCAAAGCCCCTCGACCACTTGAGGCGGTGGGCAAGCTGTCCTCTAATTGGGAAGGCCCCTACCGAGTGGTCGAGACGCTCGGGAAAGGAGCATACAGGCTATCTACAATGGAAGGAGAACCCATCCCTCAGACCTGGAACGCGACTACACTACACAAGTTCTACTTCTAAATACCAAGCATTGTGTAAGCAACATGAAATAAAACAAAAGTTTCCTTTCCTTTATTCAAACAACTCGCTTATACATCAGAAAGGTTGAAGCCAAGAAAATACATGTCAAAAAAGCAAAAAATCCATCTAACGCCGCCGTATGAGCCCATCGCTCGGCTGACTCGGTTAACCTTTCCTACGTCCAGCCACTGACTCTACCTCGTGTAGAAACTGGCTCGGATAAAGGGTAGTCGACCCCGTTGGCTCAGGTAGCTTGGAACAAAGGTGACAGAGGGATTAGGAAGGAGCATGCTACCTTCCAAGTTGACAGAGATGGAGGAAGGGGAAGAGGCAATACATATGAAGGCCTCCACTCTACCAATCTGCCAACTCTTTGGAAGGAAGAGAGTGCCGACACCCTCCGAAGAGTGAAAGAAATGATGAGAAGGGCAGAAGAGGGAGAAAGAGGCTGCGGAAGAAGAGAGGAGAAGCATGAAGTGGAGAGGAATCTTGAGAGAGATCCCCTCCATGGAGCGAGCGGGAAGGGACGGGCGGCAGGGATGCCTGATTCCCCCATCCGTCCGCCATCTCGCCCCTCCCCGCAAGCGTCGACCGGAGTTGATAAAAGAAGACGACGTGCCTCCGCACGTCGAACCCTCTTTAACTCCGCCCGCAGGCCGTCGAACCCCCTTTAAACCCGAAGCAGCAAGGACTCTCTGCCCTCTGTCATCGCCAGCCTCATCTTCCAGAGCGTCTTCCATGCTTCAAATATAACGGCACAACGCTATGTGAAGAAAGAATGAGGAAAGACTGTCGGGGAAAACCCTAAGCGGTGGAGAGGAAGTGACGCCCTTCAGACCTTTTATAGGCGAAGGGAGGCTATTTGCCTTAAATGATTCTCCCCTCAAAAATACGCCAAAGGGACCTCTCCCTACGAACGGTCACCTCAAACTCCTCGTTTCCGCCCCAGCGGGACACACGAAGCGGCCAAACTTTCTCTTCCTATCAGACGCTCACCCAACCATCATGCGAGATCCACGCAGAAAGTATCGACACTTTCCAACTACTGCAGATACGCTGAACAAAATACGGCAATGGTGATACAAAAAAGTTAAGCCTTCATCATAATGCTACTGCCTTATGTTTTTTCTTACACAACAAGGAAAGTTTTCCTTCAAAAAAGGAAAGACATACAAGAAGAGAAAGCAAAGCAGATACGTTAGGCCTCTGGCCCACCCTGAAGCTCGGAAGTGGAAGGCTCAGATGGTCTGTCCCTGGCACCCTCGGCGACAGCCAACCCTGGCACTGACCCCACCGGCGTGGGAATTGCCTCGGTTGCGCGCCCTCCCGAGGCATCCAGAGTTGGCAACCCCTCAGACGAAGAGCCCCCCTGATCTTCTTCCTCCGACGGTGAACCAGAGGAACCAGAAGATGATAAGTCCGAGTCATAGCATTGCCCGGATAGGAAATCGATTATCTCAGACGCCTGCTCCTCAGCATAAGAGACGGCCCAGTCGTACCCTTGCCTGAACCCCTTGCGGATGCCTCGGTGAAGTGCTAACTCATAGTAGGGGAGGGCAGCCTCCTTAAGGTTGACCCGGTAGGCCTCTGAGCATTTGTTCTGCTCGAGTGCCTCCACCCCGTCCGATCCCACCCTACCAGCGAGCTCGGCCTTCTCCCGCTCCGCCTCGGCTAACCTCCGCTCGGCCTCAGCCGTCTGCTTCTCGGCCTCTATTGCCTGCTTCTCCGCCTCGGCCCGATCAGCCTCGGCCTCCCGCCGAAGGTGCTCGGCTTCCTCCGCTCGGTCCACTAGCTCGGCGCGCTAGGCCTCCCACCGGCCATCTAGCTCGACGTGAGCAATGCGCTCCTCTTCAAGAAGCCTACTCTTCCTCTCGAGCGATTCACGGGCCTTAGCTAGCTGCTCGGTCAGTGCCCGGGCCTCCACCTGGCCCGCTCGCGCTAGCTCCCTAACTGAGGAAAGCCCCTGCCAAAGCCCATCATGCTCCTCGGTGAGCCGAGCCATCTGCCTGTCAGACTCACCAAGGGTCAAGGCCAGGTTCGCCCGCTCTGACTCCGACTAGGCATAATCTTCTGCCAGAGTGGCCCCATCTGGGCCAGGACCAAGCCGCCCTCCATAACCATCTCGAGGGCCGCAGACGGGGAGTGCTGCCTGTCTCCCCCCTTCACCTTCGCGGATATACCGCGACATACCTGGTACAGAGGGCCCTGGATGCCGAGCCTCTCCAGGGCCGCCTGAATAGAGACCCCCTCTTCGATCGGCATCCCTCCGGTCGGCCCAGATCGAGCCGCGGCTTCATTCACCCCTCGTGCCTCGGTCGGTTAGGGATGCATCACCTTTTCTTGCGACCCCCAGCCTTGACCGGCTCGACACCTGCACCGCCACCTGGAGCGTCACCCGCCTCAATCAATGCCCCAATCTCGGTTGCGGTCCCAGCGTCGCCTGCCTCGTCCACGGCCCCCTCGGCTCCTGCTGAGGAGAGAGCCGGGCTAGCACCGTTGCCAATCGCAGAAGCGGCCTCGGCCCCCTCGTCCCTGGCCGAGGGGGGAGCCGAGCCAGCATCATCGCCGACCGTAGGAGCAGCCCCAACCTCCTCGGTCCCCTCTTGCTCGGCGGGTGGGAGAGCTCGCTTAGTAGGGTCAGCCCCATCATGCTCGACGGAGGGGTGAGCTGAGGCAGGGTCGCCTTCGACTGCGGGGGCGGCCCCGGCCTTCACGGCGTCCCAGATCATGCCCTCCATGGGATCATTGCACTTGGACCCCCGTGATCTGGAAGACCCCTCCCGGGCCATCCCCTTGCCCTTATCTCGGGCTCGGGAGCGACCCGTGGGAGCAGCAGACTCATCGGTAGCCGAGTCATCGCCGAGATCGATCACCTCTGCGGTCTCCTCCAAAGCCGGCCGCCTGGCGTCTGCACAAAGGAAGATATAATCAAGAGAAGAAGTGAATGCCTCATCGCCCGACCAGAAGGCTAGCTCATGATGTCCATACCTGTCGACTTTAGCAGATGGAGAAGACATCGCTCGATGCTCTCCGGAGTCACTAGTTCCTCCGTAGACTGGCGATGCTCCAACAAGATGGCCGCATACTCCTCCACGTCCGGAGGAAACTCATCCTGCCTTGGAGGAATGTTCGGATGGAAATTGGGGATTACAGGACACCTCCAAGTCTCCTCCACCAAGAAAATTCCCACCCAGAAGAATTGAGTTTTCTACCCCTTGTGCGAAGAATCCTTTAAGGCCAAGGAGACACAGCTCCTATTCTGCCTCGCCTTGATGAAATAGAAGCCCCTCCCGGCCGAGGGATGCGCCTTTAACTCAAAAAAATAATGAAAGAGGTCCACGGAAGGAGGAACCCCGCATTGACGGCAGAGGATGCGAAAGGCGGAAAGAAGAAGGTAAGAGTTGGCTACCAACTGAACGAGCGCCAACCGAAAGAAATTGAGAAGCTTAAGAACAAAGGTCTCGAAGGGAAGGTGGAACCCACCCTTCCATGACAGAAGAAAGGTGCATATGTGGCCCGTACGAGAGTCCAACCTCATCTCGTGCGGGGCAGCCGCGGTGAAGAAAAACTTATGGCGCAGATGAAACTGGTGCTCCAACCGTTTCACCTCCGCCCCCCGCAGTTCACTGCAGTTTGGAGCCGTCGCCCTCGCCGCAGGCTCGCCCTCCCACTCTTCAACATCCGGACACTGATCCGCCATGGAATCCGGAGAGGAACTTGAAGAAAGATGCTCCTAGGACCCCGAAAACTCCGGAGGAAGAGGAAGCTGTCGGACTGCCTCCGCAGTTATCTCCGCCAACTCCGCGAACGCTGCTGCGAGCCTCTTCTCTTCCATCGTGTCCTCACGACGCATCAAAAAGCCCCAAAAGCAAGCATGAAGGAGAGCCAAACCCTAAAAACGGAGGGAGTCTTGAGAGATGACAAGCGCACAACGCCTATATTCCCACGTGGAAGGCGGCGCGTCATTTCGACCTCCGAGAAAAGGGGGCCCCTTCAGTTCAAATCCGTCAGGATCATCATTATTAAGGGCCCAGGTGACCACGACACGTGGCTTCTTAACACCGCTAGATCTCCACCCACCTGAGCCACGCTGGTCCAAAACCCTAAACATCTACTCTTTCGAGCATACCAAAGCTCGGGAGTAGGAGGGGGACAAGTGGAGAGGGGAATTTTTGTAGCTCATCTAAGAGTAGCCGAACTAGGTCCATCAGGACCAAACGAGGCCCAGCTCATCTAAGTGACAGCCCCGTAGGGCCAACTTAGACTAAAAAGCCCAATAAGATCACTCGAGATCAAACCCTTCCTCGATGGTCCTTAGGCTCGGAAGGCCCGAGCGTCGGTCATGTCAGAGGAAGACCCACGCCCGATCTATCCCCTCGCCGGGATAAAGGCTAGCGCTCAGCGTCCACTTCGACCGATCTTCATCCGAGCATAAACATGATCAAAATCACTTAGTTCTAAGTTTGCTCACTGCTGTAGTTAATGCTAACAGTTTTCCTTTTGCTTCTAGCTGTAGCACGGCAAAGGACATACTGGATGGATTGGCTGAATTCCATAAGGAGAATGAGGACAAATGTCTTATGGCAGGTATGAGTGATCACGGCAGTGATCAGCAGAATGGATCACCCTCGGAGGTAAATTCTGATTCTGAAAATATATCTCTTGATGAGGTATTGGATGCATACAGTGAGCTTGCAAGTAAATATAAGAAGCTAAAATCTGAGAATAAAAAATTGAAAAAGAAGGTTGAACAAAACAACTATGATTCCTCCTGTAAAACAACATGGACATGCCATGCTTGATTATTTTATTATGAAGAATGATGATTTGGAAGCATGCAGGAATAGAATGCACAATGGAAAAGGCAAGGGTAGGTCGACGCACCACAATGCTAAACATCACTACCAACCAATGGTGTCAACACATCATGTGTTCTGGACCCATTATCCTCAGCCAAAACCAAGGGAGGGTCGACTTAAGATCTCTAATGTGTTTAACACACCTCTTGTCAATTGGAAACAAGATTGGAATAAAAAGTCACATGCTTCAAATAATCTTCATGCTCATAAGTTTTCAGGCTGCACTATAATTTATGAGAACAGCGTATCGGAGGCTACGCTCCGCCACAAAGAATTTTTCAGAATTTTACAAGAGTGATCAAGTTCAAATATTCCTTTTTACGCGAGTAGACACATGGAGCCCATGTCATACTCCCCGGTGACTCAGAATATTAACTATTTCTGTCACGCCCCGAGCGCGGAAGATACCCGGAGATGCACGACGTGTCTATATCAATCATGTCAATCAGAGTGGTCGTGTATTCGACTCAAAGACAGAGATGCGCAAAATAGCAAGATAACCCAATCCTTTATTTCATAATGGATAGACTATTACAAATCCAATACTCTGTTTAATAAAAAAAGGAAAAGAATACATAGTTGACTCAAGAAACTATAGAAAAGACTAGACGACACTTGTAGAAGCTCTATCACTTTCACTCTTGACCATTCCCATCCGATTGACTTCCATCGTCGTCGGACTTACCTGAAAAGTAGAAAGGGACAAACGGAATGAGCGAACGCTCAGTAGGAAATTATATCTCAAGTACTAGCAAGTGGTTTAAGTAATTACATCTTTCATGAATGCAATAAAGCTATGCATGCTCGCATAAAACGACAAGATAGAGAGAATGTAATATCAAGAAAATAAGATGAACTTAATCATGAACTTCCAACAAGATAACAAGTATATTCAAGGTATTCAAGCAAGTACGTTTAACAAGTCATGTCAAGAACTTTGGCTATCATGTATCAAGCAAGTAAATTACCCTCTTTCGGGCCACACATTTCATGTAAAGTCAAGTACGATTCAAGTACAAGATGTGTGTGGAATGTCCAATCAAGCAAGTCAAGTACTCGGTATAATGCCAGATACCTTATCATTTTAACTCCCATGGGCACAAGTACTTTCGGGTGCTCCTCCCAGGACCAGATCGGGCCCTATATGCGCAGGCATTTATCATGTGTTTTGACATCCACTCTTGTTTATATAGCCAATATAGAATTTCAATAATCAAGCTTGTAGACACGTATGACAACTTTGATAGAAAAGAGTCCAAAATATGACAAAGGACATAGAATGGCGATAATAACGGTATAATCACGATGTCGATAAAACTAGGTAGAATATGGTTCCCTTAACTTAGGTACCATGACAAATCAATATGGACATTCTTTATATAGAATTGAGGTCCACATGAACATTAGATCAAGCAAGATACCCTCATTCTTATCATAGAATTGGGGTTTACAAGAATGACACGATATGGCATGATATCATCATCCCATCAAGAATTTCTTATGATATACTCTTTGTATAATCATAAGGGCCGGTATACCATGTTTCTTTAGATTGACATGGCAAGGATCGTGTAATGGGTTTTTAGGGTACAACCAGCTCAGTCGGCCTTGAGGGAATCCAAGGCTACGAGGAGTCTTACGGAGGTCTCTATGACTAACTTGCTAGTCCAAAGGAACGGAATGTCCAATGGAGAGCTTGTATGTCAATGAGAGTTGAGTGTGATCGATAAATCAACATGAAACGTGGGACTATACTCACGGAGTGGAGAATAGTGCCGATATATATATATTATGATATATAAAACCATCGGTTAGCAAATCAGTTTATAGTAAAATAACGACTTAGGTCAAGTCGTTTCTCAAGTAATTAACGCCTAACAGAAGGGCGTTTACATATGGTCCGTTTTGCAGAATTTTCAATAATTCAATAATTTATCTAAGACGCGCCTTCGGAAGGGGCGTTTCTTCAGAAGTTGACGACTGCAGAGGCAGGCGTCTCATCATTTACATATTCGACAGGATATAATTATTCTCAGAAATTTATCAAAAACGCGCCCTTGGAAGGGGCGTTACTTTCTAATTCCATTTTACAGAATATGTGAATTTCAGGATTTTAACAGATACGCGCCCTAGTAAGGGGCGTTTATTTTTAATTCACGCCCTGTGATGGGGCGTTACCACATGGAAAACGACCTAGTCTAGGTCGTGAATTCAAGAAATATCAGGAATTTACATGATCAGCAAGAATTGCACGATAATCAAGGATAACAATCATATAGTCATGACAGGAAAATTGGCAGGAATTCAGATGCAGTATATTAGATTTGATGTTTCATGTTTATTGACTTTTAACCGTTAACAATTATTGATTTGATTTCATGTAATTGCATGGATAATCAGTTCTTAAGATTTATATGAAATTAACGCCTGTGTACAGGGCGTCAAATATGAAATTGACGACCTGGACATGGTCGTGTCTTGTAAATTAGCGCCCTGGACAGGGGCGTCTCTTTCAAAAATATTGCAGAAACATAATAAAACCATATTAAACCGTATGCATGTCATGTCAATACGTATATAAGTCTTGTCTTAAATTATTTGGGCTACAGTAACTTGAGAAAACCTACCTTTAAGAGTTGATTTGGAGATGACCGTGAGGGATTTGTAAGAATCAATGATGCTGCAGACGTTGGATGAATCCTACAGAGGATAGATTGAAGATATTAGTTTCCTTAAAATCCATGGACTGTAGGTAGAGGAAGGGGTACTTACACACGGATGAAGAACTCTTGTTCCTCAAACGCCCGAGCCTCTTAACCTGTTAATAAGAGAAGAAGAATAATCAATATTCTTCATGCGAATGTAAACAGAAGAAGAAAAAAAAAATAGAAGAACATATGTTCTTCACGTACCTGCAGCAGTAGTTCGTCCAAATAGTTTTTAGGGTTGGCCGAACGAGAGTTTTTATAGGATTTTGGGTGTCCTATTAGGGTTAGTGATTGTGTGGAAGCAATACTTCTATGATAGAGTCATTACCACGTTTGAACTCTTTCTAATGCTTATCACTTACCCTGGATAAGTTCTGGGTTCGAACGGTTCACGAACTGAATTAACGACTTTGGTCAGGGCGTCTATTCTTTAATTAACGCCTTGTATAAGGGCGTTTCTTAAAAAGCGCCTTGCAAAAGGGCGTTTCGTGTTTTAAAACACGCCCAAGATAGGGGCGTTTCTTTTACTTACCCATTTGGTCGTGTGAGAACTGACGACCGCATATGTGGGCGTCCTTTCTTTAGTCACGCCATGGATAGAGGCGTTTCTTTATAAATTAACGCCTTAATAAGAGGCGTTATTTTTAATTTGTTTTATTTCGTCCAATTAACTCTATTCCTTTTATATATATTACTTCTGTAATATATATGTTTTAATTTATTTCAATTATTCATTTATTAGGGTTGCTACACCCTCCCCCACTTAAAAAGAATTTGGTCCCCAAATTCAATATATATATAATTATACACGCGGAGAGTGTAGGACATATACCTCTTAGAATAACTCGGGAAATCGTTTCTTCATAGATTCCTCGGTCTCCCATGTCGCTTCGCGTTTAGGATTCTTATTCCATTGCACCTTGAGCATGGGAATAACCTTATTCCTTAGAGCTCGTATTTCTCGATCTAATATCTTTAAAGGCCTCTGTTCATATGTGAGATCTTTCTGGATCATCAGATCTCCATGCTCAATAATATGTGACGGATCGTGCACATACTTCTTCAACATAGATATGTGAAATACATTGTGTACCTCGGACAACTGAGGAGGCAACGCGATGCGATAAGCAACCTCGCCAACTTTTTCGAGTACCTCAAATGGTCCGATGAATCTTGGCGTAAGCTTGCCCTTAACACCAAATCTTCGTATGCCACGTCCAGGGGATATTTTAAGAAATACATGATCTCCAACCTGGAATTCAAGATCTCTTCTCCTGGTATCAGCATAAGCCTTTTGCCTTGTCTGAGCAACTTGTAATCTTTCCCTGATTACTTGTATCTTCTCGGTTGTATCCCTTACCATGTCTGGACCTAATAGTTATTTTTCTCCAACTTCGTTCCAACATATGGGAGATCGGCAACTCCTTCCGTATAAGGCTTCGAAAGGTGCCATTTGGATACTAGCTTGGTAGCTATTATTATATGCAAATTCAACTAAAGGTAAGTGGTCATGCCAGCTTCCTCCAAAGTCAATAATGCTTGCTCTCAGCATATCTTCAACAACTTGATTAGTTCGCTCGGTCTGACCATCCGTTTGTGGGTGAAAAGCAGTACTAAAGTTGAGCCTTGTCCCCAACGAATGTTGTAATCCCTTCCAAAAATGAGAAGTAAAACGGGGATCTCTGTCCGACACGATTGAGACAGGAATTCCATGTATCCTGACTATTTCCTTGATGTATAGTGCAGCTAGCACATCAATTGACCATCGGCTCTTTATTGGCAAGAAATGTGCTGATTTAGTTAATCGGTCAATGATAACCCAGATTCCATCATGTCCTCCTTTAGATTTAGACAAACCCATGATGAAGTCCATACCAATATCCTCCCATTTCCACTTAGGAATATCTAGAGGATGTAGTTTTCCCGCAGGCTTTTGGTGTTCCGCCTTGACCTGTTGGCATGTGAGACAGCGTGATACATAGTCCGCTATTTCTCTTTTCATATTAGGCCACCAAAAGTTCCTCTTTACATCTTGGTACATTTTGGTTGATCCTGGATGAATAGTGTACCTTGATCGGTGAGCTTCATCTAAGATCTTCTTCTTTAATTCCGGACAATCGGGTATACAAGTTCTATCTTTGAACGATAATCTTCCATCAGAAGTTAGTTGAAAATCAGATTGTCCTTCTAATCTACCTTTGATTTCTACTAATATAGGATCATCATCCTGAAGTGTTTGTATCTCAGATAACAAATCTGACTGTATGCTTACATGGGATAGTGTGACAAATTTGGATTCCGTGTCCAAGCTTATATTGAACTCGGAGAATTGTTCAAGTAACCTCCATTCTTGTAGCATACAATTGGCTATCCTTGCTCTCGGCTTTCGACTAAGGGCATCAGCCACATAATTACTCTTTCCGGGATGGTATTGTATACTGAAGTCGAAGTCCTTGAGATATTCTAGCCAGCGTCTTTGTCTCATGTTCAGCTCCTTTTGTGAAAATAGATATTTGAGACTTTTGTGATCGGAGTATACAGTGAACTGTACCCCATAGAGATAGTGTCTCCATATCTTTAGGGCAAATACTACCGCGGCCAGTTCCAAGTCATGGACGGGGTAATTCTCCTCGTGCTTCTTCAGTTGACGTGAAGAGTATGCTATGACCTTTCCTTGTTGCGTTAGGACACATCCGAGGCCAATGCCAGAAGCATCAGTGTAGACCTCGAATTTCTCTCCTTCTGTTGGTAGAGCTAACACTGGAGCTGTAGTGAGATGATCTTTGAGAGTTTGGAAACTTCTTTCACATTCCTCACTCCATTCATATCGGATCTCCTTACGAGTTAACCTTGTAAGTGGCACGGTGATTTTTGAGAAGTCTTTGATGAATCGCCGATAATAGCCTGCAAGACCTAAGAAACTTCTGATCTCGCTTGCATTAGTGGGTCTTTCCCAGTTTCTCACAGCTTCAACCTTTGACGGATCTACAGATAAACCGTCCTTGGATATGACATGTCCCAGAAAGGCCACTTCTTCAAGCCAGAACTCGCATTTGCTGAGTTTAGCATATAATTGATTTGTCCTCAAGACTTGCAATGCAATCCTCAAATGCTCTTCATGTTCTTCCTTAGTCTTAGAATATATCAATATATCATCAATGAAAACCACCACAAATTGATCTAGATAAGGCCTGAATATGCTATTCATCAACTGCATAAAGGCAGCAGGGGCATTTGTTAGTCCAAAAGTCATAACAACAAATTCATAGTGGCCATACCTGCTTCTGAATGCAGTTTTATGAATATCTTCGTCTTTAATCCTCAATTGATGATAACCAGACCTGAGATCAATCTTGGAGAAATGTTTGGATCCAGAAATCTGATCAAATAATTCATCGATTCTCGGCAGTGGATACTTGTTCTTGATAGTAAGATGATTCAACTGCCGATAGTCGATACACAATCTCATGGATCCATCCTTCTTCTTTACAAATAAGACTGGTGCTCCCCACGGGGAAGTACTTGGTCTAATAAACCCTTTTCGGATTAGTTCCATCAACTGCTCCTTCAACTCCTTGAGTTCAGCAGAGGACATTCTATATGGTGCCTTTGAAACAGGACCAGCACCAGGGACTAAGTCAATGGTGAAGGCCACTTCTCGTTGAGGGGGTAATCCCGACAATTCTTCCGGAAATACGTCTGGAAATTCTCGCACTACCTGAATGTCCTCTATCTTGGTTTCTTTAGCTTCTTTAATAGTGACAAAAGCAAGGAAGGATACACATCCTTTCTTGACGAGCTTGCTTGCTCGAAGAGCCGAGATAAGAGGGGATTTGCTTCGACTCTTAGGACTAGTATAAGTCAGTTCCGGAAATTCCTTGAAAACAATCTTGCTATCACGGCAATCAACTGTTGCCTGGTATTTGGATAACCAATCTGCTCCTAGTATAACATCATACTCTTTTAGATCTAAGCAGATAAGATCAATAGGTAAATTCTCTCCTCGAACCAATACCTCACAGTTTTGGTAATGATGTGTGATATCCGTCTCGTTTCCGAGAGGAGTAGACAATATTAACTTCATCCATTCTGGTTCTAGAGGTAATGGGTCAGCAAACTTCTTGGAAATAATGGAATGCGATGCACCCATATCAAATAAGACATGTGCATATTTGGAACAAATTTTTAATGTACCTTCCACCAATCCGCCTTCTTCTTTTGGTTCGGTCTCTTGGATTGCATGAAGACGCGCGTTCCTTGTCACTGGGCGTTTACCCTCACCGTCTTGGTCATTCATTAATGGACAATCGGGAATCCGATGTTCACGACTCCCACAACGGAGACATGCTCCTAATTTCCTCCAGCATTCTTCTGTTTTGTGACCAGCCTTGTCACAATGCTTGCATACTACGTTTGAAGGTGTAGTGGTGATAGAGAAAGGCTTGGATTTCTTGTATTTCTGATCTTGAGAGGAAGAACCTCCATTATTGGGCCTCTTCTTAAAGTTGGGTTTAAAAGAACCCGAACTTGTGACTTGCTCCCTTTTATCTTTCCCACGGATCCTATCAGATAGTTCCGTGGCATCTTCAAGCAACTGAGCTCGGCGCACTATTTCAGTATAAACTTGAATATCCATAGGCGCCAGTTGAGTAATGTAGTGGGGCCTAAGCCCATTAAGAAATCTACGGGCTTTCATCTTTTCCGTGCTAATTAAATGCTTAGCATATCTAGACAGTCTAGAGAACTGTGCTTCATAATCAGCCACCGATAAAGATCTTTGCTTTAATGCGGTAAATTCGGCGGCCTTCTTTTCCTGGACCCTATCAGAGAAATATTTGGCGTTGAAATATTCAACGAATTCACCCCATGTAACTTGAGTTGGGTCAATAGTAGCTTCAATCGACTCCCACCAGCATCTAGCATCCTTTTCTAACTGGAAAGTAGCTAATAAGACTTTGTCCTGATCCGTGCATTGCATAACATGGAATATACGTTCAATCTCCCGAACCCAATGCTCGGCATCGTCTGGATCGGTCGATCCCATGAACTTCGGGGGATTCATATTCTTGAATGCTTGGTGTAAGCTTCCAGCTCGTGGAGCACCACCTTGTGCTACCTGTTGTAGCACTTGGGTCATCCCTTGAAGGGTACGCTGCATGTTGCGCCATTGAGCACGTTCGGCAGCCATTATCCTACAATTACAACAGCTATGTTAGTATTATATCACTATGATCTTATAAAGGACTCATTGATCATTTAACCCTTGGTTCTACCCACTCTCACTTGGTTAAAGGTTTTGAAACCTATCCTTGGACTTGGGTTTCCTAGGAATTGAATACCTTAGGCTCTGATACCACAAAGACTGTCACGCCCCGAGCGCGGAAGATACCCGGAGATGCGCGACGTGTCTATATCAATCATGTCAATCAGAGTGGTCGTGTATTCGACTCAAAGACAGAGATGCGCAAAATAGCAAGATAACCCAATCCTTTATTTCATAATGGATAGACTATTACAAATCCAATACTCTGTTTAATAAAAAAAGGAAAAGAATACATAGTTGACTCAAGAAACTATAGAAAAGACTAGACGACACTTGTAGAAGCTCTATCACTTTCACTCTTGACCATTCCCATCCGATTGACTTCCATCGTCGTCGGACTTACCTGAAAAGTAGAAAGGGACAAACGGAATGAGCGAACGCTCAGTAGGAAATTATATCTCAAGTACTAGCAAGTGGTTTAAGTAATTACATCTTTCATGAATGCAATAAAGCTATGCATGCTCGCATAAAACGACAAGATAGAGAGAATGTAATATCAAGAAAATAAGATGAACTTAATCATGAACTTCCAACAAGATAACAAGTATATTCAAGGTATTCAAACAAGTACATTTAACAAGTCATGTCAAGAACTTTGGCTATCATGTATCAAGCAAGTAAATTACCCTCTTTCGGGCCACGCATTTCATGTAAAGTCAAGTACGATTCAAGTACAAGATGTGTGTGGAATGTCCAATCAAGCAAGTCAAGTACTCGGTATAATGCCAGATACCTTATCATTTTAACTCCTATGGGCACAAGTACTTTCGGGTGCTCCTCCCAGGACCAGATCGGGCCCTATATGCGCAGGCATTTATCATGTGTTTTGACATCCACTCTTGTTTATATAGCCAATATAGAATTTCAATAATCAAGCTTGTAGACACGTATGACAACTTTGATAGAAAAGAGTCCAAAATATGACAAAGGACATAGAATGGCGATAATAACGGTATAATCACGATGTCGATAAAACTAGGTAGAATATGGTTCCCTTAACTTAGGTACCATGACAAATCAATATGGACATTCTTTATATAGAATTGAGGTCCACATGAACATTAGATCAAGCAAGATACCCTCATTCTTATCATAGAATTGGGGTTTACAAGAATGACACGATATGGCATGATATCATCATCCCATCAAGAATTTCTTATGATATACTCTTTGTATAATCATAAGGGCCGGTATACCATGTTTCTTTAGATTGACATGGCAAGGATCGTGTAATGGGTTTTTAGGGTACAACCAGCTCAGTCGGCCTTGAGGGAATCCAAGGCTACGAGGAGTCTTACGGAGGTCTCTATGACTAACTTGCTAGTCCAAAGGAACGGAATGTCCAATGGAGAGCTTGTATGTCAATGAGAGTTGAGTGTGATCGATAAATCAACATGAAACGTGGGACTATACTCACGGAGTGGAGAATAGTGCCGATATATATATATTATGATATATAAAACCATCGGTTAGCAAATCAGTTTATAGTAAAATAACGACTTAGGTCAAGTCGTTTCTCAAGTAATTAACGCCTAACAGAAGGGCGTTTACATATGGTCCGTTTTGCAGAATTTTCAATAATTCAATAATTTATCTAAGACGCGCCTTCGGAAGGGGCGTTTCTTCAGAAGTTGATGACTGCAGAGGCAGGCGTCTCATCATTTACATATTCGACATGATATAATTATTCTCAGAAATTTATCAAAAACGCGCCCTTGGAAGGGGCGTTACTTTCTAATTCCATTTTACAGAATATGTGAATTTCAGGATTTTAACAGATACGCGCCCTAGTAAGGGGCATTTATTTTTAATTCACGCCCTGTGATGGGGCGTTACCACATGGAAAACGACCTAGTCTAGGTCGTGAATTCAAGAAATATCAGGAATTTACATGATCAGCAAGAATTGCACGATAATCAAGGATAACAATCATATAGTCATGACAGGAAAATTGGCAGGAATTCAGATGCAGTATATTAGATTTGATGTTTCATGTTTATTGACTTTTAACCGTTAACAATTATTGATTTGATTTCATGTAATTGCATGGATAATCAGTTCTTAAGATTTATATGAAATTAACGCCTGTGTACAGGGCGTCAAATATGAAATTGACGACCTGGACATGGTCGTGTCTTGTAAATTAGCGCCCTGGACAGGGGCGTCTCTTTCAAAAATATTACAGAAACATAATAAAACCATATTAAACCGTATGCATGTCATGTCAATACGTATATAAGTCTTGTCTTAAATTATTTGGGCTACAGTAACTTGAGAAAACCTACCTTTAAGAGTTGATTTGGAGATGACCGTGAGGGATTTGTAAGAATCAATGATGCTGCAGACGTTGGATGAATCCTACAGAGGATAGATTGAAGATATTAGTTTCCTTAAAATCCATGGACTGTAGGTAGAGGAAGGGGTACTTACACACGGATGAAGAACTCTTGTTCCTCAAACGCCCGAGCCTCTTAACCTGTTAATAAGAGAAGAAGAATAATCAATATTCTTCATGCGACTGTAAACAGAAGAAGAAAAAAAAAATAGAAGAACATATGTTCTTCACGTACCTGCAGCAGTAGTTCGTCCAAATAGTTTTTAGGGTTGGCCGAACGAGAGTTTTTATAGGATTTTGGGTGTCCTATTAGGGTTAGTGATTGTGTGGAAGCAATACTTCTATGATAGAGTCATTACCACGTTTGAACTCTTTCTAATGCTTATCACTTACCCTGGATAAGTTCTGGGTTCGAACGGTTCACGAACTGAATTAACGACTTTGGTCAGGGCGTCTATTCTTTAATTAACGCCTTGTATAAGGGCGTTTCTTAAAAAGCGCCTTGCAAAAGGGCGTTTCGTGTTTTAAAACACGCCCAAGATAGGGGCGTTTCTTTTACTTACCCATTTGGTCGTGTGAGAACTGACGACCGCATATGTGGGCGTCCTTTCTTTAGTCACGCCATGGATAGAGGCGTTTCTTTATAAATTAATGCCTTAATAAGAGGCGTTATTTTTAATTTGTTTTATTTCATCTAATTAACTCTATTCCTTTTATATATATTACTTCTGTAATATATATGTTTTAATTTATTTCAATTATTCATTTATTAGGGTTGCTACAATTTCACTTCATTTTGGGAAAAGATACTATAGTAGAACACTTTTCTGAAATGAACCACATCACGTCTCAAGTGACATGTGCCCAATTTACTCAGTGAGACTAAGCATTGCTCTGCCTTCATTTCAGATTTTTTTAAAAAAAATTAGGCAGGTAGCTTTTTCCTCAACTGCCTCTTTAACATACATGCGGCAAGTTTAATATCTCTAGAGTGTTTAAAAGAAATTCGTATATCCTTATCTTTAACACTCTTTTTCACATTTTGTGCATGATGTGAGCAAATTTGATTCAGCATGTACACCAAAAATATTATGAACACATAACAGTGCAGCTCCCCCTAAATAGATGCACTTATCAAAAGTTTACTCCTTCTGAGTGTATGACAATAAACACTCCAGTGATGACTCAAATACAGCATTATGTAGCAAGAAAAATATAATGTCATAGAAATGTCAAGGATGGGGGTGAATAGCATATAATAACATGCAAGCACACAATTTGAAAGTTATGTAATGTACAATGTAAGTGCAGAATGGATCATGAATGCAAAATTTGAGATTTTTATTTGAATGTACTGAGTGCAATGCAAAGTGTAAGACGTAGCATGGATACAAATTACAAATTTTCAGTTGTTCATTTGGACGATCTAAATGCACCAAATGCATTGAATTCTAATGCATGTAACCTATTACTATATGATAATGGAATGCAAGATGCAAAAATAAGATGGGAAGGTTTATTTTTCAGACCATTTTACAGATTCCACAAGAAGGCATTTAGTTTCAAATGATGAACCACAATCATTTTCAATGTCATGACTTATATGAGCAGGCGTGCAAAAATGATCAAAATTAAGCAATGCAACCTTTTTTTTTATTTGATGCCAATTATTTTTCAAAAATTATTCAAAAGTAGATTTTCAATCATTTTTCAAAAGTTTTGAAGACATTCACAAGCCATTCAGGAATTGACATTTCCATTGCAGAACTTTTCACATCATTAAGGATCAATTTCAGAAAATTTGAAGCAATTCATCATAAGCATGTTGCATGTTACAAATTTGGAGGTCACTCAGTCAATAGAAAATGAAATACCATTCATTTCAAGTTGTTTAGCTAGCAAGACTCCCCCTTGGCAAATATATGGATTTCAGAAAAATTCAGTGAAAGTGCAATGTGTTCTCTTATGACATGGGGCTAGCTAACAAAGGAGCATAGAATAGCATCAGAAAATTCATTCAAAGCCAATCATTCGATTTCTTCAAGTTCTGGTACGAGACGAAAAACTTTGGTGCAAAGACCAACTCACGCATAGTGAGAGTTTCCAGGTGGACGTAATCCACCTTTTCACTACTCAGTATTTGATATACCAGAAATGCAGTTAAGTTCAAATTAGCCATCGAACATACAGTTCCAATAAAGAATTGTTCAAAAATAGATTTAGACATCTTCATCACATGAGACATTATTAATAGTTCAAGAGATGATATCGTCTACATATAAGCCTGAACCACTAGCATGTCTTTACCTGAATTTCTTGTAAATGGTGTCAATCAACCTTACCTCTTATGAGTCAATTTTTAGGTAAGAATGAGATGAGCCTCTCATACCATGCCCTTGGTGAT
The DNA here is from genome assembly GCA_022559845.1 of Amorphophallus konjac. Lineage (NCBI taxonomy): Eukaryota > Viridiplantae > Streptophyta > Magnoliopsida > Alismatales > Araceae > Amorphophallus > Amorphophallus konjac. The sequence continues at coordinate 404,982,666 of CM040120.1, forward strand.
TGCTTCAGTCCGTACAAGGCCTTCTGCTGCATGTACACATGCTGTGGATGCTTTGGATCCTCGAGGTTATTTTACAAGAACATCTTCTTGATGTTCCCATTAAGAGAGGCAGATTTAACATCCATCTATCTCCTGGTAGCAATTTGGGGAATTCTCATCATCTTCATCCTCGCAAGATACTCCTTCAGTTGATTCAAACGTAGCCATAGCTGGTCCAATCATGACTTGGATTCTTGGGAGTGTGATCTGCATCCAAAGTTGAAATGATTTAACTTGTTAGCTTCGATTCAGATTTAACAAAAATAACGTGAAGACTTCCTTTAACAACTGAAGTCCCCTTCTGAACATTCTAAAAGCTCTTAGACTTAAATGCATAACTAAGGAGGGAGCCTAGGCACTAAGTTCACATGTCTATTCTGGGAACTCCACCTTAAAGTGCAAGAATGTGAAATGTTCAGTGAAATTTTAATGTCATATGCAGCCTTTAAGTAATTGATTCATAGTACCGGGCGGAGAACTTAGATCCGAAGATCACCTCACCCATGGTGATAGTTTTCAGACAGCCTTAACCTGCCCTTCCACATGTCACCATTTGATATACTATGTAGTCATGGATGTGATGAAAGACAGGAGGATTGCAATGCATTATGACATGAATTCACAATGTTCAACTTTTACATGACAGAATGTGAGAGTATACGCAAACTCAATGTATGAAGTGAAATTTGATTTGAAAAATTTCAAGCTCCCCTTCAACAAGATGCTATATGACAAGTGATATGCGTAGAGATATGCAAACAACTATGGCTGGAATGCATGTCCAGACTTATGCATGATCACATAACTATTCAGCACATGGTAAATAAAAAATATAGCACCTTTTTTAGAGAGATGAGAGGGATATCACCCGAGTGTTTAGAATTCAATTTTTGGTTTTTCTTTTAACCTGACTTATGCCGCTTGGCCCGTGTGTCTTACCTTCTTGACTGAATACATATTTCATACTCTATATTCTCAAGGCATACCTGCAAAGCAGATTTCTCATTTTGTATTCTTAGGTACCCAAACCATCTTGGGTCCTTGTGGGTTAGCAGCACTCTTGGCACGTGTCCTCCACTTCTTGACAACATTTAATTCATCATTTTTACTTAGAAACCAATCATGCATGTTATGCCCTGATTTGCCAAAGTAATGACAATATGACTTTGAAAACTTATGAGCATGAAGATTATTTGAAGCATGTGACTTTTTGTTCCAATCTTGTTTCCAATTGACAAGAGGTGTGTTAAACACATTAGAGATCTTAGATCGACCTTCCCTTGGTTTTGGCTGAGGATAATGGGTCCAGAACACATGATGTGTTGACACCATTGGTTGGTAGTGATGTTTAGCCTTGGGGTGCGTCGACCTACCCTTGCCTTTTCCATTGTGCATTCTATTCCTGCATGCTTCCAAATCATCATTCTTCATAATAAAATAATCAAGCATGGCATGTCCATGTTGTTTTACAGGAGGAATCACAGTTGTTTTGTTCAACCTTCTTTTTCAATTTTTTATTCTCAGATTTTAGCTTCTTATATTTACTTGCAAGCTCACTATATGCATCCAATAGTTCATCAAGAGATATATTTACAGAATCTGAATTTACCTCCGAGGGTGATCCATTCTATTGATCACTACCGTGATCACTCATACTTGACATAAGACATTTGTTCTCACTCTCTTTATGGAATTCAACCAATCCATCCAGTATGTCCTTTGCGGAGCTGCAGTTGGAAGCAAAAGGAAAACTTTTAGCATTAACTGCAGCAGTGAGCAAACTTAGAACTAAATGATTTTGATAATGTTTATACTCATAGTCTGCAGTCGAGACTGATTTGTCTTTAGGCAACTCTTAAGGACCATGTGAGATAAGCTTCCATAGCTTAGGGTCATATGAGTTGACAAGACTGCACATTATTCCTAACCATAACTCAAAGTTAAAGCCATCAAACATAGGTGGAGAATCCATGGAAAACACTTTGGTAGCCATTGATCTGGATCTTGCTCTAGATCGTTAGATCTATGAAAAATAGAGCCTTAGCTCTGATACCAATTGAAGTCCCACGATCAATGACACCCAAGAGGGGGGGTGAATTGGGTGATTCAATATTTAAGAAAATTTTTATTCGATTTAAAATAGATGTGATAAAGTAGCAATTAGAAATTCAGATCTGTATAATTACAAATTAGATCTATCAAAATCTAACGCCACGATAATTCTTCGGTACTAGACGGAGGTATGAATCCAATGATTCTACTCACTCAAGGTGTTATCATCCTTACAAGATTGGCGTTGTCATTCTGAACCCACCTTTCGATATACCAAAGATCTAATACAGAAAAGATCGATTATGCTAGATCTAAAAGATCAAACGCGGAAGAATAATAAACACAACCGATCACACAGAATGGGGGTAGAAAAATTGAATCAAACCACACAATAGACAGAGATTTTTAAGGTGGTTCGGATGCAACGCCGGCAACCTGCGTCCACCCCTCACCAAAGCCCGGTGAGGTTTCACTGTTGGAAAACCAGCATGGGGATAAATCTCCAACACGGAGCCAAGCTCCAATACACACGCAGGACGACGCCTGCAAACACACGCAGAACAAACCCCAACACACACACACACACACACACACACACACACACACACACACACACACACACACACACACACACACACACACACACGGAGAGGGTGTCTCCAACACGATCCAACAACTGGATCTACTACGCACACACACGCTGCAACAAACGCAGCACAAACTATGGATCTGAAAAGATCCTCACACACAAATATACGGATCTGAGTAAATCCACACACACACAAGTGTAGATCTTGAAACAATCCACACACACACACACACAAGTGTAGATCTGAAACCATCCACACACACACACACTGATGTTCACAGATTTAGAAGATTACACACATGAAGCTCAAGAAATTTAGAAGAAGAAACATAAATGAAAAACTTCTGATTTAGGCTCCCCCTGAGTAGATGATGCAGATTCTGAATGAAGCTTGCTTCTCTACTTGATTCCCAATTGATTGGCTTCTAATAGATCTTGAAAAGCTTGAGGTTTGATGAAGAACTTCTGGTCAGATCACTGTTTACGGAGGTGTTAAAGTAGCTCTATTTTTCCCTTTTACAGTCTTCCTTTGATCCCCTTGTATCACTAGGGTTTCTTGGCCCAAGAGTTATTTTTATAAGACCTAGGATGGTCAAGGGACAAGCCAGAAACCAGATCCATGATTTTAGGCAAGTTGGGAGGCTTTTAGACCAAAAAGTCCAAGAGGAAGGCTTTGAACACGTTCAAGAAACAAAGTCAACAAAAGCTGCCTCGAAGGGTTCGGTCGACCGAAACACATAGGGCGATCGATCGAAATTTTACAGAGATCGAGCCTTTCAACGCTGAGAAAATTGATCGACCGGCCTTGGGTTGGCGGTTGACTGAAATCTATATAATTCCAGATTTCTAGGTGCTGGTAAATCAGGTCAACCGGACCAGTCTTCCAGGTCGACCGAACTCTGGAAATCCTGCAAAACAACATAGTTCAGTCCATAGATGATATCATTATAGACTATACTGTAAGATCACACTTTGTTCCATTCAATTTGAGTTGGTTTGGACTCATTCTTGGCTTTTGAAACACGATCCTTTTGAGTTTCATATCCTCGTTCAATTCATGCATTTTGATTTTAATCTGGCTTTGATTATGCACGGAATGCATTCAACACTATGCAAAAGACCCATGAAATCTCATTTCAAAAAGACCCTTTGTGGAAGTGTAAAGAACAAGTTCAACGCATTAAGAGCACATGAAAAAATATGTATGAGAAACCTTTGAAAGCCTAAGTATTAGCTTCCAATCTATTGATAAATAATCAAATCCACATGTTCAGGCATAAAAGAATCTTTTCACATCAGACAAGTCAACTTCCCGTGACGGCAAGTCATCTTAACTTGCTTTACCGGATTTGAGACTTCCATAGCCTTACCAAAGGTTCTTGAAGAATGTAGACATGGTTTACCACCTATATTAGTTGTAGATAGCAAGGTGCTTATCCACACATTTTTACCTTCCAAGCAACCACCATGAGGTTTGATCCTACAATTCAACATAGTCAAGGTTAATACATCATGAGATGCACAAAGACTTTATTCACAGTTAAAAGCTATGAAACATCTTGAAAAACTAACAATTTCAACCAAGAATCAAGACCATATAGCAATGCATTTAACCAACATGTTTGAGCCTGCCTCAAAAGTCATTTGCCATCTCAACCATATTTGAACAACAACATGAGTGCACACTGACATCAAGAACATGTGCAAACATAAATTTTAGTTATCATCAAAAACATATGCAAGGTATATACAACATCAAGCCTGAAGAAACCATTTCAGAGACGTTCGCAAGATTAACTGAGATCACAAATGGTCTCAAAAGCCTTGGAAAGGAGTACACAAGCTTCGATCTTGTAAGGAAGGTTCTAAGATCACTTCCATCAGCGTGGCACACAAAGTCACAGTTATTGAGGATTCGAAGAACCTATCCACACTTTCCTTGGACGAACTCATAGGGTCACTCATGACCTATGAGATAAACATGAAGAGAACAACTGACGAAGACACGAAGAAGAAGAAAGTGCTTGGATTGAAAGCTCATTAATCTGATGATGACTCTCAAGAAGAAGAATCCAGCGAGGGAAGCAATGAAGAAGAAGACTTGGCCATAATAACTCGCCAAGTAAGGAGATTTTTGAGAAATAAGAGAAACTTCCAAGGAAATTTCAAAAAGGGGCAGAGGAAGCCCTTTTAGAATAAGGGCGAACCTAGCAAGCCCAGTAATGTCATCTGTTATGAATGCAAGAAGCTCAGACACATGAGAGGAGAATGTCCGGATCTAAAGAGAAAGTTCAAGAAGGACAAACTCAAGAAACCCCAAGCAATGGTCGCCACATGGAGCGACGAAGAGGACGAACCGTCCGACGAGGAGATCCAAGAGCTTATGGAGAGCTTGTGCCTCATGGCACATGAAGATGATTCGACGGAGGTAAATTTTGACCCTGATTTTATTTCCAATGAACAATGGGAGTCGGAATATGAAAAACTGTATACAAAATATAGGAAAATCAGATCTGAAAATAAAACTCTCAAAAAGAAAATTGATGATTTGTCACAAGAAGATATTTTTGTTAAGTTTGAAAAAGGTAAACAAGAATGGTTTGAGCTAACCGAAGAAAAAGAAACCTTGCTTCAAACAATTTCAGATCTTGAAAAAGCTAAAGAGGAGCTATCATGTAAAATGTCTGAAATTGAAAAAGTTTGTGAAAAGCTCAAAAATGAAAAATAAGTTCCGACCTCATCCATTTCACAAATTGAAAATAAAAATGTTAGTTTGAATAATGAAGTGACTGACTTGTAATTCACTCTCTCCAGGTTTGTCAAGGGTAAACAAAATCTAGATAACTTGTTGTGAGTTAGAGTCAATTTTCAAAAAGAATGATTGGGATACACTCCCCAAAATAAAAAATCATTTGAGCATAAGATCACTACATCCTTTGTTCATGAAAAAGAAAACAACCATGCTTCATATTCCAACTCTAAGCCAAAACATGTCCAACTCAAACCACAACAATTCCAAGGAAAGTTTGCACATGTTAATTACTATCATTGTGGTAGATTTGGTCATGTTGTTGCAAATTGCTTGTAATGACCCAGAATATTTATATTATTTAAGGAATTATTTAATGATTTTCTAAAATTTATTAGAAATTTATTTAGGCCCAATTATGGTAAACGATTAATCTAGCCTATTTAATTGAAGCCCAAAACGTTTAAGGACCAAGCCCATTAAGTTTGGCCCATATTTGAGAAGGTTATTTAGCCTATTCACGAATTATAAGGATAAATACTCATTAATTAAATAAATAAGTGGATAAGATGAAATTAGAATTTGAATTCATTTCAAATTCGACACCTACGATAGGTAACGGTCTATCGTACGACCGCCACAGGGACCTTACGCTCCAGGGTTCGACCGTTACACTCTGTCAGATCCGTGAATTAAAGAATGACCAAAAAGATTAGATTTTTGATAGTCTATCTCTTAGGGATCAAGATGGGAGGGCTAGTAAACGTGTTAAGGACTCTCTGAAGTCGATCTAAAGTCTAATAAAGACTCTAGAATCGATCTAATCGTCAAAATCCAAGCTAGAACCTATAAATAGACCCAGGTTTTGACCTGCGCTACCCTTACATTGGATCACATGGAACTAAGGTAAGGAGAGAGTATTTCGGGTAAGTTCCTTAGAACTTTTTGTTGTTAATACATAGGACTAACATCTCCCAAAATTTCATGCTAGGAGATCGACTACACAAAGAGCTAGAACCTTGCAAAGTTGCTGGTTTCATCACGTCAACCCAAGAAACTGTACAACGGGGTGCTGAGGATCAGAAGATTAGAACACCAAAACAAGGTATTTAGAGTTCGGTTCTTTAGAACTTTTTGTTTCCCTTAGTGTCATCTTCTTACCCTCCAAATTTAACATTTATAGGTCAAGGGATTACGGAGTTAGAGCAACGTGAAGTTACTAAAAATTCACAGGAAGGGAAGAACTAGGGCGTGTCTTACAGTCCCGAATTGGAAGTTGAAAGCCCAGGAAAGGGATAGGTCAACTCATGAATGGCAAGAATATCATGATAGGAGCAAAAGCCCTCTGGTTTTGTTTGATTTCATGCACTATGGACCATGAATTTCATGATTTAGTTCGATCTATGCATACATGCATATTTTTAGCCTAAATTAAAGATAAAAAGGCATTTCTCCTATAAATTCACTGAAACCTATGCATCTAGATGGCCTTTACTTCATTTTGTCGTGACTAGAGTAGTTATTTATTTTTCTTGCATGAGAGGTTTTAAACCGAAGTTCTTTTATTTTTACTGTCAGTAGTGCTCTGACGGATTATAGTTAGACCGTCACATAACTCTAACGGCCTTACGATAGACCGTCAGACCTTCTATCACACTTAAGTTCTTTGTAATCTCTGACAGACTAGAATCAGTGCGTCACAGTCTTCTGACGGCTCCACGATAAACCGTCACAGCCATATGACGCGCATGTCTTAGACCGCCAGAGTGCTGTGTTCTGTCTATTCGGGACAGAATTGAGAATAGTCAGATTAGCTTATAAATAAGCCTAGATATCCAAGGTTTGACCTGTTTTCATGACTTTAATTTTATTTATTGATTCAGGATATAAATTGCATGTCTAAAGCACCTTGAGTTATTTTAAGCATATGTTAATTTCATTTGCCAAACTCTATAGTTTTATATTAAAAACATGATTTTAAAAGTTGTATTGACGGAGTTTATCATGATTTCACATCGTTACACATTCTTTCTCATCTATAGAGTCATTTTCTTTAAGTACGTGGCATATACTCCGGTATGTGTCCACTAGTTACACTTTTTTGCACTATAGGAACACATTCTTGAACTTGAGGGCCTCTCTATTGGATATTCCTTCCAATGGACTAGGAAATCTTATTTCAAGGCCTCCGTAATTCTCCGCGAGCTTGAGATTTTCACTAGGACGCCGAGTTGGTTGTACCGTTAAAGCCAAATTGTCTAGAAAAGCACTACCGAAGTTTTGAAATATGTCAATGTAACGGCCTATTACTCGACCGTCAGGCCCATATAATGGTCCAGTACACAACCGTCACATTTACTGAGTCTAATTTATTCTTTCTGGATTCAGCCCATTCTAACAGTCCAATACTAGACCGTCGTGTTCATGTAACGGCCCATTAATTAACCGTCACAATTCCAGAGTACTTTAGCCCGAGGTTTGACCTAAGGGTTGATATTTTAAAGTTTCTAGATAGATTATTGATGGTCTAGGACTTGTCATATTGTTCAAAATACTTAATTTTAAATTATGGAAGATAAGGAATGTACTATTATGATATCGAATTATTTCCATGAGCATAACCTTATTTTAAGTCATTCTTGATCCGTCGCATTCTTAATTGAAGCGTTCATTCATTGAATTATTGTTATCATGAACTTATTGAACATGTTATATTACTGGCCATATTTTATTACTTGAAACGTGGAAGTAACTTAATTTATACTTGAAGATGCGATCGAGCACTGATTGTGTTCAAGGGCTCTATGCTAGTCCCCTCGGCTAATTGTCGGAAACATATTACAAATCATGGGGTATGATGCTACTAGCGTCGCATTGCGCTGGGAATACTTTCTCTATAAATAAGTGAAAATCCACATGGCACGACATATATACGTACATGACTTTCTTGCTTGTTACATGATATTCCACAGAAATTCACCAAAGACTTGCTCATAAGCAAAAGATGTTTGTGTGATGATTACGTGGTTTGCTAGTACATTCTCGATACATTCTTATTCATGAAAGGCCATATCATGTTCTTGATACATTGTTGCTAGTTCATACTTGTTCATTCTATCTTACATGATCGTCTTGTTACCTTGGTTATTTACATATGATTTATCGCATTCGCATGATTTCACTTTATTTTCTTTAGAGCTAAAATGCTAATCACTTTAATAGTGCCTTCATGTTGATGCGAAGATACCTACTGGGCAAGTGTGCCCATTACCTATTTCTAATCTTTTTCAGGAGATGGAAGTGATTCGAATTCGGATTCGAGTTATACAAGTAGCGGGTCCAAGAGCGAATGAAAGTCATATCAAAATGAGAGTGAAGACTTAGGAAAGTCAAATCTTGTTTAGATCGAGTCTTTGTAATTTCCTTTTTCTTGAGTCTGATGGATTAAAGAAGGTTGAAAAGTTATTGTATTTGAATATTTTGATCTGATGAAATAAAGTTGGAGTTTGAGTAAATTATTATGCAATTGCATTTTTATGTGTGATTATCTTGCGCTCTGATCGTTCTTGCTCGTAAGAGGCTTACCATGCCGGTTGTTCACGTTCCTCGAGCTAGTCTTCTGCTGTAATAAAGGCTCGAGGAGTGACAGTTAAGTTGGTATCAGAACCTAAGTCTCAGGACTTAGGGAAAAGAGTCACGTCATAGGATAAGTCCAAGGCTTAAGGACCCCTACCTATTAACTAGGGAAGAAATTTCCTCACCCATGCGAGAATTGGGTAGAGCCCGGGATAAGATAATTAAGTAGTTTTAAGATTTATCTCTTTCTAATTCCATGAGAATTAACAAATTGTTATTTCTCTCAGGTACCTCATTATTACAATGGCTCATTGCGTAGATTGGGGTGGCTTGCAACAAACGGTTGCCGGCCTTACTCAGGCATTACAAACTATGGCCCAGGCAGGCGCAGGGGCAAGGGCTGGTGACTTACATCACAATTTTCAGAGCTTAAACCCTCCGCGTTCGTATGGTTCTTCTAATCTCGATGAGGCAGAAAACTGGATAGATGAAATGAATCGTATCTTCGATGTTATCCAGTGTACAGATCAAGAAAAAGTGTGTCATGCAACCTTTCAACTTAATAAAGATGCACGCACGTGGTGGAAATCAGTACGTACACCTCCGGCAGATGCACCTCATACATGGGATGATTTTCTTACTCTATTCCGTGCTAAGTACTTTTCTGAGCATGTTAAAGAAAGAAAGGCTATGGAGTTGGCCTCTCTTCGTCAGGGAATGATGACAGTCACGAAGTATGAACTTCAATCCTCCAGGCTAGCACCCTATGCACCGTATTTAATCAGTACCAATTTATTGAAGGCTAATCGGTTTATGGACGGGTTACGACCCAATTTCATTCAGCAGCTCGGGACCCAAAACATCCGTACCTATGCAGAGATGGTCCAGCGGGCATATTTATGTGAGAGGACCTTAGAAAAGGTCGAGAAATTGAAAGGAAAAGGAGAAGGGTCCAGCCGACGATCTGATCGGCATTATAAGAAAGAAAAATTCAGCATCACGGAACCTTACAAAAGCCGTGATAGTAAGAAAAGATCCAGGAGCGGGAACAGTGGAAGTTCCCAGAAGAATAAGAAAGTCGAGGAGGAGAAGGAGCAAGTCATGACGGCTTGCACATTTTGCGGGAAGTTCGGCCATTCGGCTGAAGAATGTTGGAAGCGCCTTGGTGCTTGTCTACATTGTGGAAGCAGGGAGCATCGTATGCCAGGTTGCCCCCTTATGAAAGGTCACTCGTCTGGTGGTGAACATAGGAGGCATGCTCGCCTCAATGCTATTCTAGAAGAAGAAGAAGCGCCCAGGGATGGTGGGCTTATGGAAGGTACCCATCAAATTTGTTCCCGTCCTACATTTGTGCTATTTGATATTGGTGCCTCTCATTCTTTTATGTCCACTACTTTTGTAAAAACATTACCAATTATCAGTTTCCCTACCTTCAAATCTTGCTATTACCACACCCTTAAGTTCTGGAACAAAGCTTACCGAGTATTATCCTGATAGTGAGGTAATAGTAGAAGGTCACAATCTCCCCGCAAACTTAGTATGCCTTGACATGAAAGGTTATGATGCCATCTTAGGGGTAGATTGGCTTATAGATCATGATGTCGATATTAACTGCCGAAATAGGATTATATCATTTCGAAAACTCGGTCTTCCAAGATTTTCTTTCCTTGGCATCAAGTATAAAAAACATCCCACTATCATATCCTCTCTTCACGCTTGCAAACTTATCTCGCAAGGATGTGAAGCTTTACTTGCTTCTGTCATTGTTACCAAGTCCAAGGAAATCATCATAGCAGACATTCCTATTGTAAATGAGTTCCCAGATGTGTTTCCACCCGAATTACCCAATTTACCACCCGAGAGGGAAGTAAACTTCACTATTGAACTCATTCTAGGAGAAACACCTGTTTCTATAGCCCCTTACAGGATGTCCCCTACGGAACTTAAGGAATTAAAAAGACAGATGCAGGAACTATTAGATAAGGGTTTCATCAGACCTAGCACATCCCCCTGGGGTGCGCCGGTTCTATTCGTTAAGAAGAAGGATGGCTCTCTCAGGTTATGCATAGACTACCGGCGGCTGAATCAACTTACAATCAAAAACAAGTATCCGTTGTCGCATATTGATGAGCTCTTCGATCAGCTTTCAAGAGCAGAGTATTTCTCCAAGATTGACATCAGATCAGGTTATCATCAGCTTAGAATTAAAGAAGAAGATATTTATAAGTCAACTTTTCGAAGTCGTTATAGCCACTATGAATTCATGGTGATGCCGTTCGGGTTAACAAATACCCCAGCAACATTTATGCAACTTATGAACAATGTTTTCCAGCCATATCTGGACCAATTCATCGTCGTCTTCATCGATGACATCCTGGTATATTCCAAGATAAAAGAGGAACATGAAGGACATCTGAGGATAGCTTTGCAAACAATTAGAGAACATAAACTTTATGCCAAGCTTAACAAGTGTGAGTTCTGGCTCAAGAAAGTTTCATTCCTAGGCCACATTATTTCAAAAGAAGGTATCGTTGTGGATCCTTCTAAGGTAGAAGCTATCAGAAACTAGAGCCGGCCAACGACTGTATCAGAAGTAAGGAGCTTTCTGGGTCTAATTGGTTATTATAGGAGGTTCATTAAGGACTTCTCAAAAATTTCTGTTCCTTTAACTAGACTCATAAGAAAAGAAAAGCCTTTTGTCTGGTCAGAGGAATGTGAAGAGAGTTTTCAAACTCTTAAGAACCATCTTACTACAGCTCCTATTCTATCACTACCGGTGGAAGGTGGTGGATTCGAAGTATATACGGATGCGTCTGGCATTGGCTTAGGGTGCGTCCTCATGCAAAACGGAAAGGTAATCTGTTATTCTTCAAGACAATTGAAATGTCACGAAGAGAATTACCTTGTGTATGATTTAGAATTGGCTGCTGTTATTTTCACCTTAAAAATTTGGCATCATTATCTCTATGGAGAGAAGTTCACGGTCTACTCGGACCACAAAAGTTTGAAATGCTTATTCACTCAAAAGGAGCTAAATATGAGGCAGAGGAGATGGTTAGAATATCTCAAGGACTTTGATTTTGCTATTCAATATCATTCTGGCAAGGCTAATGCTGAAGCCGATGCACTCAGCAGAAAACCAATGGGAAAGCTATCAAGTCTTATGATTAGTATGACTAATCTTATTTCTCAATTTGCTCAGTTGAACTTAGATATTGACATGAAGGAAGAAGAAGATTATTTTATAGCTAATATCCAAGCTCAACCTACATTAATGGAAGATCTAGTCAGGCTACAAGACAATGATCCCGTATTACTAGAAATTAAAGCCAACATAGAACAGAGGCCGGATTTTTCTATCTCCAATGACGGAAGATTGCTATTTAAGGGCCGAGTGTGCGTACCAGATCATGAGGATACGAAGAAATTGATCCTAGAAGAAGCACATAAGTCCAAGTACACCATTCACCCTGGTAGTACCAAAGTGACAATTTTATTATGCAGGAAATCTTGTAACGATCATATTCCCCTTATAGCAGGCAAAGGGCCATGAGATAGTCTGTCTCAGGCCTCTGCCAAACAGTAGGGGGTTTATTTACCAGTTTAACGAAAACATCACACGATATGACAAAGCAATGATCGTGAATGAATTTCGGCAGCATCTCCCCTTATTTTGGACTATGCCAAAGGGGGAGTATAGGACATCCATCCACGGAATGCCGAGATGGAAGCCAAAAGAAAGATGGGTGTAGCCCGAGATCCAAGAGGATCAGAATTAAGCGGGACAGTGTCCACTCATCATGGTGCCTTATCAATATTCCCCTAAAGGGACCAGTGGAGAACATGCAGTGGCAGAACTCCGTGTCCCGACGGGGTGAAAGAAGGAAATCGGAAACTCAAATTGAAATAAATGTAGGGGTAAAACTCCATTAGTGTAGCTCCTTCATGCATGAAATATGATGAGTGGGCCATGCATTCGGCGGTAAAAAGACCAGCGTGTGGGGACAACTGGAAAATGGGGGAAGTGAAGGCTCAGCGGCAATATGTAGAATGCGTGGCTCGGCGGAAGCATGCGGTTGATGCATTCGGCGCGGAAATGAAAGGAGATGCTCCTCGGCGTAGGAATAAAAGGGGTCCCAAGCGCGGAAGGCAACCGGCGCGGGTTTGGCGCCGGGAGCTGTTGGCGCCGAGGTTAATTGGAAGGGGGTTTTGCGATTTAGGATTTCATGAAAACCACCGGGTTTGAGTTCTGGGAGGAAATAAATTTATCCACGGAAGATCCACAGGGGGACGTCTTATGCAACGATAATCCGATTGAATGAACTGGAGACCATGAGATAAACTGTCTCGGGTTCCTGTCACGTATAATCAATGAATTCAGTAACTCACAAAACTCAACCGATTATAATGAGACTAAGTAAGTTAAAACCCCTTCACTATTGCATCTCTCCCGTGAGCGTCACAGATAGACAGGATAGTAATCTCTGCTGTTTCTGTGAGGAGATGGCGACCGTGAAGCTAACACTCAGAGTCAGAAAGGGGAAAAAGTGTAAGAGAACTCCAGATAAAGAAGAACACAGACGCTAGATGCGCGGGAACTTCAAGAAGATGCAACCAAGATTAGTGGATGACTCCACTTTTTTTATTCATATAAGATCAGCAGAGCCGCTCGTACATATGATTTGAGGCTCTAAAAGGCCTCGAGAATTACATCGTCGCTTGACCAGAAAAGAAAAAGAGAGGATAGCAATAAAGAATACCAAATATATAAAACGGGGGAGCGGGAAGAATGTAGCCCCGAAGGGCATTACACAGTGGGACACCCACCTTGACAGCAGAGGGAAACCCTCACTTTCTTCGGTGCTCTTTCCCTTCTATGGGTTGGTGGCCCTCTCTCCCTTTTTTTTCTCTCGAGTTATTCTGTGTGTTCCCTCCGGCTCTATTGTTTCTTCTCCGACTGCTCGATTTTTTTCTCTTGCAGGTTTGCCTCTTCTTGTCATTAGCCCGGGCCTTTCAGCTAACTTGGCCAACTCTTCTGGTTCTTCGGGTAGGGCCCCATATCTGCTAGCCACCCCTGCCATGTTGCAAGTGAAGACTTGGATTCTTTTTCTTTGCCCCTAGACTGTCTTCCGGACTTGGCTGGGGAAGGTTGACTTTTCAAACATTGATATCCTTTTATTCTCTTCATGCTGTGGAGAAGCTTCAGAGTACTTGGCTTGCAAGCCATCTTCATATTCATTCATGTGCATGAATGACACCGTTCTTCTTCTTTCTTTGCTTTCTTCTTTTCTTTCGGCGCTGATGGCGAGGAGTAGCCTTTGCCGACTTAGGAAAGAACTTTCTAAGCCATAGAAGTAATTTTGGACCACTTGGGCCATTCCTTCTTGATTGTGCCCTGGAGAGCGGGCAGGAATCAACAGTTGGTCTTGCATCGACGGCATGTAGGAGGGCCGCGATAGTCTAGTAGCTCCGTTCGATCTTGTCGAACGTCGGAGAACATTGGTCTGCCTGGCACAGATCCTATGAGCGGGTGAAGAGGCCACTGGCATGACCTCTTCTTCCTTTGGTGTAGCTTTATTGCCCCCACACCTGGGGTCCTTGATAGTTGAGGTTGAATCTTGCGGGGTCGAAGCTGGGCCCCGGGTCCTTTTGGGAACCCACACTTGCTTGAAACTTGGAAGCTTGGGGGTCAGCTTTCCGCGGACAGCCATGTTTAGATTGGCCTTCTGGCTTGCTAATGCCCGGAAGGCATTGTGAACGGGAACTGCCAGGATAATATGATCCGGCAAAGCTTCAACATGGCGGCCGTTCAGATAAACACGAATGCCACCAATTAGAACAGACTTCCCAGAAGCCGAGAGTCGGCCTCGGTAAACAGCAACAACTCTTTTTCTTTGGTTCTTCTTCTTCTTGCGCCCGGACGCCTTGTCACTGGCAGGGACAGTATGGTAGTCCATGTGGTGGATAAAGCATGAGATAGTATGGCAAGACGTAGTGGTTCCCCGCGGACAGCTCACCATTGAAGGGGCTACGGCCTTGGCCGCAACAGTCTTGTCAGCTTCCTCTTCCTCGATCCTTAGCAGGCCGATGAAGGTGACTCCGAGAAAATTAGGGAACCCCACCACTGGTGGCAGAGTTCCGAAAGCAGTGGGCACCGCCAGGTACCCATGCTCCGCGTGGGTAGCGACCACTTGAGGGCCGAATGCAAGCGCGGCAAATCCACCAGCCATTGAGATCACTTCACATCAGAATGAGCAAACAATCAGTATTTTGGGGAGCATTTGTTGACATCTAAAATATACCAGAAGAGACCATAGCAGATTCACAGTTTTGAAGATCAGTCGAGGGCACAGCTCATGCACCATCCCTGGGAGATCTGAGAGTCTGAATAGAAGAAACCACTACCCCTATCATGTTGTTCGACTAAAGCCGTCTTTGGCTAGGTCGCTGTCCAGTACTACTGTCATTCAGATAGTCAGACTGATAAAACTATACCAACATTCAGGCAACCATCTGCCTGCTGAAACAGATGTTCAGACATCTCTGATACTCCTGAAACGGGATGTACAGCGCCTCGCACATGTTTGTGAATGCAAGGTGTAAACAGTCCCATGGAGTCTTAATATATACATGCCAAGAGTCCCACCGTCAAAAGGAGTCCACTGAGTGGATCCTGGGTCGAATGGGCCGAATGACAGGGAAGTGGGCCAAACCCAAAGGTGAAATGGGACGCGCCGAGGTCCGCCACGCTGGGAAGATGATGCTGGCGCGCCGGGAAGCTCAGGCCGAAAGGGTGAGGGACTGGCCTCTATAAGAGGGCGGCCCTTCGAACAGAAAAAAAAAGGGAGGATCCTTCGAAGAAAAAAGGAGAGAGCCCTTCGAGAAGAAAGGAAGAGGGTGCTTAGCCACCAGAAGAAAGGGGGGAGCTCGAGCGCCCTTCATAGAAGCTGAAGAAAGAGAGAGGGGTTCGAGGAGAGAATCCAGGTGTGAGGGCCGTGCAACTGCAGCTTCTTTGCTCTCTCTCTCTTCTCCGTCCGTCTGAGTATTCCTCTTTTGTTTTTTGCTTTCGAGCATCTTTGCTCTAGTAGCATCGAATGCTAATGTAACCCTGTTTGCAGGGATGAAGTTCGGATTTATTTTCCTTTTGGGTTAGATTTCTTTCTCTTAAATCGCATATGTGTAAGCCATTTGGCTGAAGTAGTTAATAAAAGAATGGGATGAGTTCTGATATGCTGGATCATTCTCTTCCGCTTCCCTCTGTATCTGGGGTTTTAATCTATATACGGCTACCGCCAGCTGCAAATGTCTTATGTTTAATTTCTTCTATCTGTTGAGGCTTCTTTGCCATCGCTCTTTATCGCTACCCCCAGCCACATTTCGAGGGCCTGAGACAGTCTATCTCATGGCTCCTCGTATGTGGAATGGAGAGGAATATCTTCAAGAGTTCTGGTTCATGGCTCTGCTCCTAGTGAGGCCCCAGAAGAGAGTTCGTCTCCCCCTCGAAGCCTCCTCTCTGCGATCATCCGAATAAATAGCCCAGGTTGCTGAATAAACCTCCTCGCTTTGAATGCTCAAAGCCTCTTCCTTAACAAACCCTTAAAACCCCCACTTCAAAAAGCCTCCCGGTGTGAGCCCCTCTCGGCGCACGTTTCGCGCCGAGGGCTAGCCGCGCCGGTTGAACTTCAAGCCTTCACGCCGAAAGCCATATTATTCTTCTCGCCAATACCTTCATCCCTTCTATGCCAAGGATGGCCATCTTAATACATTCGCGCCGATGCCATCAGGGCATGCCATCATTGCTTTAAATGCCCTATCTTCCTGTGGAGAGGCATCACCCATTCCTCTGTCCTCACGGGAGCCATATCAAAGGGGCCGAATTCCCCCACATTCTACAACCCATTGAGCCACGGAGCCCTGCCATTGCAGGCTCTCCGTTGACTGCATCGGGGATATTATAACAAAGGGATGAAGTCCCATGTGATCTGGACCCTTTGAATCTCGGGCTACGCCCGGCACTCATTTCAGTTTCTACTCCGGCACTCGTGAGTAGATAGCCTATAATATTCTCTCGGCACACTCCCAAAGTAAGGGGAGATGCTGTCAAATTTTACCCAGAGCTTTACTCTACCACACGGCATGATTTTTCATCAGGAATTGCGTATCTAACCCCTCAATACGGCGAGAGCCTGAGCTACATCATCTCATGACATCTTGCCATCACAGGGAATACATCTCGTAATTGGTGATCTCCTTGGACCCCCTCGTGAAGGAAGCCACCCTGATCCTCTGTTTCCATTCATCCATCACCCTGAGGTCCCCATTAAATGAAGAAACCCTCATAAGACCTGAGAAAACCAACAAAGAAACGGCTCCCGGCGCCACATGACTCCCGGCGCCGTCCCCTCCCGGCGCCAATCTCACGCCGGGTGAAGGGCGCACCGAGAAGCCCACCGCGCCGACTACCCCTTCGTCCCAGCCACGCCGGTTGCCTATCGCGCCGATAGCCCTTTAGCTTCCCGTCGCACCGGGATCCCGTCGCGCCGTTTGGCCTTCGCGCCGACTCCAATCCATACCATTTCATTTCAACAATAGCTGCCACCCAAATATCTGATGTCTCAGCAACTTCATTGAACCCAAATCCAATCTAAACTCAATGTACCACTCCTGTCAACCTTCATGCCAGCCTTCATTGTCTCACGAGGGAACTATGGTTCTTCACCCAGGTCCATGGGAGATACATTAATGGGGGGTTTCACCCCTACATTATACCGAATCCGACATTTCTTCTGTCACCCCGCTGACCCTCGGAGTTCTGCCACCGCATGTCCTCCAACAGTCCTTAGAGGGGAATATTAACAAATGACGCGATGGTTGACACTGTCCCATCATATGTGGATCCTTCTCGGACCCAGGGCTACGCCCGATCCTCTTTTGGTTTCCATTCCGGCTCTCCGTGGATGGATGTCCCATATTCCCATTTGGCATAGTCCAAAGGAAGGGGACGTGCTGCCGAATTTATGTTACAACATTGTCGTCACACCCCGCATATCATGGTTCCTCGTGCATGGCTGCATCGACCCTCGGGTATATCAAATGGCGTTGACAGAAGGTCGGGTTGTGCCCAACCAGAAATCTCCGCTATGCGCGATGGTGGTCTTCGGGCCTACGTCCTCCGCTACGTACCAAGGGTCCATATTTCTGTGAACTATGCATCCTTTGTATGATAAATAAATGCATCACGCATGTCTTCGTCATGGTCATCATGTAGTTTTTTTAATTCGGCTCCGATAGCCAACTATCTCGGCAATTAATCAAAGGTGTTCCCTCCTCGTGGGGGATGTAATTAACGCCATAGCCTTTACGGTGTGGCGGACTGCTGGTCCTGACCGAACCTCACTTTTGCCCGACACGGGTCAGAATGAGCGCATAATAAGATCGTCACCCACGTGACTGGCATGCCCGCGTCGTTAATCAGCCAGTTAGTTACCAGTTAGCTAATTGACCGATCGACACGTGAAATAATGAATAAACAAGAAAGAAAGAAAAAAAGTCGTGAATCCTTTCTGGAAGCAGGAGAGATAGGGCCTTCCGTCACAGCCACAGCAAGGGCGACTGAGATAGCTGGAGCAGCAGGGAAGAGTCTCCTCGCTGTTGAGGAGGATGTCAGACTTCCTTCTCCTACGCCTGCCGGCGAGGCTGAGGGTGAGCCGAACAACTATAGTTCTTTAGACTCCCCTTTTTATTGAGCTTTCCGTCCTGCCTTATGCACTTGTTTTGTTGTGATGGCAGGAGTGGTCAGCATGACGGTTAAGGTGCCTGTTGTGGAAGCTCCTTCACAGCCCGCGGGACATAAGACTGTGCTGAAGAAGGGTGCTATCCCATTGCAGCGAGTGCTCACTCCCTCAGCATCCCGTCAGGCGACGGAGGAGGCGGGCCAACCCGAGATCAGCATAGATATTTCTTCGAGTAGCTCTGCCACCCGTTCTGACGAAGAGATTGACCATCATTCTTCAGAAGGTGATGAACAAGTGTCTGCAGCAGACAGCAAAGGGGCAACGGCTCCCTTTACACTGTCATGCGATGCTTTGATTTTCAGTCCTCCGAGGCTGCCGAGGGCATCATCCGAGGGAGTGTTGCAGGAGGAATTTGCTGGATTGGACGTGGAGGTGGAGATAACCCCTCCTTTTGCTGCTTCATCTGCAGGGTTGGAATCTTCTATTCAGGGGCTTGAAGAGATGGATACTATCATCATAGTAAATTCTGTCCGCCCCTTTACAGAGCCGCATATCCCCCTCTTTTTTTTTGCCACCTTGGTGTTTACATGAATTTTCATTCCAGGAACCCGAAGCCGCTATTCATTCCCCGGCATCGACTTCTGGTACTGCTGTGGTTTCATCAGAGGCCTCGGATCTGCTACCGCTGGCCACCGCATCTCCTTCAGGGACAATCACCCTACTCCGCCCCGTGCCGGTGAGGATACATGCGGCTGCTGGGGGATTACCCTCGGAGCCGAGCCAGTCGGGGGAGAGTCTCGCTCTGGCGTCATCGACAGAATTGAGGGCTGAGGCCGACCCGCAAAGGGGGTCTGCTTTTGTATCGGCGGCCATAATGACGATCGCGCCTGATTCTGCAGCTCCATTTGTGCCGAAGACAGAGTTAGAACCTCCGTCCCTCCTAGGCTCTGTGGAAGGAAGCCTTGACAGGAGTCTGACGGAGCAGGAACATGCTGCCGTGGTATCTGCTTCTTCGGCTTTGGTGGCCGTTCCATCTTCCTCTTTTGAGTCGGATACCGGCTTATGGGCTTCTATAGATGGGGAAGTGACTTTCGAGGTGCCTCCGGTAGCTTCCTTGGGCATTACCTCATCGGAGGAATTTGTTTGGCAGCATCTAGAGATGTTGCGTCAGGTTGTGGAATCTCAGCCGACACTATCTTACTCCCAGTTGAAGGAGGTAGCTGTGCGACTGACGATCGGACTGCAGGCATTAGGCTGCCCTTTAGACATCTGGGCCCAGCGGGTGCTTTTCCTGCTGAAATTTGTGAACCGCCGGGATTTTCTTGAGAAGATGATGGGCGACCGGCTGGCGGCCCTCAAGCTGCAGAAAGCTGACTGTCAGGCGGAGCTGACGTCTCTGACCTCTGATCTTCAGGAGAGTAGGGCTCAGGTTGAGGCTTCCACAACCCAGGCACATATTCTACGTAGCCGACGGGAAGACCTCCGTGCTGAATTGGCTACCGTAGAGGCTGAGATACCGCGGCTGGAGGCTGCGGAAGTCCAAGGCATCGAGAGAACTTCTTTGCTGGAGGGCCCGTAGACACGCTAAAATTGACATTACTGTGAGTGCATCTCGTATTGTCATGTAATGCTCCAATTTGACCCTCAAATTACCTTTGTTCGGGTGGGTTTTCTCATTTTTCTTGGATTTCTCCTTTTTCCTATTTTTTTGGATTTTTCGGGCATTTTTCTCTATTTTTAGGTTTATTTTCAAAAGAAAATGACTTTGATTAGGGCACGTTTTAAGTAACGACCTGACCCAGGGCGCGTTTTAATGAAAGGGCGACCGTAGGGCAGGGCGTCAATTCCTGGAATTTTCCAATTGTTCAAAAAAGAATAAAATGTTCAAAAATAAGAATTAACGCCCTTCCCTGGGGCGTGTTTTTAATAACGCCTTTCTATCAGGCGTCTTTCAGAATTTTCAAATAAAAGAATGTTTTATTTCTAAAAATGATCCAGGAAGTGACGCCCTTGTCGCGGTCGCGTTTTTAATTAACGCCCTATGGTAGGTCGTCAATTCTTGAATTGACGCCCTTATCTAGGTCATCTTTCACCCTTTCCCCGAGAGTTCCCTTCTGATGAGGACATCATGAGCTTATGGATTGTATTAGTGTGTATTAGCTTGTATAGGTGTGTTTTATGGGTTGTATTAGCTTGAAAGTGTGTAATTTTTGATTTCCTTCTTTTGGGCCATCCTTGTAAGGCTTAATTAAGCCAATGGGCCTCTTTCTAGGAAGAGTCCATAACTAGGTAGCATGTTTAAGGTCCATTTAAGATGGCTCCTTCATATTGGGCCATTTGGTTTCAAAGTGGGTCATTAAGGCTCTTAAAGCCCAAATGGGATTCCATCCTCTCATGGGCCATCAAAGTGGGAATGGCCCATGCCTAGCATGCCATATGGAGTGGCTCTTGGCCCAAGAATGGGCTTGGCCCAAGAAGGGGGGCGCATGCTCTTTTGGCCTTATTAGGCTTGGTAGTTGTAGTTAGGTTGTGTTTGAATGGAATTACACCAAGTTTGAACACATGTGGTCAATTTGATTAAACTAATGTATTCAATGTGGGATTCTCATTGTATCCCAGCCATCCAATCCAAACCCCTAGATCCAAGGGTTGAGATTGAGTTTGGTTGGCATCCTATATAAGGTTGTAATTTTCATTTTGAATGAATTAATGAAGAAGAAATGAGCATTTGCCTCCTTGGATCTTGCGCCCCTCTCCCCTCTCTCCCTGGTGTTCTTCCACCTCCAGCCCCTTTCTAGAGTGTAATCCCCTCCCCCTTGATCCTCTCCAACTTCTGAAGCAGCTCCGGTGATCGCCGCCGCCGCCGTCTCGCCGCCGACGCGTCTTCACCAACGAATTCGGTTTTCTGTCCACTCTGGACAGACCTCTCTTCTCCGAATTGTCTCTCTCTCTTCCCTCATCTTCTGAAGCTCCCATTTTCAGGGTTGGTTCCCCTCTTGAACCCTTACCTCCACAAAAAATTTCAGTCAAAAATTCGTCCTTTAGATATTTTTAGAATTTCGTCCAAGTTCAAATTTCAGTTCTGTCCAGGTTCTGTCTACTGTTCATCAGTTCTGAGTCTACCTTGTTCGACCCATGTTTTGAATTTTGTTGGGGCTCTAAAATTACTGAGACTTCTGTCCACATATGTCTACCACCATGAATTTTCTTAATTTTTGATAAGGTCTCTAGGTATTTTTCAAATTTCGTACCAGTTCCTGTGAGCAATTTTTCCACAGTGTCCCAGATCCGACCCAGGTCCACTCAAAAAATCCCATAAAATCCATTTCCTATCCAAATCAAAAACCAAAAATAGTCCCGGTTTTCTATCTCAGAGATCTTCAACTTTTCTGAAGAACTCATCTCCATATTCCAAGGTCCTCCCACCGGTCAACGGTGATTTTCAGAGAAGTCAGAACCTGCCCCTGCAGTTCTGGCCTGTTTACAGCAAGGGTGTAAATTCCATAAGTCAGATATACGTATCTGATTATTTTTTCTGAAGGCCCCTACGTCGAAGTATTTGGAGTCCTCTTTCCAACGGCGCCGAGCTCGTTGCATTCCGACGACGGGGTTGATCACAGCAGCCGATCTCGCCGGACAGCGCGCGAGAAGACAGCAAGTGCAGACTTGTGGCCGGTTTCCCGCGAGCGTCGTCCGAGGGCCGCCCGGCGTCCGGCGGTCGTTCCAGCAACTCGCCATCCTAGGGGAGCGCTTCCCAAGTGTACCCACACCAGAGGAGGCATCAGGTCCCACACGACCCCTCCGGTCCACACGTGGGCCCCACTAGCACGAGTACGCGCGAAGCCGAAGCCGTGCCCGGAAACCGCCCGTCAACCCGGAATTGGTCCTCCCGGGCCCCCTTGTGTCGCCCGTTACCTCCCTGCGTGGAGTGGGCTTACTTGTATTGCTGTAATCTTAATGTATTAAGTTCCCGGGAGTACGAGTTTCGGCCGGGTGCCATCTTCGCCACGCCGAGCGCGTGGAGGTATCGTATTCGCTCCTTGCTTGGCATTCCGCTTATTTCTATATATGCTTGTTTATGCCGCTGCTAGAGAGCTTGTGTAGGGTTACCTAGCTCGCTTTTAATTTATCATATCACTGCTGCGAGTGAGAGAGTGACCGTCCCGTGACCCGATCCGGGCACGAAAGTGCGAGCAGACCACCCTAGCTCTTGCCGGTTTCTCAACCGCGCACATCCGACGCTTCCCTCGTTAAGGGACGATCGCGAGCTTGTTGTGTCCGTGGTCCCGTCCCGCATCAATTTGGTATCAGAGCCAGGTTGAGTCTAGGGTGTCAAAAAGAAAAAAAAAAGAGTGTCATTTACGTCTAGTCATTAGTCCGTTTAAGTCGTGTTTAGGATCATCACATTTTTAAAACAACAAAAAGAGTCATTTTTGGGTCGCATACATCCCTTTACTCGGTATATCAAAAGGTGTTGTCCGACCGTTAGGTTACGCCTATCGGGAAGGCCGCACACTTGCGCGAGTGACCTTCGGGTCAATTATCTCCGCCACGTATCGAGTCTTGGTTTACGTCTAGGGTCCTTAGTGTGCATTAGTTAGTGCATTCCAACTTTGCATTACTTAGTGTCGTGTCTAGTGTTTTGGTCCGAGTGTCGGCATGGCCATCCACTAGTTTCCCCGTGTCCCATGGAGTCCCAAACTCCCGGATGGTGGCGATACTATCTCAAATGGAAGGACCACCCGAACCACCCCACGAGGCCCGAAACCCGGGATTTCTACGGGTCCGATGACCCGAGTGTCTATCTAGAATGGGAAGCCATTATGGATGATTACTTCGAGGTGTACATCATGTACGGGCCCATGCAAGTCGATGTTGCCAAAAGGCGACTTTTTGGTGAAGCCGCTGCAACTTGGAGGGACATCAAATATTGGAGGGAGGATAGGAATCTAAGGCCCATCGAGTCATGGTGGGAAATGAAGAGAGTGCTTAGGAGGGCCTACGTTCCCCGCCCACCTACCTCCAACCACGGAGGTCATTCCACTCACCAACCCCACCAACTCACCCACAATCAAGTGGGCCACACCTCTACCCAATCCCACCCCTTCACCGCCGTCCAAGCCACCAAAGTGACCCCAATCTAGTGGCCCGCCCATGCACCACCAACCAACCTCCCCTTGGCACTCCCATTCCAACCCACTCAAGCACCTCCAACCGAGTGGAAGTCCCGCTTATAACCGAGCCTAGGCCCACACCCGAGCCGAGAGTTAAGGAGCTAGTCCACCCCAAGGTCCCTCCTCCAACCCGCTCCTTAGAGGAAATAAAGAAAATGATTTCGGATTGGTGGGAAAGGACACAAGCTACTCCACCACCCATGGATGCTCCATTGTTATCTACCTCCGGTCTTCATTCGAAACCATCAAAGTGGGAACTACCAAAGCCCGAGCCACCCGTGTTTCTTACGGGAACACTTTACATAGTCGAGCCACTTCTTAGATGGCTCAAGGATGGCTTGGTCCCACATCCCTTCCCATCAATGGACCCCACACTACCACTAGTGCTGGTCAACTCATTCCATACCACATTTCGATCTCGTCACCATGTTGACACATTGGACGATCTTGTCATGGGATTAGATTCACAATGGGAGTTGACGCATCTTTTGGCCCGAGGCTTTGACCAACCCGCTAGTCTTAGCTTCACCCATCCGGCCTTCGGGTCCATTACCTCTGAGTGCACCGTGGGTTGTGTCACCACGGAGGTTCTTCTACTTCTCCCGCTACCGGACGAGCCCGAATTCATACCCTTTTGTCCGAGGGAGGAATCATACTTCTTACCTATGATCCCCGTCCCACCCGTCACAATTCAAGAAGGTGACTATCCACACCTTCAAAACTTCTACACGTGGGACCGTGACTTGTGGGAACCCACCATAAGGGGTCATACCTTCTTTGATCCCTTTGACCCACTCCCTAGTGGATCCTTAGACCCTCCACATTCACTTCACTTCCTCGAGGGAGTCCGCTACCACACCCCTTCCCCACGGGCCGGGTCGTCTATGCCCACCAAGCCCGTACCCTTACAAGATACACCATCAACTAGGGGAGATACTCTTGGCCCTCCCACATCCACATCCCATATGCATGCATGGCCCACCTTAGGAGGTCTAGGATTTCCGCATGATGTCAACCACCGGTTACGTCAGATGCATGCATGGCACACATTCGGGTGTCCTGGTCCGCCATCACCCATGTACGGGCCGGACTAACATTAGGTGTGTCTAGGGTCATATATGAGTCTGTGTGTTTTCTTTGTGTGGTTTGTTTGTGTGGTGATTTTGAGTCGATTGTTTGCATGGTTTGCATTCGTGTGTCAGTGCATGGTGAGTCTGCATGTGTCTTGTGCAAGCTCGTTGTCGTTCTTTTATGAGTGTGAAGCGAGTCGACTCACTTGACGAGTATGGGATCGGTTTACTTCTATACCCGGATCAGTCACCTATAGGGACTCAGCAGTGATTCCTAGTGAGTCTTTAAACTGTTTCCTTCCGTTGAGAGTGCCCCTTCGGAGTGACCACCTTTGGCCATAGCAGTGCGCATATCGAGTATATGTGGAACGAGCAGGTGCCGATCACTTGGAGTGGAGCATACCCGCGCTACTTGGCACGGTGACGGATCCGCCAGAGTACTCGAGCAGCCATACCCCTACTCGACGGGGTCGAGTTTCTCCCACCCGGGGAGAATTGATGAGGACATCATGAGCTTATGGATTGTATTAGTGTGTATTAGCTTGTATAGGTGTGTTTTATGGGTTGTATTAGCTTGAAAGTGTGTAATTTTTGATTTCCTTCTTTTGGGCCATCCTTGTAAGGCTTAATTAAGCCAATGGGCCTCTTTCTAGGAAGAGTCCATAACTAGGTAGCATGTTTAAGGTCCATTTAAGATGGCTCCTTCATATTGGGCCATTTGGTTTCAAAGTGGGTCATTAAGGCTCTTAAAGCCCAAATGGGATTCCATCCTCTCATGGGCCATCAAAGTGGGAATGGCCCATGCCTAGCATGCCATATGGAGTGGCTCTTGGCCCAAGAATGGGCTTGGCCCAAGAAGGGGGGCGCATGCTCTTTTGGCCTTATTAGGCTTGGTAGTTGTAGTTAGGTTGTGTTTGAATGGAATTACACCAAGTTTGAACACATGTGGTCAATTTGATTAAACTAATGTATTCAATGTGGGATTCTCATTGTATCCCAGCCATCCAATCCAAACCCCTAGATCCAAGGGTTGAGATTGAGTTTGGTTGGCATCCTATATAAGGTTGTAATTTTCATTTTGAATGAATTAATGAAGAAGAAATGAGCATTTGCCTCCTTGGATCTTGCGCCCCTCTCCCCTCTCTCCCTGGTGTTCTTCCACCTCCAGCCCCTTTCTAGAGTGTAATCCCCTCCCCCTTGATCCTCTCCAACTTCTGAAGCAGCTCCGGTGATCGCCGCCGCCGCCGTCTCGCCGCCGACGCGTCTTCACCAACGAATTCGGTTTTCTGTCCACTCTGGACAGACCTCTCTTCTCCGAATTGTCTCTCTCTCTTCCCTCATCTTCTGAAGCTCCCATTTTCAGGGTTGGTTCCCCTCTTGAACCCTTACCTCCACAAAAAATTTCAGTCAAAAATTCGTCCTTTAGATATTTTTAGAATTTCGTCCAAGTTCAAATTTCAGTTCTGTCCAGGTTCTGTCTACTGTTCATCAGTTCTGAGTCTACCTTGTTCGACCCATGTTTTGAATTTTTTTGGGGCTCTAAAAATTACTGAGACTTCTGTACACATATGTCTACCACCATGAATTTTCTTAATTTTTGATAAGGTCTCTAGGTATTTTTCAAATTTCGTACCAGTTCCTGTGAGCAATTTTTCCACAGTGTCCCAGATCCGACCCAGGTCCACTCAAAAAACCCCATAAAATCCATTTCCTATCCAAATCAAAAACAAAAAATAGTCCCGGTTTTCTATCTCAGAGATCTTCAACTTTTATGAAGAACTCATCTCCATATTCCAAGGTCCTCCCACCGGTCAACGGTGATTTTCAGAGAAGTCAGAACCTGCCCCTGCAGTTCTGGCCTGTTTACAGCAAGGGTGTAAATTCCATAAGTCAGATATACGTATCTGATTATTTTTTCTGAAGGCCCCTACGTCGAAGTATTTGGAGTCCTCTTTCCAACGGCGCCGAGCTCGTTGCATTCCGACGACGGGGTTGATCACAGCAGCCGATCTCGCCGGACAGCGCGCGAGAAGACAGCAAGTGCAGACTTGTGGCCGGTTTCCCGCGAGCGTCGTCCGAGGGCCGCCCGGCGTCCGGCGGTCGTTCCAGCAACTCGCCATCCTAGGGGAGCGCTTCCCAAGTGTACCCACACCAGAGGAGGCATCAGGTCCCACACGACCCCTCCGGTCCACACGTGGGCCCCACTAGCACGAGTACGCGCGAAGCCGAAGCCGTGCCCGGAAACCGCCCGTCAACCCGGAATTGGTCCTCCCGGGCCCCCTTGTGTCGCCCGTTACCTCCCTGCGTGGAGTGGGCTTACTTGTATTGCTGTAATCTTAATGTATTAAGTTCCCGGGAGTACGAGTTTCGGCCGGGTGCCATCTTCGCCACGCCGAGCGCGTGGAGGTATCGTATTCGCTCGTTGCTTGGCATTCCGCTTATTTCTATATATGCTTGTTTATGCCGCTGCTAGAGAGCTTGTGTAGGGTTACCTAGCTCGCTTTTAATTTATCATATCACTGCTGCGAGTGAGAGAGTGACCGTCCCGTGACCCGATCCGGGCACGAAAGTGCGAGCAGACCACCCTAGCTCTTGCCGGTTTCTCAACCGCGCACATCCGACGCTTCCCTCGTTAAGGGACGATCGCCAGC
Source organism: Amorphophallus konjac (assembly GCA_022559845.1). NCBI lineage: Eukaryota > Viridiplantae > Streptophyta > Magnoliopsida > Alismatales > Araceae > Amorphophallus > Amorphophallus konjac. The sequence continues at coordinate 405,010,300 of CM040120.1, forward strand.
TTGTTGTGTCCGTGGTCCCGTCCCGCATCACCTTCTCTGTTTAGTCATCTTGCCCGATTGGGAACTTGAGTCCTTGCCTCTAATGACTCCTGCCCTTTCTTATCTTCGTTTCTAGCCTTATTAATAAAGCCCTATGGCTCTGTCTTCTACTTCTTCGATCCCGATCTTCTTCTTCTTCTTCTTCTTCTTCTTCTTCTTCTTCTTCTTTTCTACAGGACTACTGCTGTTGCTGCCGGCTGAGGAAGAAGCCCTCTTGCGTTGCCTGATCATCATCAAGGCTTCCTTCCCATTGAATATCAAAGCCAAAGCTCAAACGCAGGCTTTTCTTTTCTGTTTTCAAATCTTTTCTTTTGTTCATACACATGCATGCATAGCATTTTTTATGTTTATCCTTCTCAACCACGTTGAGAAATCTCCCACAGTGCAACTATTGCACACCTCCTTTTGCTTTATATATGTATTTTGCATTCATATCATGCATCATATCTCCCACCCTTTTGCATAGGGGTTTAGGGGCAACACCCATAAGGTGTGTTCTAATCCTTAGTTTTTTTCATGTTTACGTTTATATTGAGGGTTTGATGCTACACCTTGGTTCTAATCCATATTCTTTTTGGTGTTTGTTAATTTTGCAAGGGTAATCAATCAAGAAGAACCCTCTTCATCGGCCGGCCGATTGGAAGAGAAGGAAAGCACCCATAATCCCTGCATCCTTTTGAGGTATTTTTCGCGATCCCTCCTCTATTTTCATTGTTATATCTTTTGAGGCCCTTGCGTCTCTGGCGATCACCCTCCCTATTTGCTTCCACGCATGCTCCCCTTTTCTCCCTCTTTTCCCATTCTTCTATATCTTTCTTATCTTTCTTAGATGTGGATTATTATTCACGATCTACAAATTGGCGATCACGGTGGGACTTCCGCTGTTTTTCTATTGATTACCCCTTTCCCTTTGGCACCCACGTGTGCCCTTTCCCCTTTGGCACCCACGTGTGCCCTTTTCCTAAGGTACCCATGGTACCCCTCTTTTGTGCCCCTCGGGCACCCTCCACTGTGCACACTGCACCCTCCCCGGATCAGCCAGCTTGCGATTGTTTATCTTGCCGAATTAACGCCTCAACCAGAGGCGCTTTTTAGCTTAACGCCTTCATCCAGGGTGCCTTTTTAATCTGTAACGCCTTCTGAGAAAGCGTCTTTTATCATATCTCCTGCATTTATTATACTGTCTGTGAATTCACGCCCTTCTCCAGGGCGTCCCTTTATTGCATAGCGCCTCCCATCAAGGCGTGTTTTCACATTTGACGCCCTCACCCAGAGGCGTCCTTTTCACATATAGCGCCTCACACTAAGGCGTGTTTTTCTCACTGCTGCCTGTTGGCTCCCACAGTGATTCACGACAGTCACCCTGTCGTCTCTTTTATTGGTAGCGACTGGCGTCAGGTCGCCTTTTTCCTGTGCGTTCACAGTGACTTGCTTCCCTGCTGCCTGTGCTTATTTGTGCTGCATTGATTCTTACATTGAGTATTTGGGCTATATTGGTGTGATCTGCTTATTTTATCTTGCATTCATTCATTTGCATTGGTTTGGGAGACCTCCTCTCTCTACATTAGGATTCCACACACCCTCTTGGTGAAGGAAGGACCCTCCATTGAGCATTCCGTCTCTTTGGATTGGAAGTTCCTAAACCAAGCCTCCGTAAGTCCCCGCACCCGTGGATTCCCTCACGGACGCCGGGTAGGTTGTACCTTTGAAGTCCCGGGTTTACTTGGCCCATATACGGTGAGAGAGTGTTCCTAGTTGTCATCGAAGTGAACCTACATTGAAACTAGGTTCCTCCCTTGTGTGAATCACTCCAATTTGCATAAAATCATTAATTCACCAAGGTTCAGACAAACAAAAATCAAGGGTAACCATTCCAACTTGTGTGCTTCTTTGCAAATTATTTTTGCTTGAACTTTGATTGCATAATGGCTTACCTTGATAGACAAAATAACATGTTTAATCTTAATTGTATTAATGAGGATGCACAACCTGGCACATCCTATACTCCTCAATCTCAACATATTCATCATAATTCTCGCCATATTTTCAAGGGACCACACCCTCATTCTTATGGTGTTTCCCCACCCATGGGCAATATCCGATCTCATGGTCCCTCGATTCAATCGCGAGCCACTACTCCTACGGGACCGTCTCCTCCTAACGATGAGAAAGTCTCCCAGATCTTGCATGCATTAGATCATCTCACCCCTCAACAAATCCAAGCCCTTAAGGCCGTTGTTGAGGGTGCACCTCATTCTTCTCATCCTCTTTCCAATCCTACGCGGGTGGCCCATCACCCACTTCCCTCTTCTATTCACATTCCTATTCGAGTAGCCCATCACCCATCTCCTCCTATTCACACTTCTCCTCGGGTGGTCCAATACCCGCCTCCTTCTATTCCTCCTCCACCACGGCCCCAAGGCCCATTTATTTCTCACAACCCGGCTCATCTGGGTTCTTCTATGGGTCATCCCATTAATCCCCGTTCACGGCCTTTTTATGCGGCCCCTCCTTCAAGGACTTGCCAACCCTCTGTTGCTCAAGTCACACCCCTCCAACAAACTCTTCTCGACAAAGTCACTTTATTGGAGGAACAATTAAAGAGGGTTACGAGCCCACGGCCCGCTCCTCCTACTCCAGTCAATCCCCTCCACGCTGCTCTAAACAACATTAGAAAGATGGAGAATGATTGGAAAGATAGGAGAGACGATTACGGCATCGACAGTGCAAGCAAGCAAGAGCCGGCGATTGAAGAATTTGAAGCGGTATACGATGATGAAGCTGCGCAGGCACCCCTTCCGAGTTTCCTTCGTTTCCCTCTCCCCCCACTACCACTTGATGAACCCCCTGCTCAAGATGAAGCCACCATACCCAATCCAACCCCCGTTTATGAGACTAGTTGGTGTTACGATGATGGGTCGATACTCCAATCACCTGCGCCGGCACATCTTGAGTCTCCTCCTATCTCTAACGCCACTCACCCCGTTCGGCATTTTCTTCGCACCAAACCTCCACCAATTACACCTCCACCAGCTATACCATTAACCTTCATAACACCAGCCTTCCCTGAACCTTCTACCAAACCTCCACCCATTAAGCAATTAGCCTCTACACCATCGGCCTCCACCGAGTCCACCATCGAACCTTCCCCAATTAACCTCCCATTACCGCCACCTCGGCCCTCCATTACACCTGTAACCCCAAACCTAGCCATACCTATTCCACCACTTAACCCTTCACCCTTACCCATGGTTAATCCTGAGCAGGATCCACCCCTTTTTGCACTCGAGCCAACCCCGACTGCTTCCGAGCAAAGGGAGAAGCTCGACGTGTTTGAACCTCCACTTCCACTCATCCTGTCTCCAACACTTTCCATTACACCATCACCATCCACTGAGCCTTCCGCCTCCGCTTCACCTTCCTCTACTACTCAGAATGGGGGGCTTTCATCAAGCACTTATGTCGAAGATGATCAGGAGTCGGGCAAGAAGGATTTGGCCACGATCGAGCTATTCAAGATGCAAGAGTTTATTTGCCGGATGCCAATCCGGGTTATTATGCCAAGCATGATCAAAGGGGCCGAATCCCCGCCGCTGCTCGCCAAGAGAAGAGAATGTCAAGCGTTGATGCCGTATAAGTTTGTACCCAAGGGCCGGGCAGGGCACCCCTTGTTCCAACTTTCAAATCTTGAACTGTTTCTTCCATACAAGGGACGAACGCCCATCTTGATCAATATTCTTCATACGCTACAATCCTTGGGCATGGCGATGCTTCCTATCCCAACCCTTCAACTCTCTCACACTATTGCTTTCCACTCTCCAAGAGAGTTGTCACTTACCATTGAAGCTTCATCCATTGGGCCAATTGGCCATACATTTTCACTGCCATGGAAGGGCGGTCATCTTGGTGCCAAAGGGCTTTCCACTATTCTACCCACCTTCCATTCAACGCCATCCACATGGGCCACTCCAGGGGTAAGGAGGAGGATCTCATCCCCTCGCCCTCCATGTTCTTCATATTCTTTGCATCTCATGCATCCTGTTGCATCCATGCATTCATCGCATCTCTTGCATTGCATTCGCATACATTTGCACTTTTTCTTTCCCGGGTTTCCGGACCCATATCTTCCCCGCCTTCCGGAACCTCCGGATCTTCCGCATTTCCCATCTTATTCATCTTCATCCTCTTCTAATCCACTCTCCCTGAGGCATCGCATCCCCTTTTCTGATATTTCTCTGGAACCTCCAGGTGTTTTATCCCTCCTCTTAGGGCATGGCGCCCCTTCTGATTCCACTATGCCGGAGCCTCTGGATCTTTCTCTTCTCCTAGGGCATCGCGCCCCTTTCTACCTTCTTCCTCCGGAACCTCCGGACCTCCCTTCTAGGGCATCGCGCCCCCCTACACTTCCTCCGGAACCTCCGGATCTTTCCCTTCTCCTTGGGCATCCCGTCCCATGGTACCTTCCCCCTCTAGAACCGCCAGACTCTCTTTCCTTCCTCCCAGGGCATCACGCCCTTTCTGATTCTCTTCCTTCGGAACCTCCGGATTCTCCATCTTATTCTCTTTATCTTCTTTCGGGGCATCCCGACCTTTCTGATTCCATCCCTCCGGAACCTCCGGACCCTCCTGATCCTTTTCATCCACTCCTCCCCAGGCACTGCGTCCCTCGGCATTTTCTTCCTCCGGAACCTCCGAACCCTCCATCTTTCTTCTGATTCATCTTTCTGCTCCTCCGGGACATCACATCCTTCATTATCTTCTTCCTTTTTCATCATCTTTTTGCATATTTCTTCCCAGGGCATCGCGTCCCTCGATATTTTATTCCTCCAGAGCCTCCGGATTCTTCCTCCACTCATGATTCTCCCCCTCTGTCTCCGGACCCTCCGGATCCGCCTCTTTCCATCTATCAATTTCTTCTCATAATTCCTCCCGATCCTAGGTCCGACCCAACTTCTTCCACATCCACTGCCTTGGACATATGCCCATTCTCTCACTGCTTTCAAGGCTTTAGTCCTCACTCCTCCTTCTAATTCTCCGCTTCTTATGTAGGCCTTTCATGTGATCAGGGTCTCCACACCTTAGTGAAGGAGTTCTAGCCCTCGCCTCTCTTCCTTTTTTTCCTTATTCGTCTGAGTCTGGTCTTGGCACCACTCCTTCTTGTTAAGCCACTTTCAAACCCTTTGCTTCCAATCCTTTTGACTGCCAAAGAGGACTATCCGACGATGATCAACCTCCCCTCTGACAGCTGCTTCTACAAAGGTTGCAAGGTAACATATTGGCGTAAGTACTCATTTCAGGATATCATTATCTCATTGCTTCACGATGATTTTCAAAATAAAGTGCTTCTTAACAAGATTAAGAGTGGTAGTCAAGACCTTTATCCTAGGTCGAATCTTTATCTTTACTAAATCATTCTCAAAACAGTCTTTTAGGCTTGTTTTTGTAGCACCTTTGGTAATAAAAACCCCACGCCAGGAATTCGACATTCTCTCCCCGCTTGTTAAGAGTAACCCTTAGCTGGGCATTCCACACACTTCACGGCGTCCTTAGCCGGCTCCTTTGGTTAAACACCGTCCCTACTTTGGCCATGCCATGAGTATATCTGAAAGTCTTTTCTCTTCTTTACTCGGCCGCGTGCAGGGGCAAGAGGTCGATGGGTGAGATGACCCATCCAGGGTAAGCCCCAATACGAGAGGAGTCTCAAATAGGGGCAGTCTTGACCCAAAATCAATATGAGTTTTCATGATATACATCTCGCCAAAAGGGCTATTATGAAAATCAAGTCAAAATTTCGATAAAAGCAAAATTGTGAATTATGGCATGTCAAGAGTGGCAAAGTCCCCGCAGGGAAAACCCTGGTCGTATGCATGTCAAGGGTCTAAAAATCAAAGGCACAAAGCCCCGGCACAACAGACTACCTCTTTGAGGGGAAACACCTTGAAAGGAATTCAAGTCCCGACATCTCCCATCCTGCATAAAGCTTATTCTCACTTATTCTTCTCTTCTCCCTCTAAGACCGAATGTTTCTCGGGTATGGCCTTGGTAGGAGCACCGTTAATCAAGGGCAGTCAGTTATAGGGCGCCACCCTTCAATGCACGCTCGGCTTTGGGTAATTTTAGCGAAAGGGGAAGGAACAAGGACCCCTAGCCAGTGGTTCAAAAATACCCTTTGATACTGCATTAACAATGTCTAAACCAAAAAATAAAAAAAAATCAAAAGAAAAAAACAAACAAAAAAAACTTGAATATTTCCTAAGTCAAAATCCAAAAAAACTTTTTTGAATATTTTCTAAGCCAAAATCCAAAAAAATTGAATATTTCCTGATCAAAATCTAACAAAAATTGAATATTTTCAAAATTCATAATAAAAATTCAAATATTTTTCAAAATCCACATAAAAATTCAAATATTTTCAAAACTCATAAAAATTTACATATTCCAAAAAAAAATTGCATTGTATTTTTCTGATGGTGTTTTTTGCAGGAACAACAACTTTGCAAGGACCAAGAGCACGGGATGAGTCCTCTCCATTCATTGCCATCTACCTTTTGATTCTTCCTATGTTCACAATTGATCACATCTTCATAATTTGCTACGCATTACTCCGATTATTCATCTCCAAATCTTTTTTATCAAATCTTACTGATCACTCCGCCGATGGGCATAATCAGATCTTGATCATTCAACTCCAAATCTTGATTAGCCAAGTTATCATCCTCATGACAAATGACAAACAATGATGCTATGCTATCTATGCTTTAATGATGCTATCTATGTTATTCATGCCTTTCACGCTGTGCACACTTGAATGCTATTCATGATATGATACATACATGCTATTGATGCTTTGATTCATGCTATGCTTGCTATGCTTAAATGCCTTATTCATTGCTTGTTATCTTTTATATCTTGGCTGATGAATCTTTGAGCGCAGGAAGAAGCTCTTGGTCCCACCGACTGGGCATCATCATCCAAGTCCCACGGTGTTTGCATCTCATCTCCCAGTTCCCTCATGCTCATTGCTATCACCATCTTCCTGTATACATTCTTACTATATGTTACATACGCTATTAGATTATATCAAGGACCTTGTGGCTTTGGTAAATCTAGAATTTGAGTTCCCCTCCATCAAAAATAATGATGATTCCAGAAGAGTCTTAGTCATACGGATAGGCCGTTGAGCCGTCCGAGACTGGGGATGATAGTTCCCTTTTACGAGTTGGTGCGTGGATAAACGGGCTTCGGCTTAGTATCAGCTCGCGAAATCAGTTTCTTGACCCAGTCTAGGCAGCTTAACAATATTATCCTTGATTATCTTATATTTTCATTTGTTTTAACTTTTTTCCTTTAAACCCAGCATGCATTCATGTAGGAATTTGAACAACATTGGAAAATCATTCTGATAAGCTGATCGGAGAGTCAAATTGATATAAATCTTTCCAGATATGAGATATTCATTGCTGATGGAATCCTCAGTTCGTTTTGTCGCTGTTTTGGGTCATTTTCTCGAAAGCTCCTTGTTTGGATTTCTATCATCTTATTTCAATCATTTTCCTTTGATCCACCTTGGCTGCAGCACATCCACATTGGCTGGTAACCGCTCCCCAATGGTGAAACCTACAGGTTTGTGACCTGGGGTACTTCCACCGCACTGGAAGTTGATCATTCTCCCTCGTGCCCGCATGTACACTCCCTCTTTTATCCAAACATCGTTGATTTCATTGAATTTCTCGGGATTGCTTCATCTCGAGCTTTTGATTTCATTCTCATCAAGTGATGTTGATAGCATGTCTCATCACACCTTGGCATCTACTTTTCAGTTTGCTCTGCTCCCTTGCAAAGCAGACGCCAAGGCGGGACAGCTGTAGACACGCTAAAATTGACATTACTGTGAGTGCATCTCGTATTGCCATGTAATGCTCCAATTTGACCCTCAAATTACCTTTGTTCGAGTGGTTTTTCTCATCTTTCTTGGACTTCTCCTTTTTCCTATTTTTCTGGATTTTCCGGGCATTTTTTTCTATTTTTAGGTTTATTTTCAAAAGAAAACGACTTTGATTAGGGCGCGTTTTAAGTAACGACCTGACCCAGGGCGCGTTTTAATGAAAGGGCGACCGTAGGGCAGGGCGTCAATTCCTGGAATTTTCCAATTGTTCAAAAAAGAATAAAATGTTCAAAAATAAGAATTAACGCCCTTCCCTGGGGCATGTTTTTAATAACGCCTTTCTGTCAGGCGTCTTTCAGAATTTTCAAATAAAAGAATGTTTTATTTCTAAAAATGATCCAGGAAGTGACGCCCTTGTCGCGGTCGCGTTTTTAATTAACGCCCTATGGTAGGTCGTCAATTCTTGAATTGACGCCCTTATCTAGGTCGTCTTTCACCCTTTCCCCGAGAGTTCCCTTCTCTGTTTAGTCATCTTGCCCGATTGGGAACTGGAGTCCTTGCCTCCAATGACTCCTGCCCTTTCTTATCTTCGTTTTTAGCCTTATTAATAAAGCCCTATGGCTCTATCTTCTGCTTCTTCGATCCCGGTCTTCTTCTTCTTCTTCTTCTTCTTCTTTTCTGCAGGACTGCTATTGCTGCTGCCGGCTGAGGAAGAAGCCCTCTTGCGTTGCCTGATCATCATCAAGGCTTCCTTCCCATTGAATATCAAAGCCAAATCTCAAACGCAGGCTTTTCTTTTTTGTTTTCAAATCTTTTCTTTTGTTCATACACATGCATGCATAGCATTTTTTGTGTTTATCCTTCTCAACCACGTTGAGAAATCTCCCACAGTGCAACTATTGCACACCTCCTTTTGCTTTATATATGTATTTTGCATTCATATCATGCATCATATCTCCCACCCTTTTGCATAGGGGTTTAGGGGCAACACCCATAAGGTGTGTTCTAATCCTTAGTTTTTTTCATGTTTACGTTTATATTGAGGGTTTGATGCTACACCTTGGTTCTAATCCATATTCTTTTTGGTGTTTGTTAATCTTGCAAGGGTAATCAATCAAGAAGAACCCTCTTCATCGGCCGGCCGATTGGAAGAGAAGGAAAGCACTCGTAATCCCTGCATCCTTTTGAGGTATTTTTCGCGATCCCTCCTCTATTTTCATTGTTATATCTTTTGAGGCCCCTGCGTCTCTAGCGATCACCCTCCCTATTTGCATCCACGCATGCTCCCCTTTTCTCCCTCTTTTCCCATTCTTTTATATCTTTCTTATCTTTCTTAGATGTGGATTATTATTCACGATCTACAGGGCCGAGTTGCGTTTTTGGAGACTGAGGTGACTCGGGTTCAGGAAGAGGAAATGTAGCTCCATGAACTGGGGGCGGCTCCTCATGTTGGGCTTATTGACTTTGCAGATATTTTCAGGCGATCTTAACTGATCCACCTTTGTAATCTGTCCCCTCAGAAGGGCTCCTTTTGTATTCACTTCCCCTTTTTGTAATGAAAATAGAAGTCTCCTTCACTATATATTTTTTTGGTGTCCACGTTCACACTCACATTCTGTAGTGTTTTGTGGCAATTCTGGCGACCTGCTTGGAAGTACCTTCGTGTCCGTGTCGCAGGAGAGCGTCCACCCTTTCAAAGAAAAGATGGGGGCCTCGCTCCACCGCGGGACGGGGTTCCAGAGGCTGCCAGGTTGGCGCAGACGTAGGTCTTGCTGACAAGAGGCGTCGAAATCGTGACTGCTGGTTGCTTGTAGTAATTCCATTATTGACCCTGATTGGGGGAGATGTTGACCAACCTTGTCGATGGTGACAAGGGTCGAAGGGGTAGATGGCATTGCCGATGGTGACAAAAACCAGAAGGGTAGCGACCGGTCTTGCCGATGATGACAAGGGTCGAAAAGGGTAGACGGTCTTGCCGATGGTGACAAGAACCGGGTAGGGTAGTGACCGATCTTGCTGATGGTGACAAGGGTCGAAAAGGGTAGACGGTATTGCCGATAGTGACAAAAACTGAAAAGGGTAGCGACCGATCTTGCCGATGGTGACAAGGGTCGAAAAGGGTAGATGGTCTTGCCGATGGTGACAAAAACCGAAAAGGGTAGACGGTATTGCCGATGGTGACAAAAACTGAAAAGGGTAGCGACCGATCTTGCCGATGGTGACAAGGGTCGAAAAGGGTAGACGGTATTGCTGATGGTGATAAAAACCGGAAAGGGTAGCGACCGATCTTACCGATGGTGACAAGGGTCGAAAAGGGTAGACGGTCTTGTCGATGGTGACAAAAACCGAAAAGGGTAGCGACCGATCTTGCCGATGGTGACAAGGGTCGAAAAGGGTAGACGGTCTTGCCGATGGTGACAAAAACTGGAAAGGGTAGCGACCGATCTTGCCGATGGTGACAAGGGTCGAAAAGGGTAGACGGTCTTGTCGATGGTGACAAAAACCGAAAAGGGTAGCGACCGATCTTGTCGATGGTGACAAGGGTCGAAAAGGGTAGACGGTATTACCGATGGTGACAAAAACCGGAAAGGGTAGCGACCGATCTTGCCGATGGTGACAAGGGTCGAAAAGGGTAGACGGTCTTGCCGATGGTGACAAAAACCGGAAAGGGTAGCGACCGATCTTGCCGATGGTGACAAGGGTCGAAAAGGGTAGACGGTCTTGCCGATGGTGACAAAAACCGAAAAGGGTAGCGACCGATCTTGCCGATGGTGACAAGGGTCGAAAAGGGTAGACGGTATTGCCGATGGTGACAAAAACTGAAAAGGGTAGCGACCGATCTTGCCGATGGTGACAAGGGTCGAAAAGGGTAGACGGTCTTGCCAATGGTGACAAAAACCGAAAAGGGTAGCGACCGATCTTGCCGATGGTGACAAGGGTCGAAAAGGGTAGACAATAGATGTATGTAAGTGGGATATCGGATGAAGACTCCGCCTCGACCTTGTAAATGGCCTTCTGGACGGAGGATGGTTCATCACTATTTATCATTCTTTTTTTTATTCACATTACTGACCTAAGCGCCCTTTCGGGTTTTCACCGAGGCCAGCCCCCTCTTGCTTTTGCCCGCGCGCCCTTTCAAGTTTTCACGCGGCGGGGCACCCGATTTTGCCTGAGACGCCCTTTCGGGTTTTCACCACAGCCGGGTTATAGCCATTTTTGCACTTGTCCTGGTATAGGAGCAAGTCTGGCGGGGTATCTCTATTTTTAACCCCATTTTCTTTTCTTTTTTTTAATTTGTATAGGATACAGAAGAACTGGACCGTGAAAATGTTGACAGACCTTGTCGATGATGACAAGGATTGAACTCTGCTTCGGTTCATTGACACCGGCTAGATGTCGAAGCAAAGGATATGGTCTATTAACAAGGATGTAAGATTCGAGTTAGGGGTAAAGATCGACCGATCTCGCTGATGATGACGAGGGTCAAACACATGTTTATTAACCAGCATAGGTTATCGCCGAAACAAAGGTGGGTTTGTTAGCGAGGATAGAAAGTCCAAGTTTAGAGGTGGAGATCGACCGATCTTGCCGGCGATGACGAGGGTCGAATGTGGGTTTATTCATCGGCATGGGTTATTACCGAAACAATGATGGGATTATCAACAGGGACGTAAGGTCCAAGTTGAGGGTAAAGATCGACCGATCTCGCCGATGATGACGAGGGTCGGACAGGGTTTGTTAAAGGATTTCCGGTGGGACTTTGATGAATGTCCCTTTCGGAGTTCCCTTGAGCGGAGAATAGGAGCGGAACTTAGAAATTACCACTTTACTGACTTAAGCGCCCTTTCGGGTTTTTGCCGAAGCCAGCCCCCTCTTGCTTTTGCCCACGTGCCCTTTCGGGTTTTCACGCGGCGGGGTACCCGATTTTGCCTGAGACGGCCTTTCGGGTTTTCGCCACAGCTGGGTTATAGCCGTTTTTTGCACTTGTCCTGGTATAGGAGCAAGTCTGGCGGGGTATCTCTATTTTTAACCCCATTTTCTTTCTTTCTTTTTTATTTGTATAGGGTGGCAGGTCGAAGTGCGACGTTCGACCCTTGGTTGATAGTAGATGGCTGTCGGCCAGAGCACCAGACCTTGCGCCGAGCAGAACAGTTCATTCGTTAGCAAGGGCTGAATGCTAACGCAAAGGAGTGATCTCTCGCCGATTCGGGCGTAAGGCCTGTAACTGCAACAGCGTGATGTATTCTTTCGGGAGCTTGGTCAGGGCAGAATGCCACTAACCAAGGAAGGGTAGCTCGGCTAAGACAAAGTACCATTAACTAAGGAGAAGGTAGCTCGACTGGGGTGGAATGCCACCGAACTGAGGGGAGGTAGCTTGATTAGGGTGGAATGCCACTAACCAAGGAGAGGGTAGCTTGATTAGGGCGGAATGCCGCTAACCAAGGAGAGGTAGCTCGATTAGGGCGGAATGCCGCTGACCGAGGAGAAAGTAGCTTGAATAGGGCGGAATGCCGCTAATCAAGGAGAAGGTAGCTCGATTAGGGCGGAATGCCACTAAACCGAGGGGAAGTAGCTCGATTAGAGCGGAATGCCACTAAACTGAGGGGAAATAGCTCGATTAGGAAGGAATGCCGCTAACCGAGGAGAAAGTAGCTTGATTAGGGTGGAACGCCACTAACCAAGGAGAGGTAGCTCGGTTAGGACGGAGTGCCGCTAAACCAAGGGAGAAGTAGCTCAATTAGGGCGGAATGTCACTGACTGAGGAGAAGGTAGCTCGATTAGGGCGGAATGCTGCTAACCGAGGAGAAAGTAGCTTGATTAGGGCGGAATGCCGCTAACCGAGGAGAAAGTAGCATGGTTAGGGCGGAGTGCCACTAAACCAAGAAAAGGTAGCTTAGTTAGGGCGGAATGCCACTAAACCAAGATGAGGGCATTCCGACCGATCACTCGGGGAATGTTGGTTGCGCTGCATGATACAACTTTATATGTTTTCCGTTGAGGGGAGAGAACTGGACGACTCCTTTGTGGTCCACCAGGACGTAGGTACCCCCTTCATATACTCGGCGGACGATGTATAGCCCGACCCAGTTTTCGATCAGCTTCCCTTTGGGGTCGGAGGCCATCACTTCTCTTCTTTTGACCATCACTAGGTCTCCTTTCTTGAATTCTCGACCCTTGACTAGCTTGTCAAAAGCGCGGGCCATGCGAGCTTGGTAGAGTTGGATGTTTTGCTGCGCCCGGAGGCATTTTCCTTCGAGCTCAGCGAGCTCTTCCAATCTCCTTTCTGCATTGGTCTGCTCATTACCGACTAGTCCGTGCTGGATGGCAACTCGTAATGAAGGAACTTCAAGTTCAATTGGCACCACAGCTTCTGACCCGTAGACGAGGGAGAAAGGTGAACAGCCGGTTGGGGTCTTGTAGACAGTACGATGGGCCCAAAGTGCTTCGTACATCCTTTCTTCCCAATCGTTTTTATTAGACTTAACAGTCTTTGCCAGCAGCGTGCACAGTGTCTTGTTAAAGGCTTCTGCGAGTCCATTGGCTTGAGGGTTGTAGGGGGACGATGTCCTCCAGTCGATTTTATATTTGTCGGCCAGCTGATAAACCTTCTGGTTTCTAAAGTGACTGCCATTATCAGAGATGATTCAGCTGGGGATCCCGAACCGAAATATTACATTCTACCGGAAGAATCTTGCAACTAGTTCTCTCGTCACATCTCTTAGTGCTACTGCCTCCGCCCATCTGGAGAAGTACTCTGTAGCTGCTAAGATATATCGGCACCCTGATGAGGATGCTGGTAGCGGCCCTACTACGTCCGTGCCCCACTGAGCAAACGGCCAGCTTGGTAGGGTGGGATGTAGTGGCACTGGAGGTCTCTTTGCCACATTAGCGTGTTCTTGACATTTCTGACAAGCTTTGGCAAATTTGCAGCAATCATCAAATATGGTGGGCCAATAGTAACCCAGTTTCTTTATCTCAATTTTCATCTTCGGGCCAGCCTGGTGTGCCCCAGCTGATCCTGCATGGACCTCCTGCATCACCTATCCTGCTTCTGCTGAAGATAAGCAATGGAGTAGGACTTTCCTTCGGGCATCTGCCATAATTCGGAACAGGGTCCCGCTTCTCATCTCGTAAGAATCCTTGACCCTTAGGAGCTTCATTCTTTGTTCCCTTTCTTTTGGGAGTTGCTGGTGTTGAAACCAGTGCAGGAGATGCTCTCGCCAGTCGGGCTGCTGAACCTCTTCGACGGCTACCACCTCAATCTCTTGTTCGTCAGTTAGGACCTCTGTTACACTGGGGACCTATCGACGGTTGATCACTGTTATATTCAGGCTTGTGTCTGGCGGGACCGCCAATGAACTGGCCAGCTTAGCGAGGGCGTCTGCCTGAGCATTCCGGCCTCGATTGATGTGCTTGATGCTGATGAAGTAAAATCTTGACATCTGGCAAGTTGCCAACTGGTGGTAGGGGAGGAGCTCTTGCTTTCACACATCGAACTCTCCCTCCAGCAGTTTTATAACTAGCATGGAGTCTCCGAATGCTTCCAGCATCTGAATTCCCATGGACAGAGTAATTTGCAACCCGATTATCAGGGCTTCATATTCTGCTTCATTGTTTGTGCATTGTTTGTTTATGGAGCAGGATGTATGTACCACTTCTCCTTCTGGGGATTTCAGGACTATGCCTACTCCTGCTCTGACCCTGGCTGACCCGGTGGTAGAGGTGTCAATTCTGGAAGCGCCATCAAAGTATAGTTGCCATAAGGAGGGCTGTACTTGCACGGCTTATAGGGTTTCATCTTCAGGAAGCTCCGGCTCCAACGGGCAATCCTCGGGCACTGGGTGCTCAGCGAAGAAGTCTGCAATAGCTTGGCCCTTGACGGCCTTGCGCGGCACGTAGGAGATATCAAACTCCATAAGGATTACCGCCCATTTGCCCAGGCGGCCTTTGAGTGCCGGTTGAGACATAATGTACTTCAGGGGATCCTCTTTGGATACCAAGCTGATTTCATGTGACAACATATAGTGTCGAAGCTTTTTAACTATGAAGACTAGCGCCAGACAGATCTTCTCAATATAAGTATTTTTCTCTTCAGTTCTGACCAGTCTCCGACTGAGGTAATAGAGGGCTTGTTCTTTCCCTTCTTCATTATTCTGGGCCAACATTGCCCCCAGAGAATTATGTGTAGCTACTATATACAGCATCAATGGTCATCCTTTCACCGGTGCGCCCAACACTGGAGGAGTTTTCAGGTAGTCTTTTAGCTTGTCAAAGGCTTCCAGGCAATCTTCATCCCAATAAAAGGGGACATCTTTCATCATCAACTTGTGAAAAGGCTGGCATCGCCCTGACAAATTGGAAATGAAACGTCGGATATAAGCCAAGCGGCCCTGTAGTGATCTCAGCTCGGAGATGTTCCTTGGCGGAGGTAACTCCTGAATCGCCTTGATCTTTGCGGGGTCTATCTCGATTCCCCGATATCGGACGATGAAGCCCAAGAATTTTTCGCTCGACACTCCGAACGCACATTTCTAGGGTTCATTTTTAGCTCATGCTACCTCAGCCTCTGAAAAATAATCCGGAGGTCTTGCAGATGATCTTCTTTTCTTCTGGTTTTGACCACCAGGTCATCTATGTAGCACTCGACCTTGTGGTAGAGCAATTCATCAAAGATTTTGGTCATTGCGCGCTGATAGGTTGCGCCAGCATTCTTTAGTCCGAACGGCATTCTCTTGTAATGATAAATGCCCTTAGGGGTTCGGAAAGCAGTATGGATTCAGTCATGCTCCGCAATCCAAATCTGATTGTAGCCGGACGATCCATCCATGAATGATAGGGCCTCATGGCCGGTTGTAGCATCAATCATGACTTCGATTATTGGCACCGGAAAGTCATCCTTGGGGCAGGCTTTATTTAGATCCCGGACGTCGACACATATCCGGATCTGTCCATTCTTCTTTTTCACGGGGATGATATTTGCCAGCCACGTGGTGTATTAGTTTTCTTCAACAAATCCCACGTCAATGAGCTTGTCAACTTCAGCACAAATTCGGGTGATGAGCTCTGGCCTCATGCGCCGCGGTGGTTGCTTCACCGGCTCGGCCTCGGGGCTAATTGTTAGCTCATGTTGTAAGACAGCGGGGCTTAGACCTGGCATCTCTTTGTAAGTCCAGGCGAAGCAATCCCGGTATTCTAGCAGCAGCTGGATGTACAGCTCCCGTTCTTCCGGGGACAGTTGGGCGCTGAGGAAGGTGGGCCTTGGGTCCCCCTCATTTCCCAAGTTGACTTCTATTAGTTCATCGACCGTGGCCTGGCCTCCGTCCTCTATTTCCAGAGGTGCCGGTTGGAGGTCGACGAAGTCCGGGACACCATCTTGAGGGTCGAGCACTTCGACTTCCTCGTTGGACGCTACCAGAGCTTCTTGAGGTTTCTTGATTTCTTGTGCTAGCGGCTGAGCGGATTGTTCTATTAGCAAATCCATTGCCGTTGCGACTCCCAAGGGCAAGAGAACAGCTTCAGTATTTGTAGAAGGGGTTGCAGCCGCGACGGGCTGGTAGCTGTTTACTGCCGGATTCGGATAGCATACTGGTTTTATAGCAGAAGTTGAGGAAGTCTCGCCTTCCGGGGCAGTTGTATCTTCCGTAGAAGTGACTTTTTCCTTCCTGGTAGCTGGCTCCCCTTGATTGGAGTTGACTAAGGCTTCCCTGATTGGCAGAAAGGGTGTTGAAGTAGCCATTAGTAGGACCCCTGTGGAGGGAGAAGATCCTACTTCTTGAATGTCTTCGGCTTCGCTGCTACTAGCCGTATCAAATTCGGCTTGAAGGGCCGCTTCTTCAGGATGAACCTGCTCCCAGCATCGGCAAGGGGCCGAGGTTTCTGCTTCTTGATTCCTGGACCGAGCCAGTTCAAAATATTCGGCTTCCACCGGATACTCATCAAAGGTTGCCCTCAAAGGGCCATCTTCAGTAGGATAGAAGGCGGAGATAGTATCCACCTCATACCGCCCACTGTAATAATATTCCTCCAGGGTGAAGCCCAACCCTGGATGTTGAGAGACACGCCTCATTTCCTTATCCAGATTTGCAGGATGCCACATCTTCTGGAAAGCTTCTTTGCGCTTTTGAGACTGATCGGGAGGGATGTGTTGCTTTTGAAACATCTTAGCCATCCGATCAGTTGTAAATGCCAGACCTTGGACAGGAACCCGCGGGTTGCCTAGATCTTCAGGGAGGCTGCAATCTGTATCTTCCCGAGTGGGATGCTCCTCAGCTGTATAGAACAAGCTGCTGGGCTCATCTTCCTGTGTCACCTCCCAGGCTTTGAAAGGTTTGACAGTGGGATCATTGAGGCCGGGGACTGGCTTGGTGAGGCCGACCGGGACTCCGATGCGGTCGTGCTGTCGATCGATCTGCACTTCCTTAGCCTTGGGGTACAATGCTGGGGGTGTCGCTCTACCGACATCTCCAGAAGCTGTGATGTGGGAGACCACCTTCGGCTTGACATATCCGCGTGGCGGTGGTGGATACCAACCGTTACCCGATCTATTCTTCGATGCCCCTATGGGGGCCTCAGCTTCAGAAACCTTCCGGGAAGGCCCTGTATATAGGTTGGCAACTTCCAAGTGACATTCAAACACCTCGAATGGGTGGATATCAACAAATATCCTCTCCTCCTTCCCCTGGAGGCTGTATTTGATGCATTGGTGGAGCGTGGAGGGCACCACCATATTTTCATGCAGCCATGGGCGGCCGAGCAGTGCTTTGTAAGAGGTGCGAGAGTCAATGACATGAAACTGCACCGTTGTAGTGAAATCTGCCAGGATCAGTGTGAACTCTGCCACTCCCATTGAAACCTCACATTTTTGGTTGAAGCAAGCGATACGCATATCCCTGAATTTCTCGAGATGCACGTTAAAGTGGTGCCTCTCGTATACTCTGTAAGGTAGAATGTTGACTGCTGCACCGAGATCAACCAGTATTCTGTTCAGCTCCCTTCCATTCAGGTGCCCTTTCATGTATAGCGGCCTGTTGTGGCTGGCCGTAGGTAGTAGCATGTCTTCTAGAGAGAAGGTCATACTGGCTTCTGGTATAGTCTCAGCTATGCAGGCTTCAAAATGAGCAGGCGTCTGCAAAGCAGTGATGATCGCCTGTCGAGTTTCTTCACTCAAGGAGAGAATTTCCCAGATCGTAAATCGAGCGGGGAGCTTCTGAGTAGCTTCATTATTCGGCTCCCAGCCCGGACATTGGAGAGCTTCATCTCTTCAGCCCATCTGGGCTTGGGGAAGTTCTGATTTGCAGGTCCAAACGGACCTGCTTCATCTTCCTCGGACCCGACACCCTCTTGACTGGCACCGGCTGTCGGGTCTTCTTTATTAGTTGCCGTAGGGCAAGCTTCATCTGCATTCGCATCCTCAGTAGATTGCGCTGGCTGCGGGTGAATGGCCCCGGGTGTAGGGTTAGCATCTTGGCAGGGCTGCTTCCCTTTTGACATCTTCATAAATTCAAGGAATGAAGGGACTGCCTTGCCCCCACTTTTGTTGTATAGGCCCGACGGAGGAGGGATTTGGACTCCCTTAACCTCCGGCGGAGGTGTCTTGTAGGGTTGCTCCCCTCTGAACATGATGTTGTGATTGGGTGGTGGTTGACGCCCCCATTTTCGGCCCGACCGAGTGGCATGCGCAGCAGTTGCGGCCTCGGCTTTGCCTCCCCCGGCATGGGGTGTGAAGCAAATTTCTTCTTCTTCCTCTTCTCCGATTAGGTTGAAGAGTGCTGATAGGGTATTGTAGGAGACGACCTGTGCTTTATTGGCCCCAGCGGCCTTTCTTTTCTTCTTCCTTTGCTTTCTCTTCTTTTTGATTTTTGCGGGTGCCCGCCCCCAGAACAGGCTGCCTTCTTCAGGGGGTGCTGCTTCAGCTTCCTCCACCTGTTTGAGTGAGAGTTGTTCTAGCTCTTGCCATGGGACGTGATCCCGTACCAGTAGAGGTTTCAATTCGGGCTGCACATATTCATCCAGCCCTTCAATCAGGTGCTGTAGTCAAAGGACCCCAGGATTGGTTTCCTTGATTGCTGGCAGCGGAGTTTGTCTCCTCCTGTTAGGTGTATGTATTCTGACAGCTGTAGGTGGAGTGACCCACACAGGTGCTACCACTAGCGGAGCAGGCCGGGGTGTAATGCCACGAATATGTGCTCCCTCTTTTGGGCGGGGTGCCCTCTTCTTCTTGTGCTTCACAGGGATCTGCTGCCACCCCTGTTGTTCTTTCACGGACTCCAGGAAATGGACTTCGTAGGTACTCCGTGTGCTTGCTTCAGAGATCTCCTCGGGCAATGCCTGGTAGAGGGAGATCATGTTGACTGCTGCTCTCCTAAAAAGAGCTTCATGTGGCTGAGGAGGGTCTACTTTGTACTCTCCCAGCTCTATTTCATTCTTCTTTATCATTCCTTCAATGACGTCTTTGAAAACATAACAGTCTTCGATTGGATGTCCCAACATCTGGTGGTAGGGGCAGAATCTTGGACTGTCTTTTCTTTTCAGGTCCTCCGGTCTCCTTGGTTCAGGCAGAGTGACCATGCTGTATTCTGTTACCCAGTCGAACAGGACTCGGGTCTTATCTTTTGGGAAGGAATAGGCTTTCTTCATTTTGTCCCTCAGCGAAGGACCTTCTTTATCATCTAGAGCTTTTGCAGGCTGCGGGGGAGCCGCCTTCTTGCCTTTCTCCTTCTGATGTTCGAACGCCTTGATATCAAGCGCATTCGCTTCTTTAGGTGTGGGGCGCCGTTCCGTAGCCTTGCCTTTCTGGGCTGTGCTGGCAGCTGACGCCGGGACAGGCTTGGCTAGGAAAGCCTCCACTTCGACCACCACATTATTCAGCCGGTCGAACGACCGTATTTCCATTCCAATCATCTTCTCCAGGACTTCCCTCCTGAGGTTTTGTTTGCATATTTGTACCGCGTCCTCCTGATGCGGGGGCCGCTTGCATCTCATTCTGAGGTTCCTCCACCTCTTGATGTAATCAAGGGCTGTCTCATCTGCCCTTTATTTTGTTGAGTAGAGTTCGGCCACTGTGACCTCCCTCTCTGTGACATGGAATCTTTCTCTGAACTTTCTCTGCATATCCGACCAGTCACTGATTGACCCGGCCGAGAGGCTAGAGTACCATTCAAATGCGAGCCCTGTCAGCGAGGACCCGAAGAATTTTAGCAAATATGACTCGTCGGTGGCCAGATCACCCATAACGGTCATATAATATGCAATATGCTCTTTAGGGGACCCTTTCCCGTTGAATTTGTCAAACTTAGGCGGCTTGTTGACCCCCGGGGGAAGTCGTTTAGCCGCATGGTGTTGCGGGTAGGGTACCCGATAGGCATCAAATGCGACGTAGTCGCCTTCACTTTTCTCTGCGAGCTTCAGCTCGATCATCCTCTCCACCATCATCCGGTTCATGACCGTGGGGTCAACCGGTTCTGGATAGAAATGCGCTGGCTGCAGGTATGGGGTGACCAGGGTGGTCGCCTATGGAGGACGCAGCAGCGGGGGTGTCGGGTGCACCTGAGGGAGCACCGGAGGTAGCAGCGGCTGAAGCTGTGGTGGCCGCTGTTGTGCCATCGCCATGCTTGGCTCTTACGGCTGGGACAATGTATAGAGCGTTGGAGGGTCGTCACGACGAGCCGCTCCCCGAGATGACTCACCCTGGACTTCGGGTGGTTTAGAAGCCGATGAATGTTCAGTCTTTTCCATCAGCTGCTTCTTCAGAGAAACTATCTCCCGTTGATATTTTTGTAGTAGCATCAGAACTGATGGGTCTATAGTGGTGGGGATACCCTCTGTTGTCTCCCCAGACGTATCCTCAGGAAGGATGTCGAGGAGGACGTCGTCTTCTTCTTCTGCCGTCACCACATTAGCGGTCAAGACGGGGGCCTTGTCATCCCAGTGGGGATAGACCTGGGGCTGTTTCCCTCTAACCATCATCAGAAGCCCTTTTGCCGCTTCTATTCTACGGGTAGTTGGCCCCGGCCGTGCGGCCAATTGAGCCAATTCTTGGGGGTCTTCAGGAAGCTCCCCATATCGGCTGGATATGCCAGCCATGTTGCAGGTAAAAACCTGCATCCTTCTCCTTTGTTGATAGACCCTCCTTCTGGCTTGCTGCAGAAAGGTCAGCCTTTTGAACACAGAAACTCTTCTTCTTTCTTCCCGCTCGGGGAAGGCTTCATCGGCTTCGACCTCGAAGCCGTCATTATATCCATTGTCGTCGACTGACGACACCATCATTCTATCTTCCATATTTCCTTCTTCTGTAGCTGATGGACAGTAACCTTCCTCAATGGCGACTATCTGCATCAGTCGCTGTTGTCCATCTTAATACGTTCGCGCCGATGTCATCAGGCCATGCCATCATTGCTTTAAATGCCCTATCTTCCTGTGGAGAGGCATCACCCTTTCCTCTGTCCTCATGGGAGCCATATCAAAGGGGCCGAATTCCCCCACATTCTACAACCCATTGAGCCATGGAGCCCTGCCATTGCAGGCTCTCTGTTGACTGCATCGGGGATATTATAACAAAGGGATGAAGTCCCATGTGATCTGGACCCTTTGAATCTCGGGCTATGCCCGGCACTCATTTCGGTTTCTACTCCGGCACTCATGAGTAGATAGCCTATAATATTCTCTTGGCACACTCCC
The DNA here is from genome assembly GCA_022559845.1 of Amorphophallus konjac. Taxonomy (NCBI): domain Eukaryota; kingdom Viridiplantae; phylum Streptophyta; class Magnoliopsida; order Alismatales; family Araceae; genus Amorphophallus; species Amorphophallus konjac. The sequence continues at coordinate 405,031,901 of CM040120.1, forward strand.
AAAGTAAGGGGAGATGCTGTCAAATTTTACCCAGAGCTTTACTCTACCACACGGCACGATGTTTCATCAGGAATTGCGTATCTAACCCCTCAATACGGTGAGAGCCTGAGCTACATCATCTCATGACATCTTGCCATCACAGGGAATACATCTCGTAATTGGTGATCTCCTTGGACCCCCTCGTGAAGGAAGCCACACTGATCCTCTGTTTCCATTCATCCATCACCCTGAGGTCCCCATTAAATGAAGAAACCCTCATAAGATTTGATAAAACCAACAAAGAAACGGCTCCCGACGCCACATGACTCCCGGCGCCGTCCCCTCCCGGCGCCAATCTCGCGCCGGGTGAAGGGCGCGCCGAGAAGCCCACCGCGTTGACTGCCCCTTCGTCCCAGCCACGCCGGTTGCCTATCGCGCCGATAGCCCTTTAGCTTCCCGTCGTGCCGGGATCCCGTCACGCCGTTTGGCCTTCGCGCCGGCTCCAATCCATACCATTTCATTTCAACAACAGCTGCCACCCAAATATCTGATGTCTCAGCAACTTCATTGAACCCAAACCCAATCTAAACTCAATGTACCACTCCTGTCAACCTTCATGCCAGCCTTCATTGTCTCACGAGGGAACTATGGTTCTTCACCTAGGTCCATGGGAGATACATTAATGGGGGGGTTTCACCCCTACATTATACCGAATCCGACATTTCTTCTGTCACCCCGCTGACCCTCGGAGTTCTGCCACCGCATGTCCTCCAACGGTCCTTAGAGGGGAATATTAACAAATGACGCGATGGTGGACACTGTCCCGTCATATGTGGATCCTTCTCGGGCCCAGGGCTACGCCCGATCCTCTTTTGGTTTCCATTCCGGCTCTCCGTGGATGGATGTCCCATATTCCCATTTGGCATAGTCCAAAGGAAGGGGACGTGCTGCCGAATTTATGTTACAACATCGTCGTCACACCCCGCATATCACGGTTCCTCGTGCATGGCTGCATCGACCCTCGGGTATATCAAATGGCGTTGACAGAAGGTCGTGTTGTGCCCAACCAGAAATCACCGCTATGTGCGATGGTGGTCTTCGGGCCTACGTCCTCCGCCACGTACCAAGGGTGCATAATTCTGTGAACTATGCATCCTTTGTATGATAAATAAATGCATCCCGCATGCCTTCATCATGGTCATCATGTAGTTTTTTTAATTCGGCTCCGATAGCCCACTATCTCGGCAATTAATCAAAGGTGTTCCCTCCTCGTGGGGGATGTAATTAACGCCATAGCCTTTACGGTGTGGCGGACTGCTGGTCCCGATCGAACCTCACTTTTGCCCGACACGGGTCAGAATGAGCGCATAATAAGATCGTCACCCACGTGACTGGCACGCCCGCGTCATTAATCAGCTAGTTAGTTACCAGTTAGCTAATTGACCGATCGCCCTAGCTAAGTTCTATTTACCTTAGTCTAGCGGCATTCCGCCCTGGCCGAGCTATACATACCCTTAGTCTAGTGGCACTCCGCCCTAGCTAAGTTCTACATACCTTGGTCTAGTGGCATTCCGCCCTGGCCGAGCTATACATACCCTTAGTCTAGTGGCACTCCGCCCTAGCTAAGTTCTACATAACTTGGTCTAGTGGCATTCCGCTCTGGCTGAGCTCTACCTTACCTTAGTCTAGTGGCACTCTGCCCTAGCTAAGTTTTACCTGTCTTAGTCTAGTGGCACCCCGCCCTAGCTAAGTTCTATTTACCTTAGTCTAGTGGCACTCCGTCCTAGCTAAGTCCATCTGCCTTAGTCTAGTGGCACGCTGGGAAGATGATGCTGGCGCGCCGGGAAGCTCAGGCCGAAAGGGTGAGGGACTGGCCTCTATAAGAGGGCGGCCCTTCGAACAAAAAAAAGGGAGGATCCTTCGAAGAAAAAAAGGAGAGAGCCCTTCGAGAAGAAAGGAGGAGGGTGCTTAGCCACCAGAAGAAAGGGGGGAGCTCGAGCGCCCTTCATAGAAGCAAAAAAAAAGAGAGAGGGGTTCGAGGAGAGAATCCAGGTGTGAGGGCCGTGCAACTGCAGCTTCTTTGCTCTCTCTCCTTCTCCGTCCGTCTGAGTATTCCTCTTTTGTTTTTCGCTTTCGAGCATCTTTGCTCTAGTAGCATCGAATGCTAATGTAACCCTGTTTGCAGGGATGAAGTTCGGATTTCTTTTCCTTTTGGGTTAGATTTCTTTCTCTTAAATCGCATATGTGTAAGCCATTTGGCTGAAGTAGTTAATAAAAGAATGGGATGAGTTCTGATATGCAGGATCATTCTCTTCCGCTTCCCTCTATATCCGAGGTTTTAATCTATATAGGGCTACCGCCAGCTGCAAATGTCTTATGTTTAATTTCTTCTATCTGTTGAGGCTTCTTTGCCATCGTTCTTTATCACTACCCCCAGCCACATTTCGAGGGCCTGAGACAGTCTATCTCATGGCTCCTCGTATGTGGAATGGAGAGGAATATCTTCAGGAGTTCTGGTTCATGGCTCTGCTCCTAGTGAGGCCCCAGCAGAGAGTTCGTCTCCCCCTCGAAGCCTCCTCTCTGCGATCATCCGAGTAAATAGCCCAGGTTTCTGAATAAACCTCCTCGCTTCGAATTCTCAAAGCCTCTGCCTTAACAAACCCTTAAAACCCCCACTTCAAAAAGCCTCCCGGCGTGAGCCCCTCTCGGCGCACGTTTCGCGCCGAGGGCTAGCCGCGCCGGTTGAACTTCAAGCCTTCACGCCGAAAGCCATATTATTCTTCTCGCCAATACCTTCATCCCTTCTATGCCAAGGATGGCCATCTTAATACGTTCGCGCCGATGCCATCAGGCCGTGCCATCATTGCTTTAAATGCCCTATCTTCCTGTGGAGAGGCATCACCCTTTCCTCTGTCCTCACGGGAGCCATATCAAAGGGGCCGAATTCCCCCACATTCTACAACCCATTGAGCCACGGAGCCCTGCCATTGCAGGCTCTCCGTTGACTGCATCGGGGATATTATAACAAAGGGATGACGTCCCATGTGATCTGGACCCTTTGAATCTCGGGCTACGCCCGACACTCATTTCAGTTTCTACTCCGACACTCGTGAGTAGATAGCCTATAATATTCTCTTGGCACACTCCCAAAGTAAGGGGAGATGCTGTCAAATTTTACCCAGAGCTTTACTCTACCACACGGCATGATGTTTCATCAGGAATTGCGTATCTAACCCCTCAATACGGCGAGAGTCTGAGCTACATCATCTCATGACATCTTGCCATCACAGGGAATACATCTCGTAATTGGTGATCTCCTAGGACCCCTTCGTGAAGGAAGCCACCCTGATCCTCTGTTTCCATTCATCCATCACCCTGAGGTCCCCATTAAATGAAGAAACCCTCATAAGACCTGAGAAAACCAACAAAGAAACGGCTCCCGGCGCCACATGACTCCCGGCGCCGTCCCCTCCCGGCGCCAATCTCGCGCCGGGTGAAGGGCGCACCGAGAAGCCCAACGTGCCGACGGCCCTTCGTCCCAGCCACGCCAGTTGCCTATCGCGCTGATAGCCCTTTAGCTTCCCGTCGCGCCGGGATCCCGTCGCGCCGGGATCCCGTCGCGCCGTTTGGCCTTCGCGCCGGCTCCAATCCATACCATTTCATTTCAACAATAGCTGCCACCCAAATATCTGATGTCTCAGCAACTTCATTGAACCCAAACCCAATCTAAACTCAATGTACCACTCCTGTCAACCTTCATGCCAGCCTTCATTGTCTCACGAGGGAACTATGGTTCTTCACCTAGGTCCATGGGAGATACATTAATGGGGGGTTTCACCCCTACATTACACCGAATCCGACATTTCTTCTGTCACCCCGCTGACCCTCGGAGTTCTGCCACCGCATGTCCTCCAACGGTCCTTAGAGGGGAATATTAACAAATGACGCGATGGTGGACGCTGTCCCGTCATATGTGGATCCTTCTCGGCCCAGGGCTACACCCGATCCTCTTTTGGTTTCCATTCCGGCTCTCCGTGGATGGATGTCCCATATTCCCATTTGGCATAGTCCAAAGGAAGGGGACGTGCTGCCAAATTTATGTTACAACATCGTCGTCACACCCCGCATATCACGGTTCCTCATGCATGGCTGCATCGACCCTCGGGTATATCAAATGGCGTTGACAGAAGGTCGGGTTGTGCCCAACCCGAAATCTCCGCTATGCGCGATGGTGGTCTTCGGGCCTACGTCCCCCGCCACGTACCAAGGGTCCATAATTCTATGAACTATGCATCCTTTGTATGATAAATAAATGCATCCCGCATGCCTTCGTCATGGTCATCATGTAGTTTTTCTAATTCGGCTCCGATAGCCCACTATCTCGGCAATTAATCAAAGGTGTTCCCTCCTCGTGGGGGATGTAATTAACGCCATAGCCTTTACGGTGTGGCGGACTGCTGGTCCCGATCGAACCTCACTTTTGCCCGACACGGGTCAGAATGAGCGCATAATAAGATCGTCACCCACGTGACTGGCACGCCCGCGTCGTTAATCAGCCAGTTAGTTACCAGTTAGCTAATTGACCGATCGACACGCGAAATAATGAATAAACAAGAAAGTAAGAAAAAAAGTCACGAAACAAGTCTGGCTTATTTTCTTTTTATTTGGTTATTTATTATTTATTTTATTTATTAATTTATTGGTTGGTTTATTAGTCGTGCCAGTCACCAGAGTGACGATTTTATTGTGCGCTCGATCTGACTTGGTCAGTCGATTGTGAAGTCCGATTCGGGACCGGAAGTCCGTCATACCATAAAGGCTATGACGTTAATTACGTCCTTCCAAAGAAGGACAACCCTTGATTAATCGCCAAAGTAGAAGAGTCCTAGGGGCAAAACCAATATGATAGATATGCTCATTCATTTGCAGGATAGAAGATGCATGCAGATGATCATGCGAAACAAGATATGACATATTAATATACGGAATAAATCCAGCAGCATATCCCCTTATCTTAGACTTTGCCAACTGGGAATATAGGACATCCATCTACGGAGTGCCGAGATGGAAGCCAAAGGAAAGATGGGCGTAGCCTGAGATCCAAGAGGATCTAGATGCGATGGGACAATGTCCATTATCATGGTATTTATTGATATCCCCTTAAGAAACCATTGGAAGACATATAGTGGCAGAACTCCAAGAGTCAGCAGGGTTAGAAGAAAATATCACGGTCAAACGGTATAATGTGGGGGTAAAACCCCATTAATTTATCTCCTTTAGACTTGGATGAAGAACCATGATTCCCCGTGATGTGATGGAAGTTGGCCTGAAGGCAAATGAGGTTGAGACATCGAGTTTAGACTGAGTTTAGGGCTTATTAAGGCTGCTGGGGAGTTGAGTGTTCGAACAATGGTCGGCACTAAGATGAACCGGCATGGATGAGAACCGGCGTGAAGGTAAACTGGCGCGGGTAGGCTTTCGGCACGGTGGCAAACCGGCGCGGGTAGGATTCTGGCACGAAGGGATCCCGGCGCGACATGAGGCCAAAGGGTAAACGGCGTGGCATGGTTCCCAGCGTGCATGGTTCCCGGCGCGCCCTTCACCCGGCACGGGTTTGGCGCCGGGAGGAGGTGGCGCCGGGAGGAGATGGCGTCGGGGGGAGATGGCGCCGGTGGCCATTTTGTTGTTTTTCTTCAAATGTTATGAGGGGTTTTATTGAGGGGGTCTCTTGTGTTTAATCAGGGCTTCATGGGCTCTGGTGATGATGTTTAGACAAGCTGAAAGGGGAAGAGAAATCCATCCACAGAAGGTCTAGGGAGACCATGTGACAATCGGCAGGAAATCTTGTAACGATCATATTCCCCTTATAGCAGGCAAAGGGCCATGAGATAGTCTGTCTCAGGCCTCTGCCAAACAGTAGGGGGTTTATTTATCAGTTTAACGAAAACATCACACGATATGACAAAGCAATGATCGTGAATGAATTTCGGCAGCATCTCCCCTTATTTTGGACTATGCCAAAGGGGGAGTATAGGACATCCATCCACGGAATGCCGAGATGGAAGCCAAAAGAAAGATGGGCGTAGCCCGAGATCCAAGAGGATCAGAATTAAGCCGGACAGTGTCCACTCATCATGGTGCCTTATCAATATTCCCTTAAAGGGACCAGTGGAGAACATGTAGTGGCAGAACTCCGTGTCCCGACGGGGTGAAAGAAGGAAATCGGAAACTCAAATTGAAATAAATGTAGGGGTAAAACCCCATTAGTGTAGCTCCTTCATGCATGAAATATGATGAGTGGGCCATGCATTCGGCGGTAAAAAGACCAGCGTGTGGGGACAACTGGAAAATGGGGGAAGTGAAGGCTCAGCGGCAATATGTAGAATGTGTGGCTCGGCGGAAGCATGCGGTTGATGCATTCGGCGCGAAAATGAAAGGAGATGCTCCTCGGCGTAGGAATAAAAGGGGTCCCGGCGCGGAAGGCAACCGGCGCGGGTTTGGCGCCGGGAGCTGTTGGTGCCGAGGTTAATTGGAAGGGGGTTTTGCGATTTAGGATTTCATGAAAAACCACCGGGTTTGAGCTCTGGGAGGAAATAAATTTATCCACGGAAGATCCACAGGGGGACGTCTTATGCAACGATAATCCGATTGAATGAACTGGAGACCATGAGATAAATTGTCTCGGGTTCCTGTCACGTATAATCAATGAATTCAGTAACTCACAAAACTCAACCGATTATAATGAGACTAAGTAAGTTAAAACCCCTTCACTATTGCATCTCTCCCGTGAGCGTCACAGACAGGCAGGATAGTAATCCCTGCTGTTTCTGTGAGGAGATGGCGACCGTAAAGCTAACACTCAGAGTCAGAAAGGGGAAAAAGCGTAAGAGAACTCCAGATAAAGAAGAACACAGACGCTAGACGCGCGGGAACTTCAAGAAGATGCAACCAAGATTAGTGGATGACTCCACTTTTTTTATTCATATAAGATCAGCAGAGCAGCTCGTACATATGATTCGAGGCTCTAAAAGGCCTCGAGAATTACATCGTCGCTTGACCAGAAAAGAAAAAGAGAGGATAGCAATAGAGAATACCAAATATATAAAACGGGGGAGCGGGAAGAATGTAGCCCCGAAGGGCATTACACAGTGGGACACCCACCTTGACAGCAGAGGGAAACCCTCACTTTCTTCGGCGCTCTTTCCCTTCTATGGGTTGGTGGCCCTCTCTCCCTTTTTTTTCTCTCGAGTTATTCTGTGTGTTCGCTCCGGCTCTATTGTTTCTTCTCCGGCTGCTCGATTTTTTTCTCTTCTTCATACACGCCGAAGGCGTGGTTATATAGAGGGCTGGCCCTCTTCTCTCGGCACGGGTCCTTCCCGGGGTGGTGGACAGTCGGCACGCTCGACAGCAGAACTCTCGGCGCGCTCCTTCTTCAGTATGGGCTTCGACGTCCCTTTAAGCTTTGATATGGTCTGGGCGCCTTTGTGGGCTTAATGGGCCCTTGTAGCCTCTCCGCCTCTTCCTGTATCCCTAGAAAATAAGGAATATAAGATGATTTAGTAGGAAAAATATGTTGACATTATTTATATATATGTATATATTATTATTTTATCATTTTTTATGTGTCAACAAATGCCCCCCACCCGTAGGTGGCGCGAATGAGGGACAGGTGAGCGGGGCCTACGGGTGAGACCCGTTTGAAAGCGTGTCTTTTTATTCATACGAGCATGCAGGCATTCAACAGCAAGCATAAGCTAGATATATGGAATAGCTCCCCTATATCGGGGATAGGACAAGGACAGCGCCTGTGACTCATATGCAGAGTACGGCTCACAAGGCACAACTAAGGGAGATGTGCATGCGCAGAGAGGACATCGCATAGAATATGTGCACAGCGTAAGCCATGATCTACACCCAAGGCCACTTCTCCATAGTGTGATAGTGCAAGTATGCGAGTAGTGAATCTCCGACGCAGGGATACGCAGATGTACTAGATAACATTAGAGCATTGCTCTAGCATCTACACACACAGCTGGGGCTCTCAATTTTCGGTAGCTTCGCACAACCCCCTTTAGCTTATTCCCAGTTCCGGACTTCACCGTTCGGCGCGAGTCTCCTCATGTGTCTCAATGGGGATTCCCGTCTACTAAGATTCATCTTTTATAGCAATTTTATTACGGACTTCACCGTTTGGCGCGAGTCTCCTCATGTGTCTCAATGGGGATTCCCGGCTACTAGGATTCATTATTTATAGTGATTTTATTGCGGACTTCACCGTTCGGCGCGAGTCTCCTCATGTGTCTCAATGGGGATTCCCGGCTACTATGATTCATCATTTATAGTGGTTTTATTGCGGACTTCACCGTTCGGCGCGAGTCTCCTCATATATCTCAATGGGGATTCCCGGCTACTAGGATTCATCTTTTATAGTGATTTTATTGTGGACTTCACCGTTCGACACGAGTCTCCTCATGTGTCTCAATGGGGATTCCCAGCTACTAGGATTCATCCTATCTATCGTCCTTCTTCTTCCCTTTTTTTTTAACTTGAGGGAAGGCAACTTTTTCCTCATGATTACCCCTCATGTGAGTGCAGACGTTTGAGCATCCATAAAGTATTAGGAAGAACCTTCTAGGATCCCTATGATAAGAGACCGCTGAACACATTGTGGTGCAAAGTGCGGGAGTTTTGCTTTGGGTGTATCTCACGAGTTGCGTTAGCGACATAGCTATGACTTTTCCACTAGACGCATGCACTCAGCCAATATTGACTTTTCATCCCTTAGTGTATGCCGTGGCACACACATGCTTAGAATCAGACAGTTTTATTTAGCAAGGAGATGTGGTCTTAAAAAATTGAAGAAGGTGTATTATCTTATAGTATAAGCAAGCATGCAAGCATGGCCAACAAACACCCAAAATTTTGAAAGCAAGCAATTTTTCATTTCTTTTTCTTTCTCTTTTTTTTATATTATTTTATATGTATGCATATATGTATATTTCACTATATATCCATTTATTTGTTCAAGCGCCTGATGCGAATACCTGCAGGTTAGTTATTCAAAATCCAGCAGAATTGATAACAAAATAATGGAAAAGGGCTTTATGCAGCAAGTCCTGGCGGGACGAAGAGGGTTGGTACTGGCCAACGAGAGCCGTTTTATTCAGATTATGGACCTAGATTAAAGTGGAGCGGTAGGCCTCAACATGGTGCCTTGGCCAAGGACGGGCAGCGGGTTTGATAGGGAGTCTAACCTGAATATAGAAAGTGGACTATAGAAGTCAACAGTTGGCAAGGGAAGCGGGCTATGACAGCCGAAAGGTAACATGGCAAGCAGGCTGTAAAAGCCAGGAGATAATGGGAGAATAGGATATGCAGACCTAGCGATAGCAGGGAAGCAGGCTTCAAGGGGAGCCCAAGTCATTGAGTTGTAGCAATCATCACGGTGGGACATGATGGTCATTGCTGAAGTAGGCCTAAGCCACAAGGGTAGCGAGACAATGGGCTTGAGGAGATGCTGGCCGACCTTGCCGATGATGACAAGGGCCATGAGTAGGTTGACCGATCTCGCCGATGGTGACAAGGGTCAGGAGTAGGTTGACCGATCTTGCCGATGGTGACAAGGGTCAGGAGTAGGTTGACCGATCTTGCCGATGGTGACAAGGACTGGAAAGGGTAGACGGTCTTGCCGATGGTGTCAAGGACCGAAAATGGTAGACGGTCTTGCCGATAGTGACAAGGACCGAAGAGGGTAGCGACTGATCTTGCCGATGGTGACAAGGGTCGAAGAGGTGGACGGTCTTGTCGATGGTGACAAGGACCGAAAAGGGTAGCGACCGATCTTGCCGATGGTGACAAGGGTCAAAAAGGTGGACGGTCTTGCCGATAGTGACAAGGACCAAAAAGGGTAGCGACCGATCTTGCCGATGGTGACAAGGGTCGAAAAGGTGGATGGTCTTGTCGATGGTGCCAAGGACCGAAAAGGGTAGCGATCGATCTTGCCGATGGTGACAAGGGTCGAAAAGGTAGACGGTCTTGCCGATGGTGACAAGGACCGAAAAGGGTAGCGACCGATCTTGCCGATGGTGACAAGGGTCGAAGAGGTGGATGGTCTTGCCGATGGTGACAAGGACCGAAAAGGGTAGACGGTCTTGCCGATGGTGACAAGGGTCGAAAAGGTGGATGGTCTTGCCGATGGTGACAAGGACCGAAAAGGGTAGACGGTCTTACCGATGGTGATAAGGACCGGAAAGGGTAGCGATCGATCTTACCGATGGTGACAAGGGTCGAAAGGGTAGACGATCTTGCCGATGGTGATAAGTACCGGAAAGGGTAGCGACCGATCTTGCCGATGGTGACAAGGGTCGAATGGTTAGACGGTCTTGCCGATGGTGACAAGGACCGTAAAGGGTAGATGGTCTTGCTGATGGTGACAATGACTGGAAAGTGATGATAGCAGGCCATGGGGACCGGGGTAGCCGGTTAAAAGAGCCAGAGGTACCAAGCTGTAAAGCCAGGATCAGCAGACTATAAGGTCTGGAAACATAAAACTATATGAGCCAAAGATAGCAGGATATAGGAGCCAATAATAGCATGCTTTAAGAGCTAGAATAGCAGGCCGTAGAAGCCAGGAATAGCAGGTTACGAGAGCCAGAGACAGCAGGCTTTAAGATCCAGAATAGCAGACCGTAGAAGCCAGGAATAGCAGGATACGAGAGCCAGAGACAGCAGGCTATAAGAGCCAAGATAGCAGGATATAGGAGCCAATAACAGCAGGCTTTAAGAGCTAGAATAGTAGGCCATAGAAGCCAGGAATAGCAGGCTATGAGAGCCAGAGACAGCAGGCTTTAAGATCCAGAATAGCAGACCGTAGAAGCCAGGAATAGCAGGATACGAGAGCCAGAGACAGCAGGCTATAAGAGCCAAGATAGCAGGCCGTAGAAGCCAGGAATATAAGAGCCAAGATAGCATGCCGTAGAAGCCAGGAATATAAGAGCCAAGATAGCAGGCCGTAGAAGCCAGTGATAGCAGGCTATGAGAGCCAGAGACAGCAGGCTATAAGAGCCAAGATAGCAGGCCGTAGAAGCCAGGAATAGCAGGCTACGAGAGCCAGAGGCAGCAGGCTATAAGAGCCAGGATAGCAGGCTGTAGAAGCCAGGAATATAAGAGCCAAGATAGTAGGCCGTAGAAGCCAGGGATAGCAGGCTACGAGAGCCAGAGACAGCAGGCTATAAGAGCCAGAATATCAGGCTGTAGAGGCCAGGAATAGCAGGCTGCGAGAGCCAGAGGTAGCAGGCTATAAGAGCCAGGATAGCAGGCTGTAGAAGCCAGGAATAGCAGGCTACGAGAGCCAGAGGCAGCAGGCTATAAGAGCCAATAACAGTAAGCTTTAAGAGCCAGAATAGCAGGCCGTAGAAGCCAGGAATAGCAGGCTACGAGAGCCAGAGATAGTAGGCTACAAAAGCCAGGATAGTAGGCTGTAGAAGCCAGGAATAGCAGGCTACGAGAGCCAGAGACAGCAGGCTACAAAAGCCAGGATAGTAGGCTGTAGAAGCCAGGAATAGCAGGCTACGAGAGCCAGAGAGCAGTAGGGAATCAGGCTTGTGAAAGCCGAAAGGTAGTTTAGCCAAATTATATGGTAGCAGGCCTTAGCCGAAGTGGCTAAGCCAGAAATGTAAGATAGTTGAAACGTGGGATAGCGAGCTTTAGCCAAGATAGCTGAAAGTCATGATAGCGAGCTTTGGCTAAGCCGAGAGATAAGATAGCTGAGGTGTAAGGTAGCAGGTTTGGCTGGAATGGCTCTGCCGAAAGATAGGATAGTGGTCACATGTTGTGGGGAAGCGGGCTTCCAAGCCGACATCCAGGAGGATGGAATGTGAGTTGAAATTGAGGAGAGAGGGACTGAATAGTCACAATCAAGGGAAGTGGGCTTCGTCGACAGGTCTAGGCCGTTGCATTGCATTGATCATTGCAATGAGACGGGTGTATGAGTCCTGATAGCAAGCTTTGGCCAAAAATGGCTAAGCCGATGGATGAAGCAGTTGGAAATTGTAATAGCGGCTTTGGCCGGAATGGCTAAGCCGAAAGATAGAATGGTCAAAAATTACGATAGCAGCTTTGGCCGGAATGGCTAAGCCGACAGATAGAGTAGTTGAAAATCATGATAGCAGCTTTGGCTGGAACGGCTAAGCCGAAAGCTAGAATAGTTGAAAATTATGATAGCAGCTTTGGCTGGAGTGGCTAAGCCGAAAGATAGAATGGTTGAAAATTATGATAGAAGCTTCGGCCAGAATGGCTAAGCCGATAGATAGAGTAGTTGAAAATCATTAGAGCAGCTTCGGTCGGAATGGCTGAGCCGGAGGACGAGACAATCAACAAATTGTGATAGCGGCTTTAGCCGGATGATGGAATGGCTGAAAATGTATAATAGCGACTTCGGCTGTCATGGCTGAGTCGGGGAATAAAATAGTTGGAAGTTGTGAGATATATGGTAGTGGGCTTCAACCGAGGTGGATGAGCCAAAAAAAAAAGATACTTGAAATGCATGATAGGGTGTTGGGCTTGCCAACAAGGATAGCTGGCTTCGACTGGATGTCAAAGGCCAGAGGATAGGATAGCGGATCCTGGTAGGATGTTGGACTTGGAAGCAATCTGGAATTGATGTTGCCTTGACGAACTGCCAAAGACAACCCATGCATCTGACCCAGACGGAGGTCTGCGTCAAAGGTAGAATCTTGATGCCAACCTGACAATATGTCAGAGCTGACAAACCTTACTCAGACGGTAGGTCTGGGACAAGGGTAGAATACAGACATCGACCTGACGAGATATCGGGACCGACAAATCTTTCTCGGACGGCGTGTCTGGGACAAGGGTAGAATACAGACGTCGACCTGACGAGATATCGGGACCGACAAACCTTGCTCGGACGGCGTGTCTGGGACAAGGGCAGAATACATACGTTGACCCGACGAGATGTCGGAATCAACAAACCTTGCTCAGACGAGAGGTCTGAAACAAGGGCAGAATACATACGTTGACCCGACGAGATGTCAGAATTAACAAACCTTGCTCAGACGGGAGGTCTGAAACAAGGGCAGGATATATAAATGGGCATTGACTCAACAGAATGCCAAAATCAAGCAACTCAGCGAAGACGTGGGGTCTAGGCCAAGGTTAAAACTTAGCCGATTGGCGAGGGCTAAGAATGGTACCCTCCAAAAGTACTCCTGGTACAGACCAGCCCATAGTGCAGGTTGTGTTGTCCGGTGGGACTATTGATGGATTTGACTATGTTGTTATAGCGCCGGTGGGGCTAGGGATTAACATCTGAGAGCTCGGCCAAGGCGGGGTGCCTTGAGCCAGAGGGAAAAGGTTTATGGGCCTAGCCTGGTGGCAATATTTAACAGCTCGACGCAGACGGAGTGCCTTGCGCCGAGGAAAAAGCTTATGGACTCAGCTCGGTGGGACTTGATGGGCAGAGTCTAAGAGCTCAACGAGGGCGGAGTGCCTCAGGCCAAGGTAAGGGGTAGCTCGATCAGGGCGGAGTGCCACTAGACCAAGGTGGAGGTAGCTCGATCTGGGCGGAGTGCCACTAGACCAAGGTAAAGGTAGCTCAATCTGGGTGGAGTGCCACTAGACCAAGGTAAAGGTAGCTCGATCTGGGCGGAATGCCACTAGACCAAGGTAGGTGGAGCTTAGCCAGGGCGGAGTGCCACAAGACTAAGGGTAGGTATAGAGCCCGGTCAGGGCGGAATGCCGCTGGACCAAGGGTAGGTAGAACTTAGCTAGGGCAAAGTACCACTAGACAAAGGCGGATGAAACTTAGCTAGGACGGAGTGTCACTAGACTAAGGTAAATAGAACTTAGCTAGGGCGGAGTGCCACTAGACTAAGGCAGATAGAGCTCGGTCAGGGCGGGATGCTACTAGACTAAGGCATGTAGAACTTAGCTAGGGCAGAGTGCCACTAGACTAAGGTAGGTAAAACTTAGCTAGGGTAGAGTGCCACTAGACTAAGGTAGGTAGAACTTAGCTAGGGCGGAGTGCCACTAGACTAAGACAGATATAACTTAGCTAGGGTGAGGTGCCACTAGACTAAGGCAGATAGAGCTTGGTTAGGGCGGAGTGCCACTAGACCAAAGTTGGTAGAGCTCGGCCAGGGCGGAATACCACAAGCCAAGGGAGAGATTTTATGGGCCCAGTGGGACAAGTTTGGTATCTCTTAGCGTGTCTGCGTAGCTGTTTGCGGTGGAATGCCGAAGGATGGCAAGGATGTATTAGTTATGAATGTGGGTTCCACACTGGGGGTAGAGAGTCAATCCCGGTGGGACTAATGGGAAGCATTTTGCAGGATAAGGAGGAATCCCATTCTAACATTGAATGAAATGCAGCAGATGGGTCCTCTAAGCGAGGAGCTCGAAATCTTTAGCAGTCGAGCTTGTCGAACAGTTAGCATTTGTAGCAGGTTGTCCAGTTCACGGTGGGATGTTGGTGTGCCCTGAATAATCTCGTTCTCTCTTCTTTTAGCTTTGGATGCCCCCATGCTGGGGTGGATAGTCGGAGAGTTCATTATCCTTTTAATGCCCCCAAGCTAGGGTGGATAGCTGAAGACGAGTTGTTCAAAGCACGTCTTTCCATTGGGTAGCTTGTTCGCTTCACAATAAGTTGTGTAGGCAGACAATAGCAGGGAAATCTGGCCGTTGGACTCCACCCTCTTCTCTTTTGTTGGCAGCCCCCGAGCGGGGAATAGAGTCTTGCTGTGCCCAGCGGCACCTCAGAGCTTGATTGCGACTGAGCATATTTTCATTCTTGCCCCCCCCCCCTTGCTCGGAGAGAGTTGAGCCTCCATTATTGTGTGCTGGAGCATATAGAGCAACGGCTACGTTGTGTCGGGTCATTTCATTGGGAAGGACATTCTTCCTTGCATCTTTATCATTTTGCAGTTGGCCCTGATATGAGTGGACTCCATTCTGAGCTGATGGCTTGAATAAAGAGGGCAACACATCGAGCGGTAAAGCAGCATCTTTTCTTCTATTCTTGGGTTTATTTCTATTTTGGTCTTCAGCAGTTGTCCCGGAGATGGTGCAACAATTGCATTTGCTTGGCCTCTCGCCACAACGGAGGGACCTCGGGATGCATCTTAGAAGGTGTACCGTCCCGATTGATGTACAGAAACGGTGTTAGCCGTCATCTTGAAAATGGGCATCAGGTGAGGGCGAGGTGGATCCACCCTATATTCACCAACCTGCAATTCACCACTTTGGATCAAATCCTCCATGATGTCTTTGAACATGTAGCAGTCCTCGATGAGATGTCCCCTCTTCCGATGGTAGGGGCAAAATCGAGGGTCATCTTTTCTTTCGATGTCATTTGGTCTCTTGAGCTCCGGGAGGACGACCTTGTTGTACTCAAGGGCCCACTCAAACAGACGCTGGGTCTTATCTTGCGGAAAGGAGTATGGCCTTTTCATTCTTGCCCTTAGTGAAGGGGGTTTTTGTTCAGCAACCTTGGTAGAGGAGGAGCTAGTTGCCTCATGTGCTTTCCTCCACCGACGCTCGAAGACTACAAAGTCAACTGCTTCTATTCCTTCTAGTGCCGGCTGTTCTTCAATTGGCTTGTGCACTTGAATTGGAGGTGTAAAAGCCGGGCAATATTTGGCCAGAAAGGCTTCAATTTCAATTGCCGCATCTTCTAATTGGTCGAAGGTTTTGACTTCGAGGCCAATTACCCTTTGTAGGATCTCTGTCCTCAGATTGTGCTTGCATAGCTCGACAGCGTCCTTGTAGCTTGGCGGATGTTTGCATCTCACACTGAGATTCTTCCAACGTTGAATGTAGTCCGAAGTAGACTCATCATCTTTCTGTTGGATCATATATAACTCTGCCTCAGTGACTTCTTCCTCAGCAGATTTTATCTCAGTTGCTTGTTCTATTACTGGCTTGTTTGTTATGGCTGTCGCCGTTGGATTTCGGCGTAAGCCAGCTGATTGTAGAGGCGGCATTGCATGAGACGTGGAAGCTGCCCCCTGACGTACCTGGAGAGCTGAGGGGTACGCGGGGGCCGCGTGGTATAGCTGCCGCGGGAGGGCGTTCCCGTCGTGGCCTTGTGTTGACTGTGGCATAGCTGGTTGTGTAGACACGCCAAAATTGATGCTATGTTGATCAAATCTCATGTCACTATGTTGACGCCCCAAAGTGAACTTCAATACATTCATAATATGAAGTTTTTTTTCTATTTTTGTGGTTTTTTTTGGTTTGTTCTTGCATTTTTGTGCTTCGCGACCTGAAGAGGGGCGTTATTTTAAAAGCGACCTTATCCAGGGCGTGTTCAAAAGAAAGGACGACCAAATGTCAGGGCGTCAATTCCTGGTATTATCCGGTTTCAAAATAAATTCCAAATAAAGAATAACATCCTTCCTCAGGGCGTATTTTCAAGTAACGCCTTTATCTCAGGCGTTTTCTCATAATTTTTAAATAAATAAAGTTTTATTTCCAAATTTAAATCTAAGAAGTGACGCCCTTAACTAGGTCGTGTTATGGAGTAACGTCTTTAGGTAGGTCGTCAATTCAAATTTGACGCCCTTCTGAAGGTCGCATTTTATGTTTCGGTGTCCTGTTTGAGTGTGCCTTTCCTGAATAGTTCCCTGCCTTCTTTGGTCACCTTGCTCGATCAGGGAACTGGAGTCCTTGCCATTGATAACCATTGCCCGTTCTTATCTTCCCAAATCTGTGGTCATCTTGATCTAAACCCTATATAAGCATGCTCTGGTCGATCTTGACAGAGGTTACCGAGGTTAGAGGTTATACATATAGATACGTACAGGATTTACATAGGCTCTCTTCATCTTCTTCTTGTGCGATCTTTTAGAAGAGCTCTCTGCTTCCTCTTCTTCCTGCCAGCAGCATCGAACCCGTTTCCCCTCTACTGTCGTCAGGGACAGCAGGGGTATTTTGATTATCTATTTGTGCTTTTCCATCAGTCATCATCCACCGTTTTCTTTTCTTGCACTAGTATCATATTTCTCCTTTCCCTAACTCTTTAGGGGTTTTAAAAACCAAAAAAAAAGAGGTGTGCATGTTGTGTTCTCTTTCATCATCATATCATCTATTTGGGATTGATACTACATTCACTCTTGGCTGATCCATCTTTTCTACTTGTTTGTTCTTTTTTGCAAGGGTAATCAACAAGGAGAACCCCTTTCATCGGCCGGCCGATAGAAGGAGGAGGAAGGAATTCACAATCCATCCCGCATCCCACTTATCACCAGGTATTCGCGATCATCTATTTTTATTATTGAGGTAACCCCTCTGGCGATCACTCTCCTTTATAGCACCACGTGCTTTCTTTTGTCTTTATTATCATATCTCCATCATTTTTACATATTTCATATAAGTGGTTTGTTCCACATGTGTGGATTTATCACGATCTACAAATTGGCGATCACGGTGGGACTTCCACTGTTTTTCTTTTGATTACCATCTCCTATTGGCACCCACGTGTGCCCTTTCCTATTGGCACCCACGTGTGCCCTTTCCCCTTCGGCACCCACGTGTGCCCTTTCCCCTCGATACCCACGGTACCCCTCCTTTTGTGCCCCACGGGCACCCTCCACCGTGCACACTGCACACTCCCGGGATCAGCCAGTTTGTGATCTGAATTAACGCCTCACCCAGAGGCGCGTTTTAATTTAACGCCTTCATCCAGGGCGTCTGATTTATGTTTAACGTCTTCTGATAAGGCGTGCTTCATCATATCCCCTACTTTTATTACGCTGTTTGTGGATTCACGCCCTGCCCCAGGGCATCTCTTTATTGCTTAGCGCTTCACATCAAGGCGCGTTTCCAGATTTGACGCCCTCTTCCGAAGGTGTCCTTTTAACATATAGCGCCTCACACCAAGGCGTGTTTTCTCCATTGCCTGTGGAATCCCCCAGGGATTCACGACAGTCTCAATGTCGTCTTTTTTGTTGATAGCGACCATGGCTAGGTCGTCTCTTTCCTGTGATTTTACAGAACCCTGCTGTCTTTGCTTATTCATGCTGCATTGATTCTTATATTGATTATTTAGCTATATTGGTGTGATCTGCATATCTTGGCTTGCATCTTGTGGCATTTGGTTGAGAGACCTCCTCTCTCTACACTAGGATCCCACACACCTCTCTTGGAATCAGGACAACCCTCCATTGAGCATTCCGTCTCTTTGGACCGGAAATCCCTTTTCCAAGACCTCCGTAAGTCCCCGTACCCGTGGATTCCCTCACGGACGCCGGGCTGGTTGTACCCTCGAAGTACCCGGAGTATAGAGAACCCATCGTTGGTGAAGAGAGAGAAAGAACCTAGTTGACCCGGAAGTCACACTTGGATCCAAACTAGGTTCCACTTTGCAAAGAGGAGTAAATTATTCTGCAAATTAATCCACTCTAATCCCAAACACACACTAAAATCTTGCGTTCATCTCAACTTGGTTGCATAAACTTGCTTGGGTTGATTTGTTTAAGCTTGTTTGGATTGAGTGGTTTTTGTCCAGTAGTTCCTTTATAAAGCTCTCTCTTTTTAAACCATGAAACTCCGTTCAGGTAAAATCATCAACATGGCAGGCTACAGGTATTCTTATGATGATGAGGATGAGAATGTTTTTGGTCAATATGAAATCCCCCTCCAAGATTCCATTTATCATGAGGGAAACTACCCTCCTCTTCAGTCTCATTACCCTCAGGTTCATGTGGTTGATACCACTCCTCAAGAGGTTGTGCCCTCTTCTCAGACTTTACCCTCCAACACTTCAGGGAACCCTTCCCCATCCTTCAATGTCACGGATTTAATTAATGCTCTATCTCAGTTAGATGATTCCCAGCGGCAAGCAGTTCAGACCGCCTTGAAAGGGAAGTCTGTTCCCTCCTCATCCTCTAATCCCCCTCCAGCCGAGAGTGGCCATCACCTCACTAATGACCAGGCGGTCTTGCATAAACCCACCTCTCGTCCACCAACGCCCAGTGCGGCCATGCCGGCCCAACAGGCGAGCTACTCAGCGGTTAGGCCTCAGTTTTCCCAACCTCCCCGAATTCTACGGACGCCTATACCCCATTCTTTCATTCAAAATTCGGCCCCAGTCGAGGCCGACACCAATGTTCTACTGCTCCAGAAGTTGGCCAGCATGGAAGAGCAACTGAAGAAGGTCACTACGGCCAAGAATGCACCGGAGATCTCCCTCCCCACACTGCCAGTTTTCCACTTACCTCCATCTGAGATGCCAAATTTTCGGCGATATAATGGGACTGGTAATCCTTTCATTCATTTGAAGGATTTTATGTACGAGACCTCCTTCTGGCAAGACAACAAGGCCTCTTTGGCCTATTTATTCAGGAGATCTCTAGAGGGGCCAGCCCTTGAATGGTTCTATTCGTTGGATCCTGCTGATGCCAGCGACTTTGATATTGTTCAGAAGAAGTTCTTGCAGAAGTATAGGGACCGAGTCGGGCCCTCCCTCTCAGTCACAGATCTGGTTGCAGAAAAAATGAAGCCCGAGGAGGACTTCATCATATTTGCTGATAGGTGGCGTTCAATGGCCGAGAAGTTGAAAGACGCTTTGGCGGAACAAGAACAAGTTAAGATGATAATTTCCAATGCAACTCCTCAGTTCCGGCACATACTGGCCATGAACAGATTAACAACCATGGAAGAGCTCTATGAAAGAGCTCGTTATATCCAAACACAGATGAAGGATTCGCCCATCATGGGCATGTTTGAGCCGAAGCCACGACTATTTAAGAAAAGTACAAATGTCAACAACAGCGGGCCCACGACTGAGGGCACAATTGCAAACGAGCAGGTTGGCGTAATTGGCCACCCCCACCATCAATCTAACCCACGGCCTAACCCACCTCCACCACAAAACCCCCATTTCAACTCCACTCCACAACACCAATTCGCACCCCAACATTCCTTTGCTCCACCGCAAAACCAAGCGCCCCGCGCTGACCCTCCGGCTCCACAACAGTACCACCAGGTACCACCACCTACCAACTATGGCCAACAACAACAACGGAGACCACCACTTGGCCCCAAGAGAGCCCACTAGCCTCCACTGCCAGAAAGTCTCCCGGATATTTTCAACGCCTTAATGGCCGCCAACTTGCTCATGTTACCAAGGGAAAGAACAGCGTGGCCCACTAATGTTGACACAGCCCGTTACTGCGCTTTCCATCGCGCACCTGGTCACAACCTTGATCGTTGCTTCCACTTTAGAGATTATATTTATGATCTAAATGACCAGGGCGGCATCAACTGGGATGAGATGAGGCAGTTTATTGCCACCATGAAAGAAAGAAGGCCTCATCGGCAGCAACAAGCTCAGCAGCCACAGCAACCAGCTCCACAGCAACAACAACAAGCTCCAGCGCCTCAGCAAGATATGGGGATTGTCCACAATCTACTGCCGGAGCACCCGCCAAACCAGCACGTAAACCCTGTCACGTCTCTCCCTGAGGTGGAGAGAGGGCAGGGATGGCATGAAGAAAACGCCTCTGTCGGGGCATTTAATCACAATCAAAATCAACCTCCGCGCCTCTTGCGCACCCTTTCTTCTTCTTCTACCCCCCAATTGAGCCGATCCCTTCCGCGCCCCGTTAATCCACCTACCCCCACCTATTCTCCAACCTTGCCGGTTCGCCCCCTTCTTACCCACTTACCACCTCCACAGCCTACACCACAACAAACCCCATCTACCACCAACCCTTCACCACTGCCATCTAGGCCACTCCTTAACCGCCCGTCGCCAACGCACGTTGCACCCGCCATCACTACTCCTCCACCGGCAAGGATCCCTCTACCATCGGCTCCCCCACCTTTTATGCCCAGATCTCTCCTCGTTCCACCCACCAATTCACCCCGCATTCGGGTATCCCTTTCTACTCCTACGCCTCCTACGGGGGCATCTTTATTGAACTCTTCATCAACACCCTCTGTGGGGGATCCTTCTTCAAACACTCCTCCACCGCTTATCAACACTAACACACCCTCTTCTTCTTCTAACCCTCCTCCCACACTTGCCCCGACAGAGGCGCGTCAAGGTGTGGCGCCGCTCCGCAGTGGATGGATGTTCCACCGCATTTTTCCACAGAGAGGGTTAGAGCCCGCGCAGGGGCCGCAAGAACAGGAACAAGAACAGGAGTCCATACCAGGCACAGAATACGACTTGTTAAAGCATTTGGACCGGACTCCGGCAAGAATTTCAATCCTAGAACTGATCAAGAGGTCGACCACTCATCAGATGGCTCTAAGGGAATATCTGCAGAAAGTCATGGTCAATGAGGACATTCCAGTCGAGCAGATAACCGCAGTCTTAACACCTACTGGCAGTCAACCAGCAATCACTTTTTATGAGCATGAGCTGGCACCGATCTCAGCAAGAAAATATGCTTTATGCATCACAGTTGATATCAATAAGGTGGCTGTACAACAGTGTTTGGTGGACACTGGGGCATCCATCAATGTCTTGCCGCCGAGCACTTTGAAGTTGTGTGGCATTCCGGAAAGCCAAATTCGGCCATCCACCATAACGGTCACTGCATATGATAACACGAAGAAGCCTCCTCTAGGCATGATTACTTTAAAAGTAAGTTTGGGTCCAGCAACAATCACAGCTGATTTTCATATTTTGAACATGGATCCAACATTTAATGGCATTCTTGGCCGTCCCTACATCCAGCAGCTCGATGCGGTGCCCTCGACGAATCACCAATGCCTTAAATTTCCACACAAGGGCCGCATTATTAAAGTCACCAGTATGCCAATTTTGCCAGAGGAGGATATTCATGTGGCTTCATCAGTTCCTTCTATTTGGCCTGCCAATAAGCCATTGTTATCTGTATTGGACGTCCCTCGCCCACAGTCGACGCCATCCGAGACTATCACAACAGTTGCTATGACACCCCTGCCTTCTAAGGGGAAGAAGAAGAAAACGGTGATGAACACCCATGGCTGGAACATTTTAATAAAAATGGGGTATCAAAATGGCAAAGGTCTGGGTGCCAATTGTCAAGGCAGGATTAGGCCTGTAAAGCCTCAGAAATTGATTGCAAAAGGTGGTTTGGGTTACAAAGGGCCAGGTAAAAATGAAGATGAACCGTGGGCAGTTATGACATCTACATTGAAGACAGATCGCCAGCCGCTTACCTGGACATTGCAGACACATTTTGTCACGGGTGGCTTTCAGAATAATGAGCAAACTACAATAATCACTTCCGTACTAGACTGTCAGGATGTTCATGCTAGACAGTTTGCTCGTCATATTGCCCCGCTGGCCACTTACAAAGCCCTGGAGTCCTTAAGGCCTGATAAAAGAAGGAAAATGGATGATCCGGAATGTGACTGGTATAGGTGGTTCGATATGCAGGACATTACTATTCCTTGAGCCGCCTCTTTATGCCGACTGATCCGGAATGGCCGCCGCTCATTCATGATTTGATTGAGAAACCTGCTGTGATTACAGACAAGAGGCAGTTGCTGAGTGATTACACAGACACTGGGGAGCCAGATATTCCGTTTGAAGAAGGTTTCACTGTGGACAGGCTGTGAGCCGGCCTCTTTTCCCTCACGTCCATGCATCCGTCTCTTCTTGCTTCCTTACATTCCCACTGGTTTGGTCGCGTGCCGAGACCGCCACCGATTATGATCAATTTCGCTCCAAGTTCAATCCAAGTTTCTCTCTCCATTCCTCCTTTGCTCCTCGAGCAATTCTCCAGACTCTCCATTACGCCCCCGCGTGGGCCATCACTGATTCAATCTTTCTCCAAACTTTCAATCTCCACTCCTCCTGCTATTCTCCCCTCGCATTGCTTTCTTCTAGAAAAAGAGAATAAAAATAAAGATAAAAATAAAAATGAAAAAAAAATGCCAAAATTCCAACTTTCCAATTCTCCATCTCTATTGAGGAGACCTCCTACTTTTCTCCCGAGTGTGTCCCGACCCAGGGGCCACTCCTTCAAGATTCATTGATAAACCTCTTTTCCCCCTCTGGTGAGGGGTCTTCATCTGTATCACCTCCTGTATCCGCTTTCTCACCTCCTTCTTCGTCTAATAAAGCTAGTTGCTCCTCCTCTTCTTCTAATAAAATTCATGGGGTAGATTTTCATAAGAAACCCAAGGGTAAGCAGATTCCTCGTAGGTTTCTGTTGGAGTTAGCCAGAAGGTGCCAGGCTTGTTTAGCTCTTCCTGGATTTGTAGAGAATCTGATTATCCTGCCAGAGTCGGAATATGAGGATGCTAATGTTTCTTATGAGGGTTTTGGTGTTTATGAAATCATGAATGATGAAGACCCTGTTGAAGAGGGGGATGAAAGTTATGAAGAATATGAGGACGAGGCTGATGCCTTTGCCAGTGGTATGAGGAGATTTGATGAACCATCAGCCTCCGTAGAAGAGCCTACCAAAGAAATTAATTTGGGTACCGAGGAAGACCCTAGAATTGTCCTCATCAGCAAGAATTTGCCGCTCTCCGAAGAGGAGGCACTTATTTTGATTCTTCAAGAATACAAGGACACGTTCGCATGGAGTTATGAAGATATGCCTGGATTAGACCCTGCGCTCGTTGAACATCGTCTTACACTTAAGCCAGGGTCTGTATCGGTCAAGCAACGGTTGAGGCGTTTCCACACTAATATGGCTTTGAAGATGAAAGAAGAGGTCGACAAACTCCATAAGGCTAGATTTGTTAGAGTTGTCCTCTACCCCAACTGGGTGGCTAACATCGTCCCGGTTATGAAGAAAGATGGAAAGGTTCAGATTTGTATAGACTTCCGGGACCTCAACCGTGCGTGTCGTAAAGATGACTTCCCCCTCCCTCATATTGATGTTCTAATCGATAATACGGCAGGATTTGAGACTCTCTCTTTTATGGATGGCTTTTCAGATTACAATCAGATTCGACTGGCTGAAGAAGATCAAGAGAAAACATCATTCACTACACCATGGGGCACATACTACTATGTGGTCATGCCTTTTGGACTCAAGAATGCTGGAGCCACCTATCAGAGGGCTATGATGGCGATTTTTCATGACATGATTCATATCTATATTGAGGTGTATGTGGATGACCTGGTTGTAAAATCAATGACAAGGATTGAGCATCCTGGGGTTCTAGCTAAGGTCTTGCAAAGATCACGAGAATATCAATTGAAGATGAACCCTAAGAAGTGTGTATTTGGCGTTTCATCAGGAAAGTTACTTGGATTTATTGTTAGCAAGAGGGGGATTGAAGTTGATCCCAACAAGGCGAAGGCCATTAGAGATATGCCTCCTCCCAAGAATCTGAAGGAAGTTCGAGGATTAATCGGGAGGTTGCAATTTATTCACCGCTTTGTCTCCCAGCATTCACAAAGATGTAGGCCAGTTTACGAGCTTACTAAGCCGGGAGTCAAGTTTAATTGGGATGACAAGTGTCAGGTAGCCTTTGATAGATTAAAGGATTATTTGGCCAATCCTCCTATCCTGAGGCCGCCAATTCCAGGCAAACCACTCATTCTCTATGTCTCAGTCCTAGATGACTCTGTAGGTGCTGTCCTAGCTCAAGTGGATGAAGAAGGTAAGGAGAGGGCAGCATACTATTTGTCTAAACTTCTTAACCCTTGTGAGCAGAGGTACTCAGCCATGGAGAAGACTTGTGCTGCTTTGGTCTGGGTAGTCCAGAAATTAAAACACTATTTCCTAGCTCACGAGGTTCACCTCATTGCTCGCATGAATCCAATTAAATTCCTCCTTGAAAAATATGTCCTCACTGATCGATTAGCACGCTGGCAAAGCTTCCTCTCCCAGTTTGACATCACTTACATTCAACAGAAAGCTATCAAAGGCTACGCCATTGCCGAACACCTTGCTCACCACCCTCTTCCCCGCTTTGATCCTGTCAATTCGGAGTTTCCAGACGAAGAACTAATGTCCATTAATCGACCCCACGATTCTATGTGGACGTTACATTTTGATGGAGCTCTAAATTCCCAAGGAAGAGGGATCGGCATGGTTCTTTTAACACCAGAAGGGGTCACCATCCCATTTGCTGCTCGGCTCGCTTTTCCTGTCACAAACAATATAGCTGAGTATGAGGCTCTTTTAGCCGGTCTCCAAACTGCTCATCAACATGGTGTCACCCATTTGAGGATTGTTGGAGATAGTCAGCTTATTCTGCGCCAGGTGCTCGTCAAGTGTCGCACTATCAATCCCAAGCTCAAACCCTACCAGGAACTTGCTTCAGCTTATGCCAAGCTCTTCACCAAATTGATTTTCGTCCATGTTCCTCGTAGCCAGAATATCTTGGCAGACGCCCTTGCCTCTTTAGCTTCTGCTTTAGTCTTCCCTCTTGAGCGTGATTTTCATGTTCCTCTGATTCATCAGCGCAACACTCCAGCTATTAAGGATCGTGCATTCTTTGATATTAGGGATCAAGTGCTCGAAAAGGTCAAGCAGAGGGAAGCTCTTAAAGGCAAAGAGGTCATGTTATTAGATTGGCAAGAGGAATTGGCTGACGAAGAAAAACCTTGGTATTATGAGATCGCCAGATATTGTAATAATCAGTCCTATCCCGAAGAAGCCACTGTGGAAGAAAATAAAGCAATCAGAAGAGTGGCTCAGCGTTATGTCTTGGTTGGAGGTGTGCTCTACAGGAGAGGGCTCACCGGTGTTTTATTAAGATGCCTCGACGATGATGAATCATGGAAAGTTGTGGAAGAGGCGCATTCTGGGGTGTGTGGTGGTCATGTGAACAGCCAGATGCTAGCTAAGAAGATCCTTAGGCTATGTTTCTATTGGCCAACTCTAGAAGAGGATTGCTCCATCTATGTTCGAAGGTGTGTTAAGTGCCAACTGCACGCCGACAAAATTCATTCTCCTACTTCTTCACTCCATCCTATGTCCTCCCCATGGCCCTTCTCCATGTGGGCTTTTGATATTATTGGACCTCTTGGTGATTCAAACCTCCTGACCTAACAAAAGTCGTTCATCCTCACGGCAACGGAGTACTTCACCAAGTGGGCGGAAGCGGAAGCTTACGTGGAGATTAAAGCATCAACTGTCTGCAAATTCATAATGAAGAACATCATCACGAGGTTCGGCATCCCGAGTACCATCATCACCGACAATGGACCTCAATTTATCTCTCAAGAAATCAAGGATCTCTGCAACAGGTACAACATTGCATTGCATCATTCTTCTCCCTATTATCCGCAGGGCAATGGCCAAGTAGAGGCCACTAATAAAACTCTGATAAAAATTGTCAAAAAGACGTGTGAGGCTAATAAATTTTCGAATTGGCCAGATAAGCTAGTTGAAGCTCTCTGGGCCTATCGCACTTCCATTCGTACCCCCACTGGGCAAACCCCTTTCGCCCTTACTTATGGAATGGAGGCGGTAGTCCCTTACGAGATTCTCATTCCCTCTCTGCAAGTGCAATTTGACAAGGAGCTCTCTATTGATGAGCGTTAGGATTCACTCCTTGCTCAATTGGAACTCCTAGATGAGAAGCGTTTGGTCGCCGCTGAGCATGCGCGCATTTATCAAAACAGGCTCTCACGTTTTTATCAAAAGAAAGTGATTGAGAGAAAATTCAAAATCGGTGAGATGGTAATTAAAAGAATTTTTGTAAAACCCGATGGGCCTCGCTCAAAACTCCAACCCAATTGGGAAGGACCGTTTGTTATAAAAGACGTTTTTCCTGGCAATGCTTATAAACTGATTAATGCTGAAGGAGAAGAGTTAATTCACCCTTGGAACGGTTTGTATCTTAGGAAATACTACCATTGATTCAAAAATCCAAAAAAAACTATATATATAGAATAATTTTCAAAATCCAAAAAAATGAAAATTGATTCAAAAATTCAAAACAAAGTGGAATATTTCCAAAGACCAAAAAAATAGAAATTCCAAAAAGTAAATAAAAAATAGAAATTCTTCAAAATCAATAGAGATCAAAACAAAAGCTTTCAAAATTGGTGCCATGGCACACGAAGGATCAAGGTCCGAAAGGTCAAAATTCAGAATTCATTCATCAGTCTTGCTAACTTAAAATGGGGTTGACACCCGCACACACTCACATGCTTTATTCTTGAACTCAAGCGGTGCGAGATCCGATGGAAAGTCAAAACCTGACTAAAGGTGAAGACGATGCCCGTTCTTTTCTTCTTCGGCCCATAAGGGAGGAAGGGAGACCTCGGGGTAGATCCACCAAGCTTATCCGCCGCCCTAGTAGGTGGAAGTCAGGGCCCAAAAGGGAGCAAATGCCACAAAAGCCCAAGTACAATTAGGTTGTCCATCAATGCAAGTCAATTTCAAAGTGAAAGTCAAATGGTGAAAAGAAAAGTATGTCAAGAGGGCAAAGTCCCCGCAAGGAAAACCTTGGGCGTATGCGTGCAATATAAAAGAGGCAAAAAGGCAACAAAATTTCCCTACGCTAAAGACCGAACCCCAACAGGCATAGGGTAGGGGAGGTAACTTTATCTTGAGCATCTCAGAATCCCTTATGGGCTTCCCTTATATTTTCTTCCATCCTTTCTATGTGATAAGTCATGAACTGGCAGGGTGGTCAAGACAGACTTAGGAAATTGCACTGTACGAAATCTCGAATACAAGTCAACTATGATCACGTCGACCCCCTTTTAATTACTCAAGAAAGGTTAATGAATTTTAGATGGTGACCGTGTAGGACCCATGGTCTTGATAGCCTTGTCAACCCATTTTTGCAGAATAATTCAATTAACGCCTTTATCTAAGGCGCGTGCAAGTTAATTAACGCCTTCGATAAAGGCGCTTTTTATAGAATAATGTCCCTGAGCAGGTCGTTACTTTCTCAAAAATCAAATTCCCTTTTCAAATTCACGCCGTCTTCTAGGGCGTCTTTTATGTGAACCACGACCTACTCTAAGGCGCGTTTTTCAGAAAAAAAAATAACAAAAAAAATATAAATGAGTGAAAACAAAAAAAAAACATTCTCCAAATATGCTTGCATTTCTGCATGGGCATCTTTATTTATGGTTGGCATATGCGTGCTTGCATGTTGCACCTCCCCGTTATTAGTTATGTCATTTACCTTATTTGATTAAAGGCTTGGCCCCTTGACCCGTCATTAAGGTCAAAATATCGATACCCCTTGCTTATTGAGCAAGGGGCCAAGTCAAACAGATGAATTAACCTGTTTGTTCAAAGTGTGGATTACAGTTGCAGGAACAGGGCAAAGCGAAGCAAAAAACGAAGAACGTGGAAAGAGAAAAGTACACAAACACAAGTCCACAACCACACAAAGTGCTCAGGTAAACAAAAGCTCAAATCTCATATATATATATATATATCTCATGTCTATCATGTGTACAAGTGTGAGGGTGGAGGAGTACAAGTACAGTCTCTCAGCTCTCGCCTCCACCCTCCTCTCTCTTGCTCTCAACCTCGCCCTCGGCGTCCCGAGGTGGTGCTGGTGGGGGAGGCATGGAGCCCCGTGAAGCCGCTGGACCTCGAGCCTGGTTCCCTGTCTCACTCCTCGGTCGAAAAGAGGAGCCCGCCACGTAAGAGGAGCCACCCAAGCTGAACCCTGCCGCTCGCGCCTGCTCCCGGCCTCGCTACAGACGCTCCTCCGACACTCGAAGCCGCTCCTGAGAAAGGACTAGCTGAGTCCTCAAGTCCGCCAGCTCCTCGTGCTCACGAGCACGCTCCTATCGCTCCCGGGCCCGCTCCCTCCTCTCCAGCTCGAGGGTGACCCATAACTCTGCCACATCCTGAGGCAGCTCCTCCCGACGCCTCAAGGACCTCTCTAGCTCTAAGATCCGCTGATCACGGATCGCCAACTGGGTACGTACCGCCTGAAGCTGAGTAGCCTGCAAACAGGTAAACAAATCATCAATTCCACAATTAATGCGATGATCCAGTAATCTAGCAATGTAAGCAACACATGATTGAACCACTCACCTATGTGCTCGTCACACGGAAGCCCTCATCAACGCAAGCAAGCGCGGCTCGGAGCTCCTCAGTCTGCAAAACAACTCCATCAGTACACAATGCTATATATAATATTTGAATGAGGTTTGAGTTTAGAATTTACCCGTGAGGCGAGGTCGCGCTCTGCTGCCTCAGCCCGTGCCTCTGCTCCTGCCAGCTGCTCTGCCAGTGCAGTCACCTCCGCACTGGGCCCCCTCGAGCTAGAGGCCTCCCCTGGATCTCTCCTCACTAATCCCTGCTGGGCACGCTGCATTCATTGAGATCGTCAGTGGCTAATCATCAGTAATTCATCAAAAATTTCATTTGCATATAGAAATAATTTAAACACTCACCAGGGTCTCTAGGTCTGCCCGGGTGGAAGCTAACTGGTCCTCCAGACTGTGTAAATGGGCATGTGCATCCATTGCCGCTATATCCCGCGCATCCTGCATCTATTTCATATCAGTCACATGGCATACGGCATAAACATTTGCATTTAATTTAGAAATAATTGCATTCATACGTACCCCTAGGACCCTCATCTGTGGCCGTCCGGCGTAAACCTCCCAGTAGCGCCGGAGGTACTCGGAGCTGTCAGTCGCCCGAGAGGTGACTCTGGTCCCGCCTCGCTGCCAGTCGGCGTACTGCTCCTCAAACCGTACCCTCCAGTCGGTCGCCTTCGTACGATCACGCGTCTTCTTCCCGATCCCTCGTGGCTCGCCGACCTCTACCCACTCTTGGTGAAGGCCCAGGGTCCTCATCACCAACCTAAGCCGTAACGACTCGATCTCGCTCAAGCAGTGAACCCAAAGCTCACGCTCAAAGCGAGGACGGCCCGCTACGACCCACGGCTGGCCCTCGTCCGTCATCCCCTCATAGGGTCTCCATCGCACCTGCATCCATAAACATGCATATCATCAGCATCCCATCATCATCATAATAAATTCAAATAAACAAAAAAAAATGCATTCATACATACCAGCGAGGGAGGAAAGTCGAGGAACTCTCTCCGTAGAACCCACAGCTCGTAGCCGAGTGGGGCCCCGAAGACCACCGGCAGCCAGCGCCGCGCTAGAGGGAAAGCTCCCTCACCTCCGGGCCGTGGGTCGACGCGCCCCATCGGCATGTATAGATGGCTCCAAACCTGCATCCATGCATCATATTAGCAAGACATTCATACGCATTCACATTCAACATTCATACAAAAAAAATTGCATACCTGAAGAAAAGGTGAGAAGCCACTGACGGTCGTCTCTCGACCTGTCCCGGTGGACAGGACGGCTAGCAGGTGCGCCAGCAGCGCCGCTCCCCAGGCGTATCTGCCGACTCCCTCTAAATCCTCGAGGATGCCCAGGAATCGGCAGTTGATGACGTCGCCCTTCGTATGTTGGCACTCAAAATATGATCGTCGGTGACTAAGCCATAAGGACGAATGACCCGGCCCACCGAAGTACGGAAGCCGATAAAGATCAACATATTGAAGACTTCTCAAGCTGACAGAGCCTCGAGTCACTCCATGTGGACATGGGGACTTCACCTCAGGAGAGCCGAGACAAACTCGTCAACCAACCGGCAGTGCGACCAAGCCTGCCCAATGAACCGGCATCGACTTTGTCATGCTGCATCCACTACACCCGTTGTCCGACTAAGGTCGACGGTCTACCCGGTGGCTACCCACCTCATGAAAGGCTCTCCTGAGGATAAAGGAGTCCCCCGGCTTCCCGAAACGGAGAACCGAAAACTCTGACGGTGAAAGATCCCGATCGCCCGGCATGGGCACGGCTTCACGTCAAGATGGGCCCATTAGTGGCCGAATGATCACCCGGCTCAGGCGGAACTATCTCCCGGCTATCCAACCTCCTTGAGAGCTCTGAGTACGAGTCAGGCCGGACCAACAGCATGGATCGTAGAGCCGAAGGCCGTGTTGGTAGAAAGCCCGTACGATCAAGATAAAGCTATTCAGAACCTCGAAAATGGCCGTACGCCAACTTAGGAGCTCCGATAAGATGTCTCGTCGAGGCTGCAGCAAGCATCGGCAAGGTACACGTCCACGGTGACTGCCGGAATCATCCCCGGGTTCATCGGCTAACCTGCAACGCGCGGGAAATGCTAATACGGCGCGCCCTTATACGGCGCGCCCGTTAAACCGGCGCCCCTCGAGCCCGGCGCGCTAGTTATTGAAATGTTAAACCGGCGCACTGATCTCACGCCGAATGAAGACTCGAACTCACCCCCTATATATATGGCGGTTCGAGACAACAAAGGGGGTGGCTGATTGTTTTGGGGGATCGGCTTTCAGCCCTCTGATCATTTTTGAGAGGCCGGAGAGGGAGATCAAAAAAGAATCAGAAGAAGCAAAAAAGAAGAGGGAGGAGAGGGCTTCCTTTTTCGCTTGAGGTACAGAGAGTGAAGGTTTCTCGGGAGCAGTGACCGCCGGCCATCTTCTTCGGCTGCGATACTCTATTTCAGGAACAGGTGGGCGCGGGCGTTGATCTTCTCCTGCTTTCCGTAGTTTTCTTTCTCGAAACTCCTATCCGTCGAATGTAAGCGAGGGGGGGAGGAGCGACAATGAAATGAGTCGATTCTCCTCCCCCCTCTACGCGATCTCTTCTGATTTTCTTCCTCCGTTATCGCACCGTGAATGTCTTATGTCACTGTCGTCGGCGAACGGCGATCAAGTGATGGTGCCGGGGCTGTACTCTCGCCATGTAAATGTTAAACCCTTCCCATTTTTTTGGAATGGCAACGTATGTGCGTGCATGTGAATGCTTAAATCAATGAATCGGATGAATGATCCTCCCCTCTCTTTCTCTATCTATGCTAACGCGCCTGTCTGAGTTCTTCTCTGCATCACTCTAACCTTGGTTTCTCCGAAGGTTGCATCGTGCCCCGACTCGTCGTGGGCTATAGAAACACCCCTCCCCGGGGGCTTTTCTTTGATTCATTTTTTTTGTTATGCTTGATTCAAGGGTCTTCGCACCCCTTTTTCTTCTCGGAGGGAGCCGTGCCTCTGCGCGTGTCTCTGGCCGCTCCACACAGGGTTTACCTCCCTGAACATTACTTTCTAGCTGTTCGAGCATATGCCCCTGCTGCGTGTCTGTCTAACTTATGCCCTTATCACTTGTTCTTCATGGTCATCTGCATCGTTCCGAGGTTTCCTCGTCGTTTTGATCACCCGGGGAGGGGGACATTCCCCTGTTATTTCCTGCAATTGTTGGGCGACTGAGGGCTCTATGATGGGGACATCAGCGACAACCAGCTCACTTTGTGTTTGCATTTATGTCCTTTTGTATTTGTATGTACGCCCTTGTGATATATGCGTACACAATAGTAGGTCTTAGTGGGTTTATTTGCAAAAGGCCATTGGGTTTCTTTGCAAATATGCTTGTAGGCCCTGCAGGGCCCCCCTCCCTCCTCCTTATTGGTCCACATGGACTCTTGGGTCCAAGGTGGCTGGTCCATGGTCCAAATTTGGACTTGGACCATGAATTAAATAAAGAAGACAATTCCAAATTGTCCTCTTTAAGGGGGGGGCGGACCTATTAGTTTATTTGGGTTTAATGTGGTGTTCACACCACATCTCAACCCTCCATTCTTCAACCCTTGATCCAAGGGCTCATATTAGATTAGAACCCTTTCATATAAATACTTGTATTTTCTTATGGAAAGAATTAATGAAGAAGAAATTAGCATTTTGCCTCCTTGAAGCTTGTGCCCCTCTCCCCTCTCTCCCTGGTGTTCTTCCACCTCCAGCCCATTTATAGAGTGAGATCCCTCCCCTCTTGATCCCCTCCAACTTCTGAAGCAGCTCCGGTGATCGCCGCCGCCGCCGTCTCGCCGCCGACGCGTCTTCACCAACGAATTCGGTTTTCTGTCCACTCTGGACAGACCTCTCTTCTCCGAATTGTCTCTCTCTCTTCCCTCATCTTCTGAAGCTCCAATTTTCAGGGTTGGTTCCCCTCTTGAACCCTTACCTCCACAAAAAATTTCAGGAAAAAATTCGTCATTTAGATATTTTTAGATTTTCGTCCAAGTTCAAATTTCAGTTCTGTCCAGGTTCTGTCTACTGTTCATCAGTTCTGAGTCTACCTTGTTCGACCCACGTTTTGAATTTTTTTGGGGCTCTAAAAAATTACTGAGACTTCTGTCCACATATGTCTACCACCATGAATTTTTTTAATTTTTTATAAGGTCTCTAGGTATTTTTCAAAATTCGTACCAGTTCCTATGAGCAATTTTTCCACAGTGTCCCAGATCCGACCCAGGTCCACTCAAAAAATCCCATAAAATCCATTTCCTATCCAAATCAAAAACCAAAAATAGTCCCGGTTTTCTATCTCAGAGATCTTCAACTTTTCTGAAGAACTCATCTCCATATTCCAAGGTCCTCCCACCAGTCAACGGTGATTTTCAGAGAAGTCAGAACCTGCCCCTGCAGTTCTGGCCTGTTTACAGCAAGGGTGTAAATTCTATAAGTCAGATATACGTATCTGATTATTTTTTCTGAAGGCCCCTACGTCGAAGTATTTGGAGTCCTCTTTCCAACGGCGCTGAGCTCGTTGCATTCCGACGACGGGGTTGATCACAGCAGCCGATCTCGCCGGACAGCGCGCGAGAAGACAGCAAGTGCAGACTTGTGGCCGGTTTCCCGCGAGCGTCGTCCGAGGGCCGCCCGGCGTCCGGCGGTCGTTCCAGCAACTCGCCATCCTAGGGGAGCGCTTCCCAAGTGTACCCACACCAGAGGAGGCATCAGGTCCCACACGACCCCTCCGGTCCACACGTGGGCCCCACTAGCACGAGTACGCGCGAAGCCGAAGCCGTGCCCGGAAACCGCCCGTCAACCCGGAATTGGTCCTCCCGGGCCCCCTTGTGTCGCCCGTTACCTCCCTGCGTGGAGTGGGCTTACTTGTATTGCTGTAATCTTAATGTATTAAGTTCCCGGGAGTACGAGTTTCGGCCGGGTGCCATCTTCGCCACGCCGAGCGCGTGGAGGTATCGTATTCGCTCCTTGCTTGGCATTCCGCTTATTTCTATATATGCTTGTTTATGCCGCTGCTAGAGAGCATGTGTAGGGTTACCTAGCTCGCTTTTAATTTATCATATCACTGCTGCGAGTGAGAGAGTGACCGTCCCGTGACCCGATCCGGGCACAATTGAGAGCCGACCACCCTAGCTCACTGCCGGTTGTTCAACCGTGCACATCCGACGCTTCCCTCGCTAAGGGACGACCGCTAGCTTATCGTGTCCGTGGTCCCGTCCCGCATCAATTTGGTATCAGAGCAAGTTGAGTCTAGGGTGTCAAAAAAAAAAGAGTGTCATTTACGTCTAGTCATCAGTCGGTCTAAGTCGTGTTTAGGGTCATCATTGTTTTAAAACACAAAAAAGAGTGTCTTTTCGCATACATCCCTTTACTCGGTATATAGAAAGGTGTTGTCCGACCGTTAGGTTACGCCTATCGGGAAGGCCGCACACTTGTGCGAGTGACCTTCGGGTCGATTATCTCCGCCGCGTACCGAGTTTTGGTTAAGTCTAGGCGCATCATTTTGCATTAGTGTGTTTTGCTCTAGTCGGTGTGTTTGCATGCCCACTCGTCAGGGTACTCAGTACTCACCCCCACCCCCACCTATGGCCAACCCACGGGATACCTCGGGAGACTTCCACTCCCTACAAGAGGCGATGATGGCCATTATGGCTAGGTTGGACCAATCCGATGCTAACTTTCGGACCTTCTCCGAGAATATGGATGGTCGCCTTAGGGCCATGGAAGGACGCATGGAGAACTCCGATAGGTCGGTCCAAGACCTCGTTGGGCGGTTAGATAGGATGTCACACGGGGACCCTCCTGGGGCAGCCCAAGGTCCACCCGCACCTCCTCCCGCGGGGGCCCAAGTCCAACCCGCTCCCATGGCCCAAGTCCATGCCGCTCCCGCGGCCCAAAACCAGCCACCACTGGTTCCTCCACCCGCCCCTCCTCGGGTTCCCCAACTATCACACCGTGACCTTGGTCTCGAGGACTATGGGTCCGACAATACCTACGAGGGGTATGGTCAACGCCGTAGTGGTTTTCAGCCACAACGAGATGAGGATGATGATCGGGTCCTTAAGACCGTGCGAGCGGATCCTCTCGCTTTTTACGGGTCTTTGGATCCGAAAGTCTACCTAGATTGGGAGTTTGGCATGGACCGTTATTTTGAATGGTATGATATGTCGGAGCGTCGAAGGGTCCGATTTGCCACCATGAAACTCATGGGGCAGGCACAAACCTATTGGAAGAATGTGGAGAGCCTGCTACTTCAGCGGCAAGAACCCCCGATTGACACATGGGCCGAGATGAAGAATAAACTTCGGCAAAAGTACCTCCCTCCCACATACCGCCAGCGACTCATCGATAGATGGCAAAGTCTTAGCCAGGGAGACCGGTCTGTCTCCGAATACATCGCGGAGTTTGATGAGTACTTTCTACGATGTGGTGTCACGGAGGAGAGTACCATGCCCGTGTCCCGCTTTCGACGTGGTTTGCAGCCACACTACCAGTATGAGCTTTTCCGCCGCAATGCCAAGACGTTGGAAGAGGCATATCAGGTTGCTCTCGAGATGGAGCAATTTGAGGGAGAGTTCGAGTCTAGCCATCGGTTGGGCCCCACCCCTCTCCGTAGTACCGAGCCCCGTCACTCTATAGGCCCACATCAGCGGCCTCCCATGGCTCGACCTCAGGAGCCCACCCGTCAGGAGCACTTCGCTCCACGGCCTCGCCCTCCTCCACCCCGAGATCTATTTCCATCCCAACCACCGGCACCCTTTGCCCGTCCCCCAGCTCCTATAGCCCGTCCTCTGGCACCGGCACCCCCGCCACTCTTGTCCAAGGCACCTACACCTCCCCCATTGTTGCCTACACCCCCTACCCGGCGGGATGATAAGGGTAAGGTCCCTCTTATCGGGGAGAGTAGTCGATCGCGAATACAATGTTTCCACTGTCACGGGTACGGCCACATTGCTAGTGAGTGTCCCGCTCGCACCACCCTAGCCTTAGGTGTTGGAGGATCCGCACCTCCCGAGCTTGAGCATGTCGATTACGAGGCCGACGAGGCACTGGCCGATGAATACTATGCCATGGGGGAAGAGCTGGGCGACCCTTCTGCCGCCCAGGATGTCGCCACCTAGTGGGTTTGATGCTACCACCTTAGTCTAGAGTCGTGCATGAGTCAGTGTGCTTTCTTTGTGTGGTTTGTTTGTGTGGTGATTTTGAGTCGATTGTTTGCATGGTTTGCATTCGTGTGTCAGTGCATGGTGAGTCTGCATGTGTCTTGTGCAAGCTCGTGTCGTTCCCGAATGAGTGTGAAGCGAGTCGATTCACTTGACGAGTATGGGATCGGTTTACTTCTATACCCGGATCAGTCACCTATAGGGACTCAGCAGTGATCCATAGTGAGTCTTTGAGCTGTTTCCTTCCGTTGAGAGTGCCCCTTCGGAGTGACCACCTTTGGCCATAGCAGTGTGCATATCGAGTATATGTGGAATGAGTAGGTGCCGATCACTTGGAGTGGAGCATACCCGCGCTACTTGGCACGGTGACGGATCCGCCGGAGACCTGAGCAGCCGCACCCTTTACTCGACGGGGTCGAGTTCCTCCCACCCGGGGAGAATTGATGGGGACATCAGCGACAACCAGCTCACTTTGTGTTTGCATTTATGTCCTTTTGTATTTGTATGTACGCCCTTGTGATATATGCGTACACAATAGTAGGTCTTAGTGGGTTTATTTGCAAAAGGCCATTGGGTTTCTTTGCAAATATGCTTGTAGGCCCTGCAGGGGCCCCCTCCCTCCTCCTTATTGGTCCACATGGACTCTTGGGTCCAAGGTGGCTGGTCCATGGTCCAAATTTGGACTTGGACCATGAATTAAATAAAGAAGACAATTCCAAATTGTCCACTTTAAGGGGGGGCGGACCTATTAGTTTATTTGGGTTTAATGTGGTGTTCACACCACATCTCAACCCTCCATTCTTCAACCCTTGATCCAAGGGCTCATATTAGATTAGAACCCTTTCATATAAATAATTGTATTTTCTTATGGAAATAATTAATGAAGAAGAAATTAGCATTTTGCCTCCTTGAAGCTTGTGCCCCTCTCCCCTCTCTCCCTGGTGTTCATCCACCTCCAGCCCATTTATAGAGTGAGATCCCTCCCCTCTTGATCCCCTCCAACTTCTGAAGCAGCTCCGGTGATCGCCGCCGCCGCCGTCTCGCCGCCGACGCGTCTTCACCAACGAATTCGATTTTCTGTCCACTCTGGACAGACCTCTCTTCTCCGAATTGTCTCTCTCTCTTCCCTCATCTTCTGAAGCTCCAATTTTCAGGGTTGGTTCCCCTCTTGAACCCTTACCTCCACAAAAAATTTCAGGCAAACATTCGTCCTTTAGATATTTTTAGATTTTCGTCCAAGTTCAAATTTCAGTTCTCTCCAGGTTCTGTTTACTGTTCATCAGTTCTGAGTCTACCTTGTTCGACCCATGTTTTGAATTTTTTTGGGGCTCTAAAACATTACTGAGACTTCTGTCCACATATGTCTACCACCATGAATTTTCTTAATTTTTGATAAGGTCTCTAGGTATTTTTCAAAATTCGTACCAATTCCTGTGAGCAATTTTTCCACAGTGTCCCAGATCCGACCCAGGTCCACTCAAAAAATCCCATAAAATCCATTTCCTATCCAAATCAAAAACCAAAAATAGTCCCGATTTTCTATCTCAGAGATCTTCAACTTTTCTGAAGAACTCATCTCCATATTCCAAGGTCTTCCCACCGGTCAACGGTGATTTTCAGAGAAGTCAGAACCTGCCCCTGCAGTTCTGGCCTGTTTACAGAAAGGGTGTAAATTCCATAAGTCAGATATACGTATCTGATTATTTTTTCTGAAGGCCCCTACGTCGAAGTATTTGGAGTCCTCTTTCCAACGGCGCCGAGCTCGTTGCATTCTGATGACGGGGTTGATCACAGCAGCCGATCTCGCCGGACAGCGCGCGAGAAGACAGCAAGTGCAGACTTGTGGCCGGTTTCCCGCGAGCGTCGTCCGAGGGCCGCCCGGCGTCCGGCGGTCGTTCCAGCAACTCGCCATCCTAGGGGAGCGCTTCCCAAGTGTACCCACACCAGAGGAGGCATCAGGTCCCACACGACCCCTCCGGTCCACACGTGGGCCCCACTAGCACGAGTACGCGCGAAGCCGAAGCCGTGCCCGGAAACCGCCCGTCAACCCGGAATTGGTCCTCCCGGGCCCCCTTGTGTCGCCCGTTACCTCCCTGTGTGGAGTGGGCTTACTTGTATTGCTGTAATCTTAATGTATTAAGTTCCCGGGAGTACGAGTTTCGGCCGGGTGCCATCTTCGCCACGCCGAGCGCGTGGAGGTATCGTATTCGCTCCTTGCTTGGCATTCCGCTTATTTCTATATATGCTTGTTTATGCCGCTGCTAGAGAGCATGTGTAGGGTTACCTAGCTCACTTTTAATTTATCATATCACAGCTGCGAGTGAGAGAGTGACCGTCCCGTGACCCGATCCGGGCACAATTGAGAGCCGACCACCCTAGCTCACTGCCGGTTGTTCAACCGTGCACATCCGACGCTTCCCTCGCTAAGGGACGACCGCTAGCTTATCGTGTCCGTGGTCCTGTCCCGCATCACTCTACCTCTCCGTGGTAGGCGCTTTCTCGAAGCCATGGCTAATAATGACGGGGATCCAGGTTCAATGAACTCAACCCCGATAGATCAG
Organism: Amorphophallus konjac; assembly: GCA_022559845.1. Classification (NCBI taxonomy): domain Eukaryota; kingdom Viridiplantae; phylum Streptophyta; class Magnoliopsida; order Alismatales; family Araceae; genus Amorphophallus; species Amorphophallus konjac. The sequence continues at coordinate 405,070,593 of CM040120.1, forward strand.
GACCCGATCGAGACCAGGGGAGGTGTGCTCCTTGTAGGCTAGCCCTCGGAGTCCCACTCTCCAAATGGTCAGTCCCTCCATGGGATGAATCACCGACTATGGGTTCTCCACCCCTCGCAGGCTAGCCCTCGGGGCATCGTTCCCATCATCAGTGACTTCATCCCTCTGTCTCTTCCCTTAAGGAGCTTTGGTGCCCCTAGCAGGCTTGTCATCGGGGTATTCTATCCAGTAGGGTATGCTGGCTGCCTTCGTGTAGACCGGTGATTTAGGGGCTTGCTCCACCAGTGAGCGTGACCCCGATTCTCCCCTGCAACTCTTCTTGTTCAGGGGAGATGCTGTCAAATTTTAGACAGATTCCAACTAAATTAGGTTAATAAAGTGATCGTTCTGAATTTAATCAACTCAGTGCTCGAGTATGAACCTCGCACTGGTTTAGTCTTCATCTTCAAAGGGCTCAGAACTTCAACTTAATAAAGAACTGGCCTCAATGGCCTCAAGATCCCCTGCGTGGGCTTAACAAACTCAAAATGTCCAAAACTAACGTTAAAACGGCGCGGTACCTCCCGGCGTGCCCTAACCCGGCGCGGTACCCCCCCGCGCCGGAATAAGGCCACACTCATTTCCAATAAATTTTCTCTTGCGCCTTTCCGGCACGCCCTAAACCGGCGCGCCCCAAGGCCCTTGCGCGCCGTTTCAATACGCATGGTGACCGCGCCGTATTAACTACTACACCTACGCGTGACCGCGCCGTGTAAGCGTTCTTATACACTTGTAGTCACGCCGGTTTTGAAGCGTCATGCTACTCTAGTGATTCATTCACCCCGGGCAAGTCTCGTCTCTCGGGGGCGATGCCAATAAGCCGTAGTTGGTGAATAAAAAAGGAGGGCCAAGCGAGCCCGAATCATATTATCATCATACTCATTGTCATATCTGTTAAGCGTTTTGCTTTCGCTATTACACTTGTGTCGTTCTTCCTCCTCTCGGTGAAGGGTAATAAATGTGGCTGATCGCCACCGTTTCGTAACACTATCTTCATGTGCAATCTAGGCGTGAATGTCTTGTGTGCATGCATGCATAGATCCTCGGGTATATCAAATGGCATCGACAGAAGACCGGGTTACGCCCGGCCGGAAGTCTTCGCCATGCGCGATGGTGGTCTTCGGACCTACTTCCTCCGCCACGTACCGAGGATCCATAATTCCATGAACTATGCATCTTCTATACGATAAACATGTGCATCCTGCATGTCTTCATCATGATCACCCTGTAGTTCTTTTCTTAATCCGGCTTTGACAGCCCGCTATCTCGGTAATTAATCAAAGGTGTTCCCTCCTCGTGGGGATGTAATTAACGCCATAACCTTTATGGTATAGCGGACTGCTGGTCCCGACCGAACCTCACATTCGCCCGACATGGGTCAGAATGAGCGCACAATAAAATTGTCACTCATGTGACTGACACGCCCGCGTCGTCAATCAGTCAGTTAACTACCAGTTAGCCAAATGGCTGATCGATACGCGAACGAAAAGGGAAAGAAAGAAAACGCTGAAATAAGTCTGGCACGCCCGGTGGGACTGGTGTCACCTTTCATCTCTTTGCCGAGATATCCGGGCTTCGAAGCCCTTTCAAAGGCTACTGATTATTTCCCTGTTTTGTCTTTGTAGGCAAACAATGACAACTCATGGAATAGCTGGCGTCGACTTCGATCAGTCGATAGTCACTGGACACGCGCAAGGGTACCTGGCGGTACCCATGGAATTCGGCAGCTTCCCTGCCGCTGTAGGCTTCCCCAACTTCTTGGGGTTGGCCTTCGTCGACATCCTAGAAGTCGAAGCCCCGGAACCTTCCAAGCAAGCTATGGAGGAAGTGGAACCTCTGAAGGTTCCCCGCTGCGACGACTTGCTCAAGAATCCGGCCCCGGCCGCTAGCTGCATGGTGCACCACGTTGTACGTGGGACGCACCCCGCTGTCGGCAACAAACACCCTGGAGGACGTCAGCGTCGCCAGGCTCGCAAGAACACTGCTGTGATCACCGGAACTGTCTCTCAGTCCGGGAAGTCAATGCTGGTGGGAGGCATGCGTGTCTTCCTCAACGGGCACACGGCACGGGTGACCCCAGACCGAGTCATCCCAAACGTTCCTGTCCACAACATATATCAAGCCCTTGCTGGAAGGAGGGCAGAAATGAAAGAAGCCGGCCACCATGGCCAAGGAAACCCGGCACTCAAGCCGAGGAAGTTCAAACAGGTGTGGGTTCCCAAACGGACCCGACCTGTCCACCAGCCGACACCCATCCGCCGCCATCCTGTGAATGACGATGCGGAGGTGATAAGAGAAAGGGGCCTACCCCCGAAGATGGGAGAAGAGGTGGTTGCGGATCCTCCGTGCCACAGAAGTTTCCGGGCTGCGGCCCGTCAAGACAACGTCCCTGCCACGGGGCGAAGATTCCAACAGCCAGCCGATAGAGCTCGACTGGCCTACATTCCTCCTTCTGGAGGCCGACCACTATCCCCCGTGCTACATCAAGAACGGGGTCGAGAAGAAATGGCCTGCCTGGTCAGAAGCTATTTCCGAGGATTGGGCAACACCTCACTCGGACAGCAGCGGCTGATGCAGACAGTCGCCACTGAAGAAGATTACTGTCCATCAACGGCAGATGAAGAAGAGATAAGAGACAGAATGAGGATGTCGTCGGTCGACGATAATGGATACGATGACGGCTTTGAGATCGAAGCCGATGAAGCCTTCCCCGAGCGGGAAGAAAGAAGAAGAATCTCTGTGTTCGAGAGGCTGACCTTTCCGCGGCAAGCCAGACGGAGGGTCCATCGACAGAAGAGAAGGATGCGGGTCTTTACCTGCAACATGGCTGGTGTACCCAGCCGATATGGGGAGCTCCCTGAAGACCCCCAAGAACTGGCTCAATTGGCCGTACGGCCGGGGCCAACTACCCGCAGGACAGAAGCAGCAAGAGGGCTTCTGACGATGATGAAAGAGAAACAGCCCCAGGTCTACCTCCACTGGGATGATAAAGCCCCCGTCTTGACCGCTAATGTGGTGACGACGGAAGAAGAAGACGACGTACTCCTCGACATCCTGCCTGAGGGTACGTCTGGGGAAACAACAGAAGGTGTCCCCACCACTATAGATCCATCAGTTCTGATGCTGCTGCAAAAATATCAACGGGAAATAGATTCCCTGAAGAAACAGCTGATAGAAAAGACTGAGCACTCATCAGCTTCTAAACCACCCGAAGTCCAGGGTGAATCATCCCGGGGAGCGGCTCGTCGAGACGACCCTCCACCTCTTTATACACTACCCCAGCCGTCAGAACCAACCGTGACGACAGCACAACAGCGGCCACCACAGCCTCAGCCGCTGCTACCTCCGGTGCTTCCTCAGGTGCACCCAACACCCCCGCTGCTGCATCCTCCACAGGCGACCACCCTGGTCACCCCATACCTGCAGCCAGCACACTTCTATCCGGAGCCAGTCGACCCCACGGTCGTGAACCGGATGATGGTGGAAAGGATGATTGAGCTGAAGCTCGCAGAGAAGAGTGAAGGCGACTACGTCGCATTCGATGCCTATCGGGTGCCCTACCCGCAACACCATGCGGCTAAACGACTTCCCCCGGGAGTCAACAAGCCGCCCAAATTTGACAAATTCAACGGGAAAGGTTCCCCAAAAGAGCATATTGCATATTATATGACCGTTATGGGTGATCTGGCCACCGACGAGTCGTATCTGCTGAAATTCTTCGGGTCCTCGCTTACAGGGCTCGCATTTGAATGGTACTCCAGTCTCTCGGCCGGGTCAATTAATGACTGGTCAGATATGCAGAGGAAGTTCAGAGAAAGATTCCATGTCACAGAGAGGGAGGTCACAGTGGCCGAGCTCTATTCAACAAAACAAAGGGCAGATGAGACAGCCCTTGACTACATCAAGAGGTGGAGGAACCTCGGAATGAGATGTAAGCGGCCCCCGCATCAGGAGGACGCTGTGCAAATATGTAAGCAAAATCTCAGGAGGGAGGTCCTGGAAAAGATGATTGGTATGGAAATACGGTCGTTCGACCGGCTGAATAATGTGGTGGCTGAGGTGGAAGCTTTTCTAGCCAAGCCTGTCCCGACGTCAACTGCCAGCATAGCCCAGAAAGGCAAGGCTGCGGAACGGCGCCCCACACCTAAAGAAGCGAATGCGCTTGATATCAAGGCGTTCGAACAACAGAAGGAGAAAGGCAAGAAAGCGGCTCCCCCGCAACCTGCGAAAGCTCCAGATGATAAAGAAGGTCCTTCGCTGAGGGACAAAATGAAGAAAGCTTATTCCTTTCCAAAAGACAAGACCCGAGTCCTGTTCGACTGGGTAACAGAATACAACATGGTCACTCTGCCTGAACCAAGGAGGCCGGAGGACCTGAAGAGAAAAGACAGTCCAAGATTCTGCCCCTACCACCAGATGTTGGGACATCCAATCGAAGACTGTTATGTTTTCAAAGACGTCATCGAAGGGATGGTGAAGAAGAATGAGATAGAGCTGGGAGAGTACAAAGTAGACCCTCCTCAGCCACATGAAGCCCCTTTTAGGAGGGCAGCAGTCAACATGATCTCCCTCTACCAGGCATTACCTGAGGAGATCTCTGAAGCAAGCACACGGAGCACCTACGAAATCCATTTCCTGGAGCCCGTGAAGGAACAGCAGGGGTGGCAGCAAATCCCTGTGAAGCACAAGAAGAAGAGGGCACCCCGCCCAAAAGAGGGGGCACGCATCCGTGGCATTACACCCCGGCCTGCTCCGCCAGTGGTAGCACCCGTATGGGTCACTCCCCCTACAGCTGTCAGAATACATACACCCAACAGGAGGAGACAAACTCCGCTGCCAGTAATCAAGGAAACCAATCCTGGGGTCCTTCGACTGCAACACTTAATTGAAGGGCTAGATGAATATGTACAGCCCGAACTGAAACCTCTGCTGGTACGGGACCACGTCCCATGGCAAGAGCTGGAGCAACTCTCACTCAAGCAAAGGGAGGAAGCTGAAGCAGCACCACCTCAAGAGAGCAACCTGTTCTGGGGGCAAGCACCTGCAGAAACCAAAAAGAAGAAAAAGCAAAAGAAAAAGAAAAGAAAGGCCGCTGGGGCCCATAAAACACAGGTCGTCTCCTGCAATACCCTGTCAGCACTCTTCAACCTGCCCGGAGAAGAGGAAGAAGAAGAAATTTGCTTCACACCCCATGCTGGGGGAGGCAAGGCCGAGGCCGCAACTGCTGCACATGCCACTCGGTCAGGCCGGAAATGGGGGCGCCAGCCGCCACCCAATCACAACATTATGTTCAGAGGGGAGCAACCCTACAAGACACCTCCGCCGGAAGTTAAGGGAGTCCAAATCCCTCCTCCGTCAGGTCTATACAACAAGACTGGGGGCAAGACAGTCCCTTCATTCCTTGAATTCATGAAGATGTCAAAGGGGAAGCAGCCTTGTCAGGAGGCTAACCCTACGCCCGGGGTCATTCACCCGCAGCCAGCGCAATCTACTGAGGATGCAAATGCAGATGGGGCTTGCCCTACAGCAGCTAATAAAGAAGACCCGACAGCCGATGCCAGTCAAGAGGGTGCCGAGTCCGAGGAAGGTGAAGCAGGTCCGTCAGGGCCCGCGAATCAAAACCTTTCCAAGCCCAGATGGGCTGAAGAGATGAAGCTCTCCAATGTCCGGGCTGGAAGCCGAATAATGAAGTTGCTCAAGAAGCTCCCTGCTCGATTTACGATCTGGGAAATTCTCTCTTTGAGTGAAGAGACTCGACAGGCGATCATCACTGCTCTGCAGACGCCTGCTCATTTTGAAGCCTGCATAGCTGAGGCTATACCAGAAGCCAGTATGACCTTCTCTCCAGAAGACATGCTACTACCTACTGCCAGTCACAACAGGCCGCTATATATGAAAGGGCACCTGAACGGAAGAGAACTGAACCGGATTCTGGTTGATCCTGGTGCAGCAGTCAACATCCTGCCATATAGAATATACGAGAGGTACCACTTTAATGTGCATCTCGAGAAAGTCGGGGATATGCGTATCGCTGGCTTCAACCAAAAGTGTGAAGTATCTATGGGAGTGGCAGAGTTCACACTGACCCTGGCAGATTTCACTACAACGGTGCAGTTTCACGTCATTGACTCTCGCACCTCCTACAAAGCGCTGCTCGGCCGCCCATGGCTGCATGAAAATATGGTGGTGCCCTCCACGCTCCACCAATGCATCAAATACAGCCTCCAGGGGAAGGAGGAGAGGATATTTGCTGACATCCACCCATTCGAGGTGTTTGAATGTCACTTGGCGGACGCCAACCTATATACGGGGTCTCCCCGGAAGGTTTCTGAAGATGGAGCCCCCGTAGGGGCATCGAAGAACAGATCGGGTGACGGTTGGTATCCACCACCGCCGCGCGGATATGTCAAGCCGAAGGTGGTTTCCCACATCACGGCTTCTGGAAATGTCGGCAGGGTGACACCCCCAGCATTATACCCCAAAGCTAAGGAAGTGCATGTTGATCGACAGCACGACCGCATCGGAGTCCCGGCCGGCCTCACCAAGCCAGTCTCCGGCCTCGATGGTCCCACTGTCGAACCTTTCAAAGCTTGGGAGGTGACACAAGAAGATGGGCCCAGCAGCTTGTTCTATACAGCTGAGGAGCATCCCACTCAGGAGGACACAGACTGCAGCCTCCCTGAGGATCTAGCCAACCCGCGGGTTCCTGTTCAGGGCCTGGCATTTACCACTGATCGGACGGCCAGGATGTTTCAAAAGCAACACATCCCTCCCGATCAACCTCAAAAACGCAAGGAAGCTTTCCAGAAGATGTGGTATCCTGCAAATCTGGATAAAGAAATGAGGCGTGTCTCTCAACATCCGGGTCTGGGCTTCACCCTGGAAGACTACTATTACAGTGGGCGGTACGAGGTGGATACCATCTCCACCTTCTATCCAACTGAAGATAGCCCTCTGGGGGCAACCTTTGATGAATATCCGGCGGAAGCCGAACATGCTGAATTGGCTCTATCCCGGAATCAACAAATGGAGACCTTGATCTCCTGCCGATGCTGGGAGCAGGTCCGTCCTGAGGAAGCGGCCTTTCAAGCCGAATTTGATACGGCTAGCAGCAGCGAAGCCGAAGACATTCAAGAAATAGGAGTCTCTCCCTCTACGGGGGTCCTACTAATGACAACTTCAACACCCTTTCTACCAATCAGGCAGGCCTTGGTCAACTCCAATCAAGGGGAGCCAGCTACCAGAAAAGAAAAAGCCACTTCTGCAGAAGATACAACTGTCCCAGAAGGCGAGACTCCTTCAACTTCTGCTACAAATCCAATATGCTGTCCGAGTCCGGCGGCAAACAACTACTGGCCTGTCATGGCTGCAACCTCATCTACAAGCACTGAAGCTGTTCTCTCACCCTCGGGAGCTGCAACGGCAATGGATGTGTCCATAGATCCATCCACACAGTCGCTAGCGCAAGAGATCAAGAGGACCCCATGAAGCTCTGGCGGTGTCTGACGAGGAAGTCGAAGTGCTCGACCCTCGAGATGGTGTTCCAGACTTCGTCGACCTCCAACCGGCACCTCCGGAAATAGAAGACGGAGGCCAAGCCACAGTCGATGAACTGATAGAAGTCAACCTGGGAGATGAGAGGACCCTAGGCCTACCTTCCTCAGTGCCCAACTATCCCCAGAAGAACGGGAGCTGTACATCCAGCTGCTGCTAGAATATCGGGATTGCTTCGCCTGGACCTACAAAGAGATGCCAGGTCTAAGCCCTGCTGTCTCACAACACGAGCTAGCAATCAGCCCCGAAGCCGAGCCGGTGAAGCAACCACCGCGGCGTATGAGGCCGGAGCTCATCACCCGAATCTGTGCTGAAGTTGACAAGCTCATTGATGTGGGATTTGTTGAAGAAAATCAGTACACCACATGGCTGGCGAATATCATCCCCGTGAAAAAGAAGAATGGACAGATCCGGATTTGTGTTGACTTCCGAGATCTAAATAAAGCCTGCCCTAAAGATGACTTTCCGGTGCCAATAACCGAGGTCATGATCGATGCTACAACCGGCCATGAAGCCCTGTCATTCATGGATGGGTCTTCGGCTACAATCAGATTTGGATTGCGGAGCATGACCGGGTCCATACTGCTTTCCGAACTCCTAAAGGCATTTATCATTACAAGAGAATGCCATTCGGACTGAAGAATGCTGGCGCAACCTATCAGCGCGCAATGACCAAAATTTTTGATGAATTGCTCTACCACAAGGTCGAGTGCTACATAGATGACCTGGTGGTCAAAACCAGAAGAAAAGAAGATCACCTGCAAGACCTCCGGATTGTTTTTCAGAGGCTGAGGCAGCATGAGCTAAAAATGAATCCTATGAAATGTGCGTTCGGAGTGTCGAGCGGAAAATTCTTGGGCTTCATCGTCCGGTATCGGGGAATCGAAATAGACCCCGCAAAGATCAAGGCGATTCAGGAGTTACCTCCACCTAGGAACATCTCCGAGCTGAGGTCACTACAGGGCCGCCTGGCTTATATCCGGCGGTTCATTTCCAATTTGTCAGGGCGATGCCAGCCTTTTCACAAGTTGATGATGAAAGATGTTCCCTTTTATTGGGATGAAGATTGCCAGACAGCCTTTGACAAGCTAAAAGACTATCTGAAGACTCCTCCAGTATTGGGCGCACCGGTGAAAGGACGGCCGTTGATACTGTATATAGCAGCTACACACAATTCTCTGGGGCAATGCTAGCCCAGAATAATGAAGAAGGGAAAGAACAAGCCCTCTATTACCTCAGTCGGAGACTGGTCAGAACTGAAGAGAAATATACTTATATTGAGAAGATCTGCCTGGCACTAGTCTTCGCAGTCAAAAAGCTCCGGCATTATATGTTGTCGCATGAAATCAGCTTGGTGTCCAAGGAGGATCCCCTGAAATATATTATGTCCCAGCCGGCACTCAAAGGCCGCCTAGGCAAGTGGGCGGTAATCCTTATGGAGTTTGATGTCTCCTACGTACCGCGCAAGGCCATCAAAGGTCAAGCTATTGCAGACTTCTTCGCTGAGCACCCAGTGCCCGGGGAAAGCCCGTGGGAACCGGAACTTCCCGAGGATGAGACCCTAGAAGCCGCCCAAGTACAGCCTTCCTTATGGCAGCTATACTTTGATGGCGCTTCCAGAATTGACACCTCTGCTACCGGGTCATCCAGGGTCAGAGCAGGAGCAGGCATAGTCTTGAAGTCCCCAGAAGGAGAAGTGGTGCATACTTCCTGCTCCATAAACAAACAATGCACAAACAATGAAGCAGAATATGAAGCCCTGATAATCGGGTTGCAGATTGCTCTGTCCATGGGAATTCAGATGCTGGAAGCATTCGGAGACTCCATGCTAGTTATAAAACAGCTGGAAGGAGAGTTCGAGGTGCGAAAGCAAGAGCTCCTCCCCTATCACCAGTTGGCAACTCGCCTGATGTCAAGATTTTACTTCATCAGCATCAAGCACATCAATCGAGGCCGGAATGCTCAGGCAGACGCCCTCGCTAAGCTGGCCAGTTCATTGGCGGTCCCGCCAGACACAAGCCTGAATATAACAGTGATCAACCGCCGACAGGTCCCCAGCGTAACAGAGGTTCTGGCCGACGAACAAGAGATGGAAGTAGCAGTCATCGAAGGGGTTCAGCAGCCCGACTGGCGAGAGCATCTCCTACGCTGGTTTCAACACCAGCAACTTCCAAAAGAAAAGGAACAGAGAATGAAGCTCCTGAGGATCAAGGATTCTTACGAGATGAGAAGCGGGACCTTGTTCCGAATTATGGCAGATGCCCGAAGGAAAGTCCTACTCCGTTGCTTGTCTTCAGCAGAGGCGGGACAGGTGATGCAAGAAGTTCATGCAGGATCAGCTGGAGCACACCAGGCTGGCCCGAAAATGAAAATTGAGATAAAGAAGCTGGGTTATTATTGGCCCACTATATTTGATGATTGCTGCAAGTTTGCCAAAGCTTGTCAGAAATGTCAAGAACACGCTAATGTGGCGAGGAGACCTCCAGTGCCACTGCATCCCACTCTGCCAAGTTGGCCGTTTGCTCAGTGGGGCACGGACGTGGTAGGGCCACTACCAGCATCTTCATCAGGATGCAGATACATCTTAGCAGCTACAGACTATTTCTCCAGATGGGCGGAGGCAGTAGCACTAAGAGATGTGACCGGAGAACTAGTTGCAAGATTCTTCCGGCAGAATGTAATATTCCGGTTCGGGATCCCCAGCCGAATCATCTCTGATAATGGCAGCCATTTCAGAAATCAGAAGGTTTACCGGCTAGCCGACAAATACAAAATTGACTGGAGGACATCGTCCCCCTACAACCCTCAAGCCAATGGACTGGCAGAGGCCTTTAACAAGACCTTGTGCACACTATTGGCAAAGACTGTCAAGTCTAACAAAAAGGATTGGGAAGAAAGGATGTACGAAGCACTTTGGGCTTATCGTACTGTCTACAAGACCCCAACCGGCTGTTCACCTTTCTCCCTTGTCTATGGGTCGGAAGCTGTAGTGCCGATTGAACTTGAAGTTCCTTCATTGCGAGTTGCCATCCAGCACGGATTAGTCAGTGGTGAGCAGACCAATGCAGAAAGAAGATTGGAAGAGCTCGCTGAGCTCGAAGGAAAACGCCTCCAGGCGCAACAAAACATCCAACTCTACCAAGCTCGCATGGCCCGTGCTTTTGACAAGTTAGTCAAGGGTCGAGAGTTCAAGAAAGGAGACCTGGTGATGGTCAAAAGAAGAGAAGTGATGGCCTCTAACCCCAAAGCGAAGCTGGTCGAAAAACTGGGTCGGACCGTATATCGTCCGCCGAGTATATGAAGGGGGTGCCTACGTCCTTGTAGACCACAAAGGAGTCATCCAGTTCTCTCCCCTCAACGGAAAACACATTAAGCTATATCATGCGGCGCAGCCGACACACCCCGAGTGATCGGTCGGAACACCCTTTCCTTGGTTAGCGGCATTCCGCCCTAACCGAGCTACCCTTTCCTTGGTTATGGCATTCCGCCCTAACCGAGCTACCCTTTCCTTGGCTAGTGGCATTCCGCCCTAACCGAGCTACCTTTCCTTGGTAGTGGCATTCCGCCTATACTTTCCTTGGATGGCATTCTAATCGAGCTGCTTTTCCTTGGTTAGTGGCACTCCCTATAAGCTACCTTCTCCTTGGTTCAGTGCACTCGCCTAACCGAGCTACTTCTCCTTGGTTTAATGGCACTCCGCCTTAACCGAGCTACCTTCTCCTTGGTTCAGTGGCACTCGCCCTTAACGAGCTACCTTCTCCTTGGTTTAGCGGCATTCCGCCTAATCGAGCTACCCGTCCTTGGTTAGTGGCACTCCGCCCTAACGAGTACCTTTCCCTTGGTTTGGCGGCATTCCGCCTAACGAGCTACACTCCTTGGTTAGCGGCATTCCGCCTAACGAGCCCTTTCCTTGGTTGTGGCACTCCGCCCTAACCAAGCTACCCTCCTTGGTT